>JAOUZG010043906.1:5630003-5703388 GCA_026289955.1 Argiope argentata | reverse complement strand
TATTCTATTTCTTACTTTCGATTTATTTAAATTCATTAGTGAGAAAGTTTGCTCATAAGTGTAAGCTCTGCCAAAGAAAGCATTTGATTTAAGCACAAAAACTCCTCGGGTAAGCCTTTATAAAATTCTAATATCGGTTTTTCTTTAAACTGATTTTTTTAAAATCAGAATTCTTTAAATCAATTAAGGTTATCTGCATACTCTCAGCCACTAGATTTACATCAACAGAAAATGGAGAAAAAAATTGATCAATTTTTGTTAGGCAAACTCCGAAAACTGAACATCAAATGCATTACACAAGATTTGAATTTGATCCTCATACTGCATTTTTATGTGTGGAAATTTTTCACGTCCACGAACACGTAAACTCGAACTCGCAAGTAGCCATGAAGGGAACAAACTATAAAAGCCGTATAATTAAAAGTAACTAAACTTAATGAACAAATGTAAATTATTTATTCTGATGTAGGATCGTTTTCTCATCAGATTTTTTCCCGTCTTTATTTGAAAAAATCTAATTTCATCTTAAATTAATATTATTTTATGAACAAGATTGTCAACTTCAAAGGTTACGCGGGCTAATTTTGGCTAGCGGGCCATAGGTTGTGCATCCCTTTATTGATTATTATTTGATATCAATCATTTACCAGATTGCAGATCAAGTAGTTTTAATAGGCACCACTTATCCCTAAAAACTGCATTTAAAATTCAAGTTAATGATTATTTCAAATGAAAATTTTAATTTTTTTGGTTTGTTCCTATTATACTATAGTATTTTGTTCCTATAGACTGTTTAAACTATAGTCAGATATTAAATTTGATTTTTTATGAAAGTACAGACAATGTATAACAAATATTTCATAGCACAGATATTCTTATCTTATACCTTCAGTTTCGCATATGATAAGATCTGTATACTTGAAGGAATAATATACAGATAAGACATTTTTAAGAGCATTTATTCTGATAGATAAGATTTGAAAATTATTGTTTTCATAATTTTCTACCTTTCTTTCAGATGCAATAGGAACGATTTCAATTGATAAATATGAAAATAATTGAAGATAAGAGTCTTTTAAATTTGAAACGATGCATCTCCAGAAAGTTTTGCTGATATCAGGAAAAAGTCACTTACAGTAGAATAGAACTGATTGCTGTTTTCTCAATTCCAAATGTAATATTACTTATAATATTCTAACAAAAAGATATCTGTTTTCCAAATAATGATTCTAATGGCATATTGATGATAATGTATTAATTGAAAGCAAAATCAGTTTCGATTGCACTATTTCCTTTTTGAAAGTTAAAAATTTTATTCTAAATTTAATAGGCATATGCTATTAAATTTAGAATAAAATTTAATAGCATATGCCTTTTATTTTGAGGAATCACAAATAAAATAAAAACTAAATAAACAGCAATCACTTTGAATTAAAACAAAAATCAGATGTCATGTTTAAAAATATATGAATATGTATGAAAGCTATTTTATTATTAGTTAATTGTAATTTATTAAAATAACATATAGAATAAAAACAAATGCAGCAAAATTGCTCCTTGGAGTTATGATTTCTGATATGTCGTAGCATAAATATTAAAGTATTGAGGGCTTATATTCGATGTATTTTGTAATAACTTTCATGCAAAACAATTACAATTATATAGCAAAGCGGAATTACCTTTTAAAGTTAAATTCTAAATTTTTTTAAAAGGACAAAAAGAAATTTTCCATACATAATATCATAATTGTGATCTGAAAAACGTATTTCATCTGAAAGCTTAATGCACATTGTCTCATGTTTGTTGTGATGACATGTATTTTTTCTTTCTTCAACATGTAGAATAAATTCTGAAAATAAACTTAGTCTGTTTCAAGTAGGACTGAGTTGTCATAAACAAAAAGGTAAAACTAATAATAAAGGTAAATATATCAAGTGTACATGTAGGCGCAATACAAAACACGCCGTACTATTTATTGCACTAATCACAAATAGATAAACTATTTTATTGTAATTAAGCCCCAAAAGAAGTTTCAGCAACCAAATGAGGCACAGATATAATTAATTTTTGAAACCTTAATTAAAAATTAACCGAGATGTCAGGATTAATATACAACTACTCCGGAAAACATTACTTTAAAATCATTGATTGACTGATTAATTTGATTGATATATTACCCTAACGCCATTTGCCGAGTAATTACAAGTAAAAATATGCAGTCTTTATTAGTAATTAGTGCACTTGTTAGTAATTATGGATAAAAAACTTCGGCTATATATGATACAGTTGATTTTTAAAATTAAAAAAAACAATTTCAATTTTAACAATTTGATTTTTGAAAAATTATTTAATTTTTTGCATAAATTTTGACAGTGCTGCTGTAAGAGAATTCATTTCTTTTTCTTTGCTTCACTTATTATTAGATCTTTGATTTTAAATTAGATGAGACAAATAATAATATAAGATAAAAATGAAATCTGCTATGCATATTTCAATGTATTGTGTCAGAACATCATTTCTTGAACGGCCAAGCACCACGTACTCGTGCAAGTTATATTTTTATCCACTTTAATTGTTTTATTGAATGAGTCACTTTAATATTGCAAACGATCTAAAAAAAATTCTGTCTCGCATTTATTGTTTAAAAGAATATCACATTTAATATTTATTTCATTTCATATAATCACGTGCTCAAAATGACATTTTCCTAGGTTTTATTTTCTGTACTCATTTAAATCAGAGCTTTTGTAAATGCAATGGCAACACGTTATTAAAAGCCGAATTTTTGAAATGCTTGTTCAGATAACAAAATTTTTATTTTTCACCTACTGATTTTACTTGACTCAAAAAAATCTAATCCCTAAAACAACATCATGTTCTGGCATGATAATAAATTACTAAAGAATGAATCTATTCATTTTCTGCATAGTTCGCATGAAGAATAAAGGGGAA
Organism: Argiope argentata; assembly: GCA_026289955.1. Taxonomy (NCBI): domain Eukaryota; kingdom Metazoa; phylum Arthropoda; class Arachnida; order Araneae; family Araneidae; genus Argiope; species Argiope argentata. The sequence goes on along the minus strand of JAOUZG010043906.1, from coordinate 5,700,436 downwards.
AAAATGGGGAATCGCAAAAGATAATATGAAATTAGAAACAGTTTAACAGCACAATTACATTTTTAACAGCTTTTTGATCTTGTAAAATTTGACCGACTCCAATAAGAATAATAGAAAATCAATAAAATATTTGTAAATCTATTAAAAAACATAGTTTTGATGGTTGTAACTATTTAATGCTTAAACAACTTTTTTACTAGGAGGAATCAAACGTCAGAATGAATCTACGAGGTTTAATTACAAATAAACATAACCAAGATTCCCAGAGAACTGATGGTCAATGAAAACAACAGCTTGTCACAATAATCCGTGTTTAAAAGATTTAATTTTGTAGTAACGGGATGATTAGTTGTAATTACAGAAAAGAAGCGCTTAAGGAAGCAGCAATGGTAATAGTTAATAATTTCGTAAGAAATGCAGCTCCATACAACAATTCTATGTTGTGTTTTGACTAATGGCACTTGCTTGGACAAGCCTCCGCTGATACGATCAGCAGAAGATTTAAGCCTAAGAAATGCGTCTCTTTGTTTTACAAGTAGCGCCATCTAGGGCCAAGAGTACGACATAGCTACTCACACGTCACAACCCTTTTTAGGGGGCGGACTTCAATTCATGCAAATTCATTCATTCATTCATCTCGGATCGTAATTTAGACCTGGAACAGAGAAAGATCACCTCTGACCCAGTACCCCCAGTGGTATTACTCTCGAAACGGAGGACTTTGCGACCACGAACAGATTTAACGAGCGCCAGTCGCCATACACTCGGGGAATCTTTTGGCCGGTGAGTTTCGAATTCATAACCTAAGGAGTACGAGTCCAACGCTCTGCCAACCAGGCCATCCCGGACCATACAACAATTCTAAACTCGAGTACTTATTTTCAATGCATCAGCAACTAAATGTTAAGTTAAAAATTCTTTTTATTTACATTCTGTGTCATGCTCATCAGCCATTTCATACAAATACGGGATGAATGATATATGGTGGAAATTTTATGACTCGAATTCTCATCTCATCTAGAAAAATTTCTTTCTTTCTAAAATATTCGATTGAAGAATGAAGAAATGAAATGATTGAGGGAAAAAAATTACTTGTTCTGTCTGTCACGCACAAAGAAATGTGAAGTCAATGATAAAAAGATGTAGGGTAACGTAAAGAATTTATTACTATCCTAATAGTTTGAGCGAAATGATTTTAGGCGTTCACATTTTTTTCTTTCTATTAAGAGAATGAAAAAAAAATGTTTCAATCGGGGGCACCAAAAAAGTTCATTGTCCTCGCTATTTATGCTGCTCATTCCTATAAAATATTGCTTAAAAAACTGAATACAATACTGGAAATATTTTATCTTAACATTCGGTTTTTCAAATTTGCCAATGAATTTTTTTAAAGCAAGCAAAATAAAAATTTCTGTTTGTTGAAAGTTTTTGAAATCTAAATCAAAGCTCGGAGGCTTGCATGTGATCATCAATACCATAACTTAAGATTTCTGCAAGTATCTATATTACTATTATAAATGTGAAAGTTTGGATGGATGATGTTAGTCAATCACGCCAGAACGATTGAAGGAAATGGGATGAAATTTAGAACAGAGATAGATTATAGTCTACAGAAGAACATAGGCTCATTTTTATTCCGGGTAATTGAGTGGTTCATTTTTTATTAATTAAAAACTAACTTTTCCACCATAAAAACTGAAAATATCTGCCTGAGCTTTTTGAATCATTTGTTTTTATTTTTCTATTTCCGGTATTCTTTTAATATTATCTTATCCAACGGAATTCTTTGTGGTTTATTGTAGGATTTCCCGACAGAAAACCTTTGTCATCAGAACAAAAAATTAAAAAAAATCTAATCGTTTGTTTTTATTTTTCTGTTTCCATTTTGATATTATCTTACTATTCTAAAAGAAAGTTTATTAATTTTTTTTTCCTTACGCAGTTCTTATGTTAATATAATTCGATATTTCCCGTTTATTTCTCTTGATTTTTTTCTTGCTGTACATATTCCTTTTGCCTATTTTCATCATTAACGATTAGATTTTTAAAAGTAACTTTATAGTTTCAAGTACATAGATAGCTTTTAAGTAGTCCCCCCCACGCTAATGATGTTAGACGTAACATGTTTTCGACCAGTTATTTCGAACGATTCTGTTTATTTTCGTAGTGTATGATAAATTTAAAATTAAACATTGTTAATTAATAGATCTTTTGATCCCTTCAAAACTGCTTTTGAATAAATATAAAATAGATTAATTGAAATTAAAATTTTCTAATCTGCATTGCGTTACTTCAACTGCTGCTTAAAATTCACGTCTTTGCGTTGCTCCAATTGACGTTGAAAATTTATGCCTGCATACGATTTTGATAACATTTTACATTGTGATTAGACTGTTGGTTCTCACACATACACATCAATATTTCCACGCTTACGAAGCCTCGGGTGAGAGCTAGTAACAAATATATCAAAATTTTTAAAAGAAATGCATATATAAAATATTAGCTGTACGCGCACAGCGTTGCCCGTGAAATAGCATCCAAGAAGGAAAATTAGCTTTAAACGTGGGTCTAGCCGGCATCCGATATGACATGGGCATGTTAAGCAACGTTAAACAGAAATAAAAACATATTGAGGTAGGATTTTCTTCTTTTCGGCATACTGAGATTTGAATAACTGTTTAAAATCAGACGTAAACTAAGAAATGTATCGCATGTGCATACCATAGATTTTGGTATTTGCACATGCGCAGTTTGCGGTTTTCACGCATGCGTGGATAAATTAAAATCGCAATTATAAAGCTCCCCTTTTTATGTTATAATTTGAATGTACTAAAACCTTCCTCAACAAATACTCCACAAAATGGTAAAAGTATCTCGAATATCCCTTAACTACTTCTCGATTTTTTTGTTGTTTCAACATACAGACGCTTTCAGGAGCCTTCATTTTATACTATATTTAGATAAGTATTAATTTGTAACAATTTCTCTGAAGCATCGTTTTAAAATTTTCCTCATAATACTCAATTCTACTCATAATATTCACCCTTTTATTACGGTTGATGAAATATTGTAGTTGTAATTTTTTTACAAAATACTAGTTGAAATACAAATAACAGTGTGAGCTAATAATAGGAATTGAAAAAAAAAAATCGAATTACCACTATTGCCAATATTTTCTTTGAAGACCGAACCGGAATATTTAAAACAAACCACTGCCAGTTTATAACAAACTAATAATTTTCTTAGAATTAGTTAACCTATAATTTAAATTCACAACTCATACTTATATGTTTGGTCATTGAAATCGCTCATTCATATTTTTTAGTTACATGCTTTTAATTATAGTAATTATAATGCTTAAATTAATTAGTAAAGGAAGGCACGAAATATATTGCACTCGTACCTTTGGTTAAAGCATGGATGCCGGCTCTGACTTGAGAAAAATTGCCAGTCCCTAGTTCTTCTTTCAGCCTGTAGAGACCGATTCTTTTCCCCTGAGTGATGTCCTGGTGCCATTTTTCGTCGCTCTGCAACTTCAACAAGACTTTCTGGTAAGGTGTCAAGGAATCGAATTGTTTATCATTTTTGGTCGTTTCCTAAAAGAAAAGGTCAGGTTAAAAACAAATCTGTCATTAGTGAGCTAAGATTGAATTGTTTCATTCAAATGATGATCTACTTTTTAGCTTTTAATTCCAATTCATAATTATAATTATTATGTATATTCTTGGAATAATCTTTATCACAAATTAATTATTTGGTGCCGGGCTAAATATATAATACAAATCTAATTAAAAATAAAAGTTAAGATAAACTTTAAATGAATATATTAAAATTATGCCATATCTTCGATAATTTACTATTTATAAAATGACAAAATTTGAGTCATCTTTTGAAATAAATCTTTTTTAAAATTTCATCTCAACAATTATGAAGCAATTTTTTAAATATAAAAGTATAAAATATTAAGTATAAAATATTAAGTATAAAAAATCGGTAAAGATGAAGTTTAGTGTGCCCCTTGCTGCACCAAGGATGCCAAAGTCGCCAATAAAGATGACGGAGAAAGTAAAACACTTCTGCAGAATAATTACGTTTACCACTTTTCGCAATACGATAATTATGATTTTTTACTGATAAATATTGTTTTTTTTTCCGACCGACTTCGTCAGTCTGTTAGGTGCATAGCAAAAGTTAGAGCATGTTTTTGCCTTCGGTATCTGTAGAAGGCACTGGGAGGAATTTTTAACTTTAAAAACATCCTACGGCTCCGCTAGCAAAGGGATCGGGAACATAGTAGTTTCACTGAACATAAGGACTGTGTGGATAACAGGAACAGTTCATAATCACAAGAAGAGAATGAATAGTGGTAGAAGCAATTATACCATTCTCCAAACAAAATTTCAAATAAGAATCCTTTCCTAACTTCATTAACACTTAAAAAAAATATATTTCACCCACCCGTTATCCATTCTGCAGGTTCGAAATACTGTCTTCCACCTGATTTATCTGACATCCATTCTTGCACAATTACCGACATAACAAATTATCAAGAGAACCAAACGAATTAATAAAACTGCGAAGAATACCATTGCATCTGATTTTTAAAATAAGAATGCAGACGATTGCGTAAAGTAAGAATTCAGACGATTTTTTGAAGCGCATACTGACAATTATAATTTGATTTCCTGTTCGCATTCATATTAAAAATAAAATTGCAGTGTCTTATGACTTGTAATAAAGAACGTTTAATTATAATAAAGAACAAAATTAAAATCTTTAACAGAAATTTTTTATTATTTTTAATTTAAAATTTTTCATAAAATAATCGTAGTTCAAGTTCAACTCAACCCTTGTAAAAGTAGTAAATAAAACAGCATTAGGGTTGCTAGAAGAGTGTTTTATCGGGTTACCATATTGGCAACAACCTGGGGGGGGACACACTAATCTTCACTTCAACCAAAAACTCATATACTTATGCCGAAAGTACTTTGAAAGACCCAATCTGTCTCTCAATAGCAGGTCTAGAAATTTCAAACTATGAGGATAGGAAATGTATTAAGGGAACTGCCTTTTTATTTTTATTTCCTATGCTGTTACATGAAAATTAAAGCTTATGCGATGACTTGAAAGATCACTGTTTAAAGAAATCGAAAATGTCATCAAATTATAAAAATCTGTGAACTGACTATCACGTGACTAGAACTTTAAAGATTTATTCTGGATGATCCATAAATTTCTATTAACAATAAAGATAAATGTGTGTATGCGTTAGAGCTTTATAATATGATAGGCAACAAACATTGACATTTAAGTTTTACATGACGAATACCAAATTCGACATATTATACCTTGGGTTGGTTGATTGGTTAGGATTTTATGGCGCAAGAGCCATATATGGCCATGCTGCGCCAAGCCAATATAATACCTTGGGAAATTAAGGTGCTTACCAAGGAGCGATTTTTGACATTTTATTTAAAATTTTCATCAAAAAAATTGAATTTCGGAACTTTTCCACCGTAACTTTTGAAAATATTACTGTTCAAAACTAAATTTTACACTCTTTCAAAAATGTAAGAAATTGTCTTTTTTAAAATATCAATTTAAAAATAGTACATTTTTTTTCCTGAATTTCCGTAATTTTTATTATATATCCTTTATTTTCAACATTATGTGAATTAAGAAGAAGGTAACGAAGGATTCTATTTAATACTATTGTATTTATGAGATGAATTTTTTAAAAAAATGAAGTTACATTACCGAGTAGTTTAGAAGAGAGATCAGCCACGCAGGGAAACGTTACTTTATGATCCTTTTGAGCAGTTACATTATTTTTAAAAGCATTCATAAATTTAGAGTTTTAACACTTTCGAACAAAAACTAGCAGAAGAAATAATTTGACAAAATAAACCAGAAACAACAAGCGCATAAGCAACATGAGAAATTACACCATGTACGTAATAATTATCACGATTTATTGGTCATACTCTTTAAAAGAATCTCATTACAGAAATGTAGTACGCATTGTTTAGTTTGTTTATCAGGAGAATAAAAACGATTCATTTTATCAGCATAACTTAAGTATAGGTATATTTTATGTATTACCATATTGGTAAAACTACTAAATTTCTTTAATTAATTTCAATATATGATTTTACTGAACTTAATCTAATATATAAAATTCTCGTGTCACAGTTTTCGTTGCCATACTCCTCCGAAACGGCTTGACCGATCTTGATGAAATTTTTTGTGCTTATCCGGTATCTATGAGAATCGGCCAACATCTATTTTTCATCCCGAAATATCAATTAGTTCAGGAGAAATTAATTAAAACCCCTTAATTTCTGTGAAATTAAAACCTGTAAAGTTACTTTCCGAGTGAAACCCAGCCTTCCGGAGAAGCGATCGCTCATGAGTACCTTTTCGTCCAGTAAAACCGCGTTTTTAAAATTGCCATCGTTACGCGTCCGTTCAACTTATACTCAATATCGCCGTGGAATCGGATGGACTTTTTATCGTAGACCACGGAGATATAATTTATTTTACGAAATGTCGACGCAAAAATTAAATATCGATTTTTTTAAAAAAGGTCCATTTTAGCGGGTCTATTTCTTGAACGGCCCTGTAAAATAGACGCTTAGCTGGAAAAATACAGAAAATATGTTTCCTGAAAGGCAATACGATATAGTATTCTGCAATATAATTTAAAAAATCGAATTTTTAAAACTGAATTTTTGACGAATTTTTTAACGAAGAGGCAAAATTTAGCTTTAATATTGAATTACGCCGAAACTTTTCAAGATAACTCAATCAAATTTTTTTTACATAAAATTCGATAAATTTTTCAAAATCGTGTGAAAGATTGAAAAAATCTGATAGAAAATTGCGCATTTAAAAATTATTTTGTCGTTTATTGGGTTTCCCTCTTCAACATTACAAATCTAATCCATTGATAAATAAAAATGAGACTAAATTTTTTTTGTATAATTTGGCATTGCTTTAGCACACCCTGATCAATTTTGAAAACAATCCTGCAAAAATTACGCGTCTTATGAATTCATTCCAGTTTTTCCACCTCGCATACTTCATCTGAAAGTTGGGACACCAGTAATGCAACTACGAAACCTTCCTCCACCTAAATTATGCTATGACACCAGACTACGAATGACTAGACTTAATAAGTATGTAATCGAAGCTACGATTATTACTGGATGTGCTCGAGGAGTGTTGGTTTTAATACCCCGCATTCCACTAATTCCGTCGGGCTATCCTTTTGAATTTAGAAGAGTGCAGTTTCCCGAAAAAGTTTGCTTTGCAATAACCGTTAATAAGTCACAAGGACAGAAATTAAAAGTAGCAGGGATCAATTTAAGAGGAGAATGTTTTTCAAACGGCCAATTTTATGTAGCTTTCTCCCGAGTCAGTTCATCTGGCAGCTTAATGAATTTATCAACAGAAAAAAAAAACTCCAAAAAATGTTGTATACAAAGAAGTTCTTGCTTAAACACAGGTATAACAATAAAATGTAGATGGCCTGCGTTTGAAAAGAAAATAACTATTTTAAAAGCATCCTTAAGGATCGGTAAGGACAAGGGCATATATATAAGGAATCCAGGGGCGCCGGGACCCTCCCAAAATCAGGAAAAAATTATAGACAATAAGTAATTATTATAGAGGAATTTCGTAACTAAGTGCACGTAGCACTGTTATCCCCCACTAATTCCATTACCCAAGCAATGCCGGGTACGGGAATGCTAGGAAATTATTTATTACTAGGAAATTATTTATATGACAAAACAACGTTTGCCGGGTCAGCTAGTAAAATTATAAATTCTTTGTTCTTTATTTTTATTTCATTTTTCTATCATTTTGGAAGATTATCTGAATACAAAAAACTTCAGTGATAAGGACATCAAAGTGTAATATTATTTTTTTAGTTTGATCCTTTAATTTTAATATGTTAAAAAATTAAGATATAGAAACACACACAAATGCATACACATGCATTAAATATCAAAGCAATTAATGAGCAATAACTAAAATAATGACGAATATTTCTGAGAACACATTTAGAAATGTTCAATAAAACATTAAATTTACAGAAAAAAATTGTTCACAAATAAAACTGATATAATTTAAAAACTTTTTTTAAATTTTAAAAATGTCTTTAAAAAGGGCTTTAGAGAAAAAAGGGCCTTTGAGCGAAAAAAAAGATTTTTAATTAAAAATTAATATGTTAAATGAACGAGCCCTCTTCATCTTTTGATTGCTGATACCTATAATCTAGAAAGCAAGTGCGTGCTAAATTTGATAACTAAATTCAACGATATGTCCAGTTAGAATTATGAATCACAGGTTTTGCACGTCATTAATTTACAGTTAGTATCCAGCCTTTAAACGGTATAATACTTAAATATTATTAATTTTCTTATAAATCGAAAAAAGTATTCATTTTGCTGAGATACGAGTAAGTTAAATTTTAAAGTACTGACCTGTATTGACTGACTATCAGAACTTGAACTATCCTTCGAACTTCTCGAATCTCGACACTGGTTGCTATAGTTATTGTTTGCCGGAGAAACTTTGGCCGCAGGCATGCTGGAAGGAGCTGATATAATGCCTATGCACATTGAAATCGGTCCAACGGGCCATCTGTAAAGAAGAATGTTCTATTTTGAGAAAAGTCACAAAAAGAATTTAAAAAATTAGATATGGATATTCAGAGTTTTAAATTTTCTTTTTATTTGTCTCAAAATATTTCAGTTTCAGGCAGAAAAACTCAAAAATCTAATTAAGCTTGACGAATGTTAAAGGAATGATAAGAAATATACCGAAAAAAGTTACGAGAAAGAAAAGAAAAAGATAATGGCAACGTAAACATAAGGTCCTTTATTATCAGATAATCTGTTGCTATCCACTCAACCAGAACCAGAGAATACTGTTTATTTGAGTAGAAAGGGACTATGAAGTCGGCACTTTACCGTCCAACTTTATCGTCAAATTTGCAGTCGTCGCCAATCAGTTACTAAACCGTTTTCATTATAACGAATGCTTAAAATCTTTTTTGATTAGGAGTAAAAGAATACCGACAATCATCAAAATATCTTCCAAAAGGAATATTCGACGCTTAATAATGGAAACTCATAGAGCGCAGCCCTTCACACGGTACTACAAACTATCAAGCATCTAATGTTGTAAAGTGTTGAATAGCTTAGAGCCTGATTTAACTATTCAAAAAAAAGAATTAAATTCTTACAATTTATATTATTTTAGATTGTAATGTGTTAGAAAAAACACAAATGGAAAAAAAGGTTTTGTATCAATTTGATTCTGAAAAAATTTGCAAGACGTTTCCCTGTAGCATGTTTTAAGATATTATCAATATGCAAGTTAGATATTATTAATATGCAAGTTGAAAGATTGATTGAACCGGTTACTGATAATTGTGTCTTCGCTTCAGCCAGGCCTCTTAAACGTCCTCAGGCAGGATTCTTAAAGCGTTACAAACTAGCCCCTGCCAAGCGTTTTTATGTGTTCCTATTTAAGACCCCCTTTTTCCGGTGATGTATTACTAAATAACACACACACACACATATATAGTAATATTTATATTATATACTACGTTACAGTTTTGAAAATAAAGATACAGACAAACAGTATCAATATTACTACCAAATTTATCCCGAACCGCACTCATTTTATTCTAGTTGTTATTTTCTTTAAAGCTATTGGGATATATGAATAAGGAAGGAAAATTACTATACTCTTCGATTGGGACTGGGAAAAAATAGAAAGAATCTAGTATGAATAAGTAATATAAAAACATTTTTTTAAAATCAATTCCTATTTAGGTTATTAAGAAAAATTTAGGAAGTTAGGGAAAATTTTATTTTAGTTGGCTTTTTATTAAATAATTTCAATTGTTATTGTTGTTCTTGTGTTACGCGTTACAACGGAAGGAGGGGTACATTAGCTTCTGAGTGTATGGACTCATGAGTACCCTAGGGCAGAAGTCTGACTTCTAGCTCACATACGTCACAAACCCTTTTTAAGGGGAGGACTTTGTTCCTACATTTCATTCATTTATCCACAGATCGTAATTTAGATGCGAAACAGAGAACGATCACCTCTGACCCAGTACCCCCTGTGGCACAATTACTCTCCACATGAAGAACTTTGTGGCCATGACAGATTTAACGTCCACCACACGCGGAAAGTCCTCGGTCTACAGGTTCAAACTCGCAGCCCAAGGGATGCGAATCCATACGCCCTACCAACCAGGCTATCCTCGGCTAACAATTACAGTTACTATAAATAGTTGATGAAAAAATTATACTGTTATTGAATTTTCAACGCAAATTGAGGTTTCAAAGTCAATTGCGGCAAGACAAAATGCATGAATTTTCTACACCTGTTGAGGTAACAAAATACAGATTAGAAAATTCTTTCTTCATTCTGCATTTTAATTGGAAAGTACTTCAAAATGAGCCGGAAAAATCAATTCATTAACACTGTTTAATTTTAAATGCATCAAGCATTATGAAAATAAACAGAATCGTTTGCAATAATCGGCCGAAAACTTGTTAAGCCAAACCTCATTAGTGTGGGGGAAAAACAAACTGAATTCGTTACTTATTTGGTGACAAGAAAATGAGGATTTTTGGCGAAAATGTTAGTTTATAACTAATTAATAAAAAAATTAAGGAATTAATATTTGAAAAAACTGCATTAACATCAAATGTTATCAACTACAAGTTAAAATTTTTTTTTCTTGAACTTGATTGGATAAATAGAAAGTATTTTATAAGCGAAAGAAATTTTGAACAAGATTATATATTGAAAAATGATTTTAGAGATTGGCTATAAGTGCTTCTATGTAATTTGTTCAAACTTTGACATTAAATGTATAAGTATAATGCACACATTCTATTTTTTTCTTTAATTAGCCTCGGGCATTTGATTTCCGTGTTATGATACGATTAGAAAATTGTTATTTAGCATTGCTGGGAGATGGATACGAAGGAAATAAGAAGATCTGCTCGAAGATAAGGATTGTTTAATCTACCTATACACTTTATCTTTAGAGGAAAAATTAACGAATGCGTCAAAAATCTCATTGATTGAAACAGGAAGAGTTGTGAAGCTCAATTTCTGATATTCACATTTGTACAATTCTTTTGTTCGTCATACGTTATAATTTTTCTTTCAGATTTTGTTGTTGACATTTTATTGCATGCCGCGAGTTTCAAGAGAACATACGAGATTTTCTGAATTGCCTTTACATGAAGATATCCAGCGCAAGGATCTTTCGAGTCGCTTATTTATACTTAACCTTGGATCATTAAGTAGGTACAACTTATATTTTGCACTTGAATTTGCATGACAAGATATACATTTTACCCTTGATTTTTTAAAAAGACTGACAATAAATTAATAGTTATTAACCTGTTAGCTGCCATGAGCCTATATTTACATTTTATGAGCTAATTTCTTTATGAGTATAAATACTCTTTAATAAATATTTTCCTTTGTAATTAAATGAGAACCATTTTACTACCTATACTTTTTTTGAATGCAGTACGTTGATCTTGAACAGAGGCTCATCTGAAGGCTAATGTCAGCGCCTTAAAACAGGGAAGATGTTATTGCAATGGTAAAAATAAAGGTGAATCTTACAAGATCTAAAGGCAATGCGAAGAAATTCACGTAAGACTACATCAAGAATTTGAGAGATTTTATTAATCATATAAAAATAAATTAGAAAAGCAAGATAAAAATTTATGTGATGTTCCAGCAGAATTTTTTTTTCAAATATGACTACAGATTTAGGCTTTGTATTTAATCATCATACATAAATCTGGGTACTTTTCCAGATTTGGTGGGAAAAGTAGTTGACAGCAAAAAATCGCCAAACAAATTTGACAGAATTCTACATTATCTATTGCCCAAGAAATTTGGCAGAATTCTACATTATTTATCACCAAAGAAATTTGGCACGATTCTACATTATTTATCGCCCAAGAAATTTGGCACAATTCTACATTATTTGGCGATTTTTCGAAGCGTCTGTCAAATGGAAAAAGACCTATACCTGTAACTATTATAAGGATATTTCATTATAAAGTTTGAAAAATTCCGAAATGAAATCATACAGGAAAAGCAATCATTAAGTGATGAATAATAAACCAATCGTTACGTGAGGAATAATCCGGAGATAAGAAAAATAAACAAAAGGCAGGGGCCACAGCCATAATATGCATTTAAAATCGTTGATACATGGCATTTTTAAAACGCATAATTATTTTTGTTGAAAGTTTTGAAGCTATTTTTTCAATCTTGTGCCATGATCTCACTAATTTGCATACGAACGTTGCATGTTTCATAGATCTTCGTTGGCAACACTGGACGCGCTTCGAAGACAAATAAAAGTTATTCTATTTTCTTATTGAGGCAGATGCTGACTTCGCGTGAAGTAAGTGCTCTTTATAATACATGCACCGACCGGGTTTCTTTTCTGTGTAAAATCATACTTCTAATACTCCATATGGCTGATTAATAAATTCATATTTTAAAGAAACCTTTTCATTTTCAAGCGTGTCCGACAACGATATTGAATAGTTAGAGCAAAATATATGTAAGAATAAATTTAATTCAAATATACACGAGTTTATTCTTTACAAAGGTTTTATATACCACGCTTTAGACAGGCCAAGGTAAAATAATCAAGACGTGATTAGTTCGGCGTTTTCGACTATCTTTATTCTGAATCATTGCAAATCCACAAGATTTCTTTCTAAATGCCTTATTTTAGAATAGAAGATAAGAATAGAAGACTGAAATAAGAACGGGTCTTACCATATAAACAATCATATTCTACTACGCAATGATTACTGGATATGTTTTCTATTCAAAAGTACTGAAAAAGATTTTTCCTGGAGTATTTATTGGCATTGTAAGTTTAGACATTTAATTATGAGTAATGATTTGTTTATAGATTCCGGGAAATGCCGGAATATAAAGCAATACTAAATTCAATCATTTATATAATAAGTATATGGGCGATATGCTATTCATAACATTCACTGCGTATCTATATTATTCCAATTAATATTTATGCACTCTGTCCACTACAGGAATTCGTACACTGTTGTGATACATACGACATATAAATAAACGTTTTTTTTTTTTATATTTCTACGTTTGTCGACCTATATAAAAAGTTTTCCACTTAGAACTAATAGTTTTTATGTTGTCTGATCGTGATCTTACTTTTAAAGCACAGCAAAATATCAATGTATGTTGTGAAATAATATAAACTTTCAGAAATCTTCTTTGCATGGAAATATGAAGTTTCTTACTTGTAGCTATACAGTGGAACCACTTCTCTCCCACTGAGCAAAAGATGAATATTTGAAGTTATCAAATTCTCCGTTTAATAATACAAAAAATAATCTTTGCTCTAGAAAGAAATCTATTTTTAATTTCGAATAATCAATTTTGGTATATTATCTAATGTTGCTCTAACATAGAGACCTGAATGATTTCAAAAGTTATGACGATCTCTTTTCAAAAACTTTTCAGAAAATAATTTGTTTTAATTTTTTTGAATGAATGTTTTTTGTCAGATAAGGATTTCAAATGGTTTTAAGGAAATTCTGGATACTTTCCCGTTAGCCAGAAGCCAGTGAAAAATCGCTTAAGAAATTCGGTGGAATTCAATATTATTGGCGAGTTTTCGCTTTAAAATCTCTGTAATATATTTGGTGGAAATTTACATTATTTGGCGCCCGGCAAAAAAAATACCAAATACTGAATGAAATTAAGCAGCCTTACATAAATTATTCTGAGTAAAAAAGTCGTTGAACCGATACTCATTTCAGCTGTACTAAGTTCAGGCTGATACCGATATTCGATTGTACTTGATCCTCTGTATCAAGTATAATTAGTAATCAATTATCCTATTCCTTGTCTTAATGAAAACAAGTATTCGGTGGGTATTTTCGCATTTCCACCGAGATTGGTATCACTATATATACTAATGATAATAATTTAACATTAGATTTCGTTTCGGTGAAAGATTTAATAACGACAGTGTGTCGGTTATCTACGTTTTTGCAGCTATTGATGGGTAGGTGAAATGACGAAAGAAAGGAATTTGTTGCTAGTTAGAGAAGGAATGGATTACCAGTGATAATTTCGTGTCCAATTTACAACGGAAAGAGGGATGTAGTAGCTTCTGAGATTATGGACTCATAAACAACCGAGAGCAGAAGTATGACACACACATACTCATTTCCACAGCCCCCTTTTAAAGGGGGGGGGAGCATACAGAAGAACAACCATGCCCTAGCCGGGACTCGAACCCGGAAAGCCAAAATACGATAAAGATGTGCTACCTCTGTGCCAGGACGCCGGCAACGGATTATCAGTACTTCATATATACGAGAGAAATAGAGAATTAAAGAAAACATAATGAACGCTAGAAGAGTCAGCATTCACTAGGTTTTCATTTCATTCATACGAAGAGCAAAACAAAGAGCCAAATTATATCAATAACAAATTGATACCCTGCATCTAATTAGCTCTTAATTTGTATACTTGATACTACTTTTGTGAGACTTATACAAGATAATGTCACCCAATCCTACTGAGATTCAATTAGTGAGCCTCTACAACCTCAAACTGGTGATAAATGATTTCTTACGGGAGTGTCAAGGGCTCAAATACCAATTCGACCTAAATTCAGCCCTTAACGCAGGTTGTGTGAAATAAAAAAGGGCATCAAATATGACCGAATGTTAGAGAGCCTCCTATCTCAGGTATAATCTTTCTCATTTGAGCGCAGTTTCAGTATGAAGTCCCTATCAAAACAATTCAACAATTCAAAAAATCAACTCAAATTAGCATTCAAAACAAATCCAATCAAACCAAATTAACCTTCAAAAGAAACCAAATCAATTTAACCTTCAGAAGAAACCAAATCAATTTAACCTTCAAAAGAAACCAAATCAATTTAACCTTCAAAAGAAATCAAATCAAATTAATTTTCAAAACAAATCACATCAAATTAATTTTCAAAACAAATCACATCAAATTAATTGTTGATTAAAAGGAGATTTCATTTATTTTTGCAATTACTTATCCAAGCGCACTCAATAATTGTATACCTTTAAATTATAATATAGCATTTGGTAATTTAATAATGTTATAATTCGAATCAATTTTATCTTGAATCCATAGCCTTATTAAATGTTTGGTGAGCTCTTTGCAGAGCTGAAAGAAAAATACATTCTGAAAACATAGGGTGCCGTTTAACCAGGTTGTAGAAAAATGGTTAATTGAATAATAATGATAGCATCTTAGTTGTTAATTGTCTTTTGAGTTCAAATAAAGAAAATTATAGATTCTGGTCTAAAGGGAATTCCAAAAAATTGATTTGCAAAAATTGGTCAAGATTAATCTATTAGTAAAATTTCGGTTCTAAGTGTAAAAGTTATTCCATTAAAGATTCGTTAGAGGCCTGCTACGCATTAAATTGATCATCGTGGACAGGAATAAACCAAACGTCTCTGTTGATGTGAATTGGTAACTTGGAAAGGGAATACCTACTCGGGCATTTAACCCCTAATCTGAACTAGATTCAAAATTACCACATTGATCTGAAAATAACCGTATGTTTCCTGCAAACGAGACATTAACGATAAACTGATATGCTAAAATTTGCATTCTTTTTTCATAGCACTGTGATCCAAAAATTCACATTCCAGACTTTTTAGTTCGAAATAAATCAAGCATAAATTTCTTGTTCAATTACTTTTTTTTAAGCGAGCTATTTTTAAGAATAAATAAGAAGAATGGATTGTTATCCTAAATATAATAACCATGATAAGTATAGTCATTAAAAAAAAACAAAAAAATGTAGAGAAATAATTATTTTGTTAAATGACTATATTTATTACTTTATTTAATGACTACTTCGAAGTTTCTGAAAACAATCGGTATTTCAATCATTCTCAATACTAAAAAGAATACATTTTAATAAGTTCTTCACTGAACCATATATGTTGAAAATCTATTAAACAAATCTTAGGAGTTAAGGCGTAACACTAAGAATTACAATAAATTCTGTCTAGAAATCTGGATACACTAATAAAAGACAAGGTTCAGATAATTTTATACCTAAGAATGAAATACCTTAGAAAAAGAATGCATATTTTTAAAAACAAACGAATGAAAATAGAAGCTTAACATTAATTACATTCAACTAAAATGATGCAGCATTTTTAGCTAGTAACAATAACAATAAAAGATGTTTCAAAAACATATTTTTATCAAAACAAAATCGTAAAAATTTGAGACGGTAATGGAAATTGAAATTTTATTAATGTTATTTTTTAAAGAGTATTTTGAAGTGTTTTTTTATGATTAGTATTGTTTTTTAATTTTTTTAAATGAATTGATTGTAGTTCTCAAGCGTTTTTGATTTTATTTTAAAAAATATATTTCTTTAAAATAAAAGTTCTTTTTTTATTAATAAGAGCATATTTTAAAACTACTCCTCATTACGCAGTTTAATATATTTCATGTAATAAATATTGTAGAATCTTCAAATTATTTTTACTTCAATTCATTATCAACTTAGCAACAAGCAAATAACATGAGATATATTAAAAATTAGGGAACGAGGAAAATTTAACTGAGTAATCGTTTAGCTTATTGGTAATTATCATTCTGTTAAACATAAAAATATTGACTGTGATTAAAAATAAACTTTATATAAAATTTAAAATTCTAGTATTTCAAGAGGTGACTGAAGATTGACACTGTATTTAAGAACATGATTGTAAAAATATATTTCGCTATGCATTAAGATAAGAAAAAGTTCGTTCAGGAATGTTGGGAATGCGAGAAACTAAAACATTTCTATATTGAGTTTTTATATAAGATGTGGACTAGAAAAAAATTCGCAACTCATTGAAATAAAAATTTATTGACAATAATGTAATTGCACTCATTATTTGCTTATCAGATAAACAACTAAGCCATTATTTCTGTCTCAAATCCCATATCATTCTATGGGAGAATATTTCATTTAGCCATCTTTTTGGCACAGAGGTAGCGCGTCTTCCTCGTGTTCTGGGAGTCCCAGGTTCGAGCCCCAGTTTTGAGCATGGTTGTTCTTCTGTGTTCTATCTGTGAGATGTGTGACTGTGCCCCCCTGTAAAAATGGGCTGTGCAAGCAAATGTGGTGAGTGTGTGTAGCTAAGTCGTACTCTTGGCCCTAGTTGGAGCTACTTCAAAAACAAGAGACGCTCCTTTCGGCTTAAATCTGCTACTGTATCAGCGGGGAGCTTGTCCATGGGTAAGTGCCATAAGTAACAACAACATTTCATTTAAGGAGCCAATTTTGATGTGGACAATCTATATACATGTTACAGAATAATCACTTGCGATCAAGCGGTTCTACTTGTAATGGCGATCATTATGCTTTTCGGCAGTCAGCCGTTAGACGAGTACACTTTTGAATTTTCTTTCATGAAAAAACTTTGATGAAAATAATTTACCAGAATTCCCATTTTTGAAGGTGCAGAAGAAGCCATTTTCGAGCGAATTTCGTAATCTCTATCTCTGCTTATAATCAGGATGAACTTGTAGACGTTGCACTTATATACCGTAAAGGGTGTGTATATACCTATCACGATAAAGTGTTGTTTAAAATGTCTATCAAAATTTTAATTAAAAGATAAACTGAGTTTAAGGGAGGTTTCAGTAACAACTTCTGAAAATATTAATTAACAATTAATTTCGCACCATTTTAAAATGCAACGAAAACTGTTTTTTAATGATACCAATTTAAATAGTAGTGTGGGTGAAGGGTTAGGACTGATAGGGCCGTACTCGCTACGTTAGGGTTGGTAGCCGAGTAACGTAGCCACTAGAAAGAATTAATTACTTG
The DNA here is from genome assembly GCA_026289955.1 of Argiope argentata. Lineage (NCBI taxonomy): Eukaryota > Metazoa > Arthropoda > Arachnida > Araneae > Araneidae > Argiope > Argiope argentata. Next base: position 5,682,483 of record JAOUZG010043906.1, on the reverse strand, counting down.
TGTCCGGAAGTTTTCATCTGACTTATGAAGCTATCACCTTATGCTCTCGCTCCAATGAGTCGTTTATGAGATGAACGATGCATTTTACATGAAGCGTATGGCAGGCATGTGTGAGTTGTTGATGTTGGCTGTTGTATTTAATACGCCTGACGACTTTTACTGCATGTAGAGAGTGCTCACAGCAAGTGTAGAAAGTTGCTTATTCAAGGTAGGGAGTCACCATTGTGGGTGAATGGTTAGAACCGAACTCGCTTAGGGTTTGTTGAGAGTAACATAGCCACTAGACAAAAATAAATTCTCGTTTTCGGAAGTTGTTATCTGGCTTATGAAACTATCATCACAGTAGTATAAATTTTGTTTGTATTTTGGCAAGTGTTAAAAAATATTTCCTTTATTTTTGTTGCCTAATTTCCAACAATAGATTACATTGTTGCTCTGAAACTTAAATCATTTTCATTATTTCATCAAATATTTTGTTGCATAGTTTTCTTCTATTACTAAAAACTTAAGAAACATGATTCTGTGTAATATGTGTAGCTTACAAAATGAATAAAAAAAGTGAAAATACTATCCCGTGAAATTTAGAAGAAAGGTATTTTCTATTTACATTTTTAATCTTAATAGTTTAACAAATTATTGAAAAAAATTATGTTTGTATCAAATTTGAAAGTTGGTTCAGTGGCACCCAATTAAACATACAAAAATGGTGCAACTCAAATACTCGAATTTAATATTTAAAAAATTATTTTGCAGGACAAAGACGAAACACACTAACATTTAACACTGGACAGACATTAAGATTTTCGATTGCTTTTTCAGTTCAAATAATAACTTTCCCAATCGAATATATTTACGTACAAAGCAAGCATCCAATGGATTCCATTCTTATCATTTCGAAATCTAAAATTCAACTGAATATAGATCTACATTTCTTTACATGTATATATTTATAAAATAATCTTTTCTTTAACCTTGTCTATCTTGATTCCTGAGACCGAGCATATCGAAAGAAATTCATCTGAGAATCATTTTCTTTAATCGGAGTGAAAGGAGAGAATGTCGAAATACAATCACCACATTTGCGCAACGCCTTGGGAGACTAGCTTATCAGTCACAAAATGATGTAATTATTACAGTTTTATTTCCATCAAAACATAAAACCTGATGATATGAATTTTTTTCTTTTAAAAATACTGTTATGTAACATTTTAGATTTTGCTATTTTTTCCTTAAAAATGATCCAATCGTCATGTCGGTAGAAGAGATTATTGTATCAATGATTTTTTTCATTATTATTGTCTTTACAAGTCGTCACTAACTTTGCTCTTGATATTGAACTGATAAGGACAATAAACGATAGCAGCAAGCAATTAACCGCCACCATGGAATTTGTTCTATAAACTTTCAAAACTTTAATCCATTTCTTAACAGAATACAAGAGAAAGTGCAAAAAGACAAATTTACTACATATCAGATAGCAAAATTGTTTTCACACAATAATACAATTTATTTCAGTTACACTTTTTTCTGATGAATAAGAACATATTTTAATAAAAATGAGAAAACTTAATTTAAAAAATTATACTTTTTCAATCCCTCGTTTCAATATGTATTTAATTAGTTTACTGGTGAATCTAGTATTTTAGCTCCATTCCTTTATCCAAGAGGATAATACACAAACGGTAGAGACTCCATTATTATTATCTTTACTAGTTCGTCGCTAGTTTTGCTTTTGATATTGAACTTATAATGATATGATTGGTGGTTTCACAGTGCCATTTTTTGTATATTTAGGATGCACAGAAATATAGAAACTATGAGCAAGATTTCTCATAGCAGTAATTTGCGGTAATTCGATGTTGTAGTTATTTACATCTGTTTGACAAGAGATTGGTACTTTTCCATAAGCCGGACGTCAGCGAAAAATCACCAAATAATATAGAATTCCGCCAAATTTCTTACAGCAATTTTAAATTTAAAAAATCGCTAAATAATGCAAAATTTAACCTAATTTTTTTGGAAATATTTCGCTGACGTCCGGCTAACGGAAAAATACCAAGAATTGTTATTTTTTTTTTACCAAATAAAAAATTTAAGTAAAAGTTTAATAAAAAATTAAGTTATTTTTTTTACCAAATAAAAAAAATAAAACAAAATTAATTAAATACTGATATATAGCAGCTATTAACTTTTACAAAAATATAATCTTAAAAGGAAATCATGACTGATTTAGTACTTTTTCATCCAAGTACTGATGTATAAAACATAACAGAATCTTTACATTTATAGAGAAGCTTATACAGAAATATAGAGAATCTTTAAATTTATTATTTCATGGACTTTGAATTCTGAAACCGAATAATAATACTTAGCTAAATTCTTTTAGTTATATAAAAAGCAGTACATACATATTATACCGTCTTCGCCAACGGTTTAGTTACTCATTGGCGACAGATTTAAATTTGGCGATAAAGATCAACGGATTACACATTTGCCGGATTGCCATAATTGGTGAATTAGCAATTAATCGGCGACGACTTCAAATTTGGTGATTAAGTTGGACGGTCTAATACAAAAATACCTAAAACGCTTAAGTAGACACAAAATTAGACAGAATTTGCTAACAAGTCGTTTGGAAAAAATTTGACCTCGCCAAAAAACTTAACACACGGTTTGAGAAGATTTCATGTAAACTATTCTTTCATTGGTTTGAACATTTTTTAAGCACAAAATTAATGGTCGAAAAACGGACAAAAATTTTCACGATGAATGTAAATCGTGCTATATCTTATTTTAAAACGAAATTGTCGAAAAAGAGGAGATAGGTGAAATGGATATGCCCAAGAATCGTTCATAAGAAGATCCAGTCGTAATGAACGAGATAGGGTTAAACGCTTATATGTATGGGGTGAAATTTCCAAACTACAGGAGAATAGTTGTGAGACTAATGTCAGGACTCGGTTCTTCTTGCCAGGCACGTTACTGGGAAAAAGAAGTAAATTGAATTGGTAAATACGAAATCATGATTTTTCGAGAGCACTTTTTGTTTTATATTTTTCATTTTTTTCATTGTTTTATCATTTTGGGTACTTACGTATTAGACCGTCCAACTTTTTCGCCAAATTTAAATCCGCCGCCAATGAGTTACTAAACCGTTGGCGATCATTGGCAAAGACGGTCTAATACGTAAGTACCCATTTTGGAATAAATTGAATCTGGATGATTAAAGTTGCTAGACTAAAATGGTTTAGTAAATGGGAAGCGAGTGAAGCGAGCTTTGATCCGGAAGTGATTCGAGAGGAACTGCATTAGAAGTCCCTAGATGTTGGCAAGCATAAGCGAGCAGGGGGTGGAGCCCCAAGTTTTAGTTATATTTCCAAAATAAGAATCTTTCAGTTGAAAGACGCACAAAGTTTATGACAGCTCCCAACGTTTTATTTTTTATTACACTATTAAAGAACCTGAAAAAGTAAGCAGTTTAAAAACTATGATCCTCATATTATTTCTGTATGGCACTGTTTGGGGTCTTGTTGCATCATTTGATATTATTTGATTCAAAATAAAATTTCTCTTGTATAATATAAACACTGATTCTGTACAAAGCTGCAAAGGTTGAAAAAATGTTATACAGCTTCCTTTGTTGTGGCATAAAGCGGTTGAATCACATCTAAATGCGACAGATTTTAATAGAAAAATATGCTAATTTAAAATTTTTCATCCGAGTCTTGATGTACCGGATAAAATTGCAGAACCTTTAAATTAATTATAATTTTTGATCCAGCTTTAATTTTGTTTCTGAATAAAATTTATACTTAATAGTCTTTTGCCAAACAACCGCAGGTATATTTCAAAATTAAAAATATTTATATTGAAAGAGATGCAAAGAGCTTCATAAGTCAGAACATACGACGAAACTTATAATATTCTTTCCCTGGCCTATTATCTAAAACAGAAGGTGTTTTTATCACAATGAACTAAAAACAAGATAGTTCGAAAGATAAAGATACATTTTAAAGAGAAAGAACTTAACAGAAAGAACAATTCTGTCGATTAAATCTTAATATATATAAAGGCTACTGTTGCCGAGTTTAACACTTTTTAAATAACTAAGCCTAATTCAATTAAACTACATTATTATTACATGAAAGTATGCTGTAATAATTTCAGAATTCAAAAATATTCGATTAAATTGAATTTAACATTTTTATTTCTTTTTTTCACTTGAAACTATTCTATTACAATTTGTTATCATGTCAATTATCATGTTATCATGTCATGAGGGTTTTGGCATCAACAATAAATCGTAGGAGAAAAACTGAAATTTTATTATCTGCACGAGCATCTCAAAATATCAGCTTTTAATAACGCGTTGCCATTGCATTTACAAAATCTCGGATTAAAAAAATAAGTTAATTATAAGAACAAATAAAACCTAGAAAAATGTCATTTTGAGGGCGTGATTATATAAAATGAAATGAATAGGAAATGTTATAAATATTTTTTTAACAATAAATGCAAGACAAATTTATTTATGATCGTTTGCAATATTAAAGTGACTCATTCAATGAAACAATTGAAATGAATAAAAATATAATTTAACTTGCACGAGCACGTGGTACTTGGCCGTTCAAGAAATGATGTTCTGCCATGATACATCGAAATATGCATAACAGACTTCATTTTAATCTTTTTATTTAATTTCTATTATATTTTAATATATCATTTAAAAATGCCTTTTTTTGTTTTGAAATAATGATCGTATATGCTTAAAAGTAAGAATAATTCTATTACTCAAATGAAAACAAATTTCTCTAAATTTCGGCATTTGTGAAAAAAATTCACTATGCCGGCTTTCGGATACAGAGGTAGCACGTCTTCCTCATGTTCTGGGAGTTCCGAGTTCGCGTCCGGGTTCGGGCATGGTTGCTCTTCTGCTTGCTATCTGTGAGATGTGTGACTGTGCCCCCCTGTAAAAAGGGGCTGTGCAAGCAAATGTGGTGAGTGCGTAGCTAAATCGTACTCTTGGCCCTAGTTGGCGCTACCTGAAACAAGAGACGCTTAGCTCCGGCTTAAAATCTGCTGCTATATCAGCGGGGGGCTTGTCCATAGGCAAGTGCCGTAAGTAACAACAACAACAAATTCACTGTATTAACCTTTCAAATATTAATAACTTACGAAGATAGTTAGCTATCAAGAGCTTTTAAAAGTTTAGTTCAATTGACATTCAAATTTTTTATAAAAAGTATTTTAGACGTTAAAGAATTATATTAATAATATTTTTTACAAAAATAGTTTTTAAGTTAAAAAATATCATACATGAAAGAATTAATTCTAAAAAATATTTGGTATATCAACTAATATACTTATAAGGTCAATTTTTTAACGAAATTATTTAACATTTTCTATATTCATAGAATATAAAAGAGGCCAAGACACAGATAATCTTTAAGCTTTGGAGTTATACCTATCTCATAACAGTGCTTTATTTCGTACAGCAAGGATGTACATAACCAGACATTTGTTTACAAACTTGACAACCCCGTAACACTAGAAGTTCCATAAATTTAAGTAAAATCCGGTATTGCGAGACATCTCCTATGCCTTTCTCCGTTTTAGTCATAAATCGAAATACATTCGCAGAAATAACGTTGCGAAAACACAAATGATTGGTGTTGGCTTTCAGTAAAAATCAATAGTTTATCCTTATCGAGGCTTTCGCTTTCATGTTGTCTGGGGAACAACAGAAGAAAAAAAATTGCAGAAGCCTTTTTCAATGTCGTCCCGAATGCCATTTGGAGCGAGGAGACTTCATTATTCACGATTTTCTTTTCAGTGTCACGAAACAGCTTTTTTCTGCAATTGTCGTTTGCAGCAATTTCATTAGTGGGGCTGTTCGATTGACGGAGAAAGGATTTGGAATTTTTCAATAGAAGCTCGTGACAGCAGACGACTTGGAACAGGATAGGGAAGTAATATTCTATTTTTTATGAATCCCTTATTTTTGTTTGCCAAGAGACGCAGATAGAATTTGATATGAATTTAAAGTATTGAATAAATAAGGGTCTAGAAAAGTAAACAGTAATGGTTATTTACACTATAATTTACTGACTTCTAGCTCATATAATTTACACAATATGGTTTATGATATGATTTTATAACTGGAATTTGAGATATTATTTAAAATTCTTTAATTTGTAGCTTATAAAATGTTTGTATTTCCGGGCCGGGATAACCCGATTGGTAGAACGTTGGACTAGTATTCCTTAGGTCGCGAGTTCGAATCTCGGCGACCGAAGATTCCCCGAGGGTGTGGTGATTGTGACCACGACAGATTTAACGAGCGCCAAAGTCCTCCATGTCGAGAGTAATACCACTGGGGGGGGGGGGTACTGGGTCAGAGGTGATCGTACCCTGTTCTAGATTTAAATTACGATATATGGATAAATGAATGAAATGCATGAATGAAATCCGCCCCTTAAGAAGGATTTGTGACGAGTGTAAGCTAGAAGTCAGACTTCTGCCCTCGGGTTCTCAGGGGTATATACCCTCAGAAGCCTACCCCCAGGGGGGGGCACCTCGTAATAGAGGATGAGATGCTTCCGATATGGTGGTTGGATCTCGCCAACCCAGTGGTTACAATAACAGTGGGGGTTAGGCTCCCCTCTCGATGACGGGACGTATTCCCTTCGGGGAGGGTTGTACCTGAGCCAGTGATGGCCATTAGGACTCAACCACAATTCCCGAACTTTGCTGTTGCGGCGGTTCGGTCATTCAGTGTCAATGATTAATCCGTGTGCCTTCGCGGCGTGTCGGAGAGTCTGTTCTATGACTCACCCTCAGAAGCTACTGCAGTCCTCTTTCCGTTAAAAACGGACTGGAGAACAATAACATTTTACTTCGAGGTGTCTATATCGTGGTAATGAGCTTTTGGAATCAAAAGATCATGGGTTCGAGACCTAGTTTTTATCAATTATATGTCTTTGATCAAATATGACACGATAGAATAATATAGAGGTTTTAAGGTTTAAGTATTGTCGTCCTCATCTGATCCCGGTTAATACAAAGTTGGCGTTATGATAGTCAACGTATAGCTTCAAAACTGGATACTATTTGGGTTAAAATAAGCTTGAATTACAGGATATTATATAACAGTTAAAAGAAAGGTTTATATATCGTTAGGAAAAATTAATTCTTTATATGCAATATAACATAACAGATAATTCAGAAATTTCACTTCATTTCAGAACATTTTTCAATGAACTTTTCAACCAAAAAAGAATTGATTTTACAATAATTTTTTAATGTAAATTTCTTGTGAACATGTGTTTACTATTTAAAGGAATCATCTTTATACCAAATTTTGGACATGTTAAAAAAAGAAAGAACTATAAAGAATTAACCAAAATGTTGGCTCTTTTGGAATCGAGAGATAGATGGTGTGGAATTTCGGGATATTTAGTGGCAAACGTTAAGATATTTAGAATATTTCTATACTTATGTACGATGAGAGTACAAAATTCATGTGCCAATATTATTCTTAGCCCCCGAGTACTATTATTGTTACATTTCCCTCTCTCATCATAGTTTATATATATATATATATATATATATATATATATAATAAAGAGGGGAAGATACGAGAAATATTTTCCCAATTATGAATCCCCCTTTAGATTTTAATTGTAGTTTCAATTAATCTAAAATATAAAAATGAATTTTTATTTGTTCGTATTTTATGCGCTGCTGTGCTGTTCGTCCGATAGCGATTAAATTTGGAAACTTTTATACTAGAATACATGCGATTTTCACATTGTCATTTGTATGTTGCATGCTTAAGTTTCAAACAGTCAAGAAATTGATTTGTTTTTGCTGAAGACGAATAAACAAAAAATATTGTCTACCCTAAAGTGTAAAGGAATAATAAAGTAAAAAATATATAATAAATATCATTCATATTTCATCTTTACATATATCATTCAATTTCAATTAATGTATTCACTGTCGACAAGAAAAATATTCTTTCTATCATTCCTAATTAAACACACGATAGCTATTTTAAATCTCAAACGATATTTCCAAAATTATTTCTTGTATGGCAGATACCAGCTAGTATTTTAATAATTTCTGTTTTAAATAATTCAGAAATTGACAAAAAGAAGCATATATAAATACTTTTATCGACATATCAATTTCAATGATTGTATTCACTGTCGACAAGAAAAAAAATATTCTTTGTATCATTCCTAATTAAACACGATAGAAATTTCCAATTTCAAACGATATTTCCAAAATTATTTCTTGATTGGCAGATACTAGCTAGTATTTTAATAATTTCTGCTTTAAATAATTCAGAAATTGACAAAAAGAAACATACATAAATACTTTTATCGACATATAAAATTCTCGATGATCAAAACAAGTATTCATTCGAAGTACAGTGAATGATTACTTCCCAGGAACGACCGAGTATTCTTGCTAGTCTTTGTTTCCTGTCATGTACGCACAATTAGACAAGGCACGTATTGAGCTTAATAGTCGGTCAACAGAAGCAAGCAAGTTGCATAACTTTACACGCAGCGTGTGTGCACGTGGATTTATTTATTTTTTGTGCTCTGCTTTTACTTCTAAAGAAAAGGATTAGATAACAAATGAAGCGTACCGTGTTTAGGAACGTGTTCATCAACCTTAGCAGCTGCTTATGAAATTGAGTCACGTGGCCTTTAATTGTCCTTTACAGAGGGCCATCGATTTTTCTGAAAACTCAGGAAGGTTGGTTTGTTATAATTTCCCCTGTCCTAGTTGCGTGAAAAGAGGTCGGCCGACCTTAAAGGGGAGGATGTGCTACTTTCTGGGCAGTGGAGTAGAAATGACTCCCCGGGCCCCAAAGAAATTGAGTTTTTGGTTGATTAGTCAAATAAATCTGAAATTAGCAGTCGATGCTTGGCACTTTCCAGGCCCGTTGGGAAATATGATACAATGGGGATTTAATTCCTCATATTATATTTCTAGTTATTATCTTTAGCAAAATAAGGTTAAATTTAAACTTCCTTTTAGCATTTAAGGTTTTAATACCTTAATTATGTATGTGGTGAATAATATCAAGCACACATTGTCTAGTTCAAAGCAGGGAAATCATGGAAAAGAAATTCGACCTTAATTTAACTAATTCAAAATAATAACGTAAATATATTTAATATTTTTTAAAGGAGGAGGTTCAGGACAAAATTAATTTTATTTTCGTTGTCTTAGTTTAAAACCACTTGTTTCAAGTTTCGTCACGCACTTTTTATCTGGGGATTACAAAGCAAGGACATTCACTTTTTAGTAGTAATAACAAGTCGATTCATGTTCGCGAAACGATGTTTGCCCTCTACATTTAACTTCAATAGATAAATGGAACTTTTAAAATAATGATCTAGGAAGTGGATATAAAAGTTCATAATTTTCATTAATGAAAATTGTTTAGTGAATAATAACTTACAAAAACTATTCAGAGATGTTTTACTGATAATCTAAGTATTATTAAATGTAAATATACATAATTTCAAATACATGCCTTACAGTAAAAAAATTCATTATATTTCATTCAATATTTTAAATATTTATCGTCTTCCCCGTGATCTGGGTTTCCTATGTTCGTGTCCCAGTTCGGACATGGTTGTTTTCATCTATTCCATATGCGAGTTGTGTGAATGTGCCCCCCTCTGTAAAAGAGGGCTTTGGAAGCGAATGTGATGCATGAGTAGCTAAGACATAATTTTGACCGTAGTTGGCGCTACTTAAAACAAGAGACGTGCTCTCGGCTTAAAGTAGCTGACTGCATCAGCGAGCTTGCCAATGACATGTGCCATTAGAAACAACAACAAATACTTCAACAAAATCCATCATATTTTTTAAAAAATTATTCCTTTTAGCTTGATTTTCGAAGGATTTAAAGAGTTCATATTTCTTTTTGCTGGCAACTAAAATCAGAAACAACTTCATTCAAATCAGAAGGATTTATCACAAAGATTAGGATAATAAGGATTATTATGGTTACCTGAGTGCTTTGATAAAGTATTTATTATTATTATTATTTAACTCTTTAAACATGACCAAGAACTGAAGTATGCATATTTACGGATGTTGAAGGTATTTGTCGTGAAATGCAAAAAATTTCAATACTTACGAGTAAAATCCTTCTCAAGATGTAATTATTAAGAATAAAATACCAGTAATCTATCGCTAATAATAAGTCTTGAGAAGGATTTTCTGATCTAAAACTTTCACTCACACTTAACAATATTAGTTAATGTCTCGTACTTAGTTAAGAATCCTTGTTCTTAATACTTAATCATACACTTCCATTCTATGGCATGTTACATTAATATCTAAATGATTCTTATTCTGACACAAACTTATTAAAAGTTAATCACTTTACATTTTATAAACCGAAAAGTTCGGATGTCAGCTAATAAAATGTTAGCAATTCCGGCAAAAACTATCTTTGTTTAAGTTGAGTTTCTCATTTTAATTTCCCAATTAATATATTTCAGATAGTAAGATTAAATTTTTAAAAATCGGAAAGTAATATATAAAATTAATGATCTAGAATATGAATACATTTAAGTGGGCTATAATAAGGTCACTGTAAGGTTAACCACTTCGCATACAATGACGTGTCTGACACGCGCATCGAATTACGGAATTTTTATTTTCAAGTCTGTAACTAAGCCACAGAATTAAGTATTTGAATACAAAAAAAAATCCATATGAAACGATTTGGTATCCCAAATACTCCATACATTATTTAAAAAAATCAAATTAACAATAAATAACCAAAATAGGATGAGTTATCTAATTAGAAAGTTCAATAAATTCGTATGTCAAGTGGCTAAATTCGTATGTCACTAATTTTAAGAGGACAGCTGGTATATTTAATTTTATAAACATTTTGGATCAACGTTGCATAAATGTCTATGAGCTAAAAGATTCATTTTATTATTCAAATAAATTCTGAAATTACGTGCTGAAGAGCGTAAAGAGTCTCTAAAAATTCAATTCATGCAATCACGTGATGTACTCTAAGCGCGTGTAGGCAATTTTGAATTCCTAAATGCTTTCCTGTAAAGATAAAAGTGCCTGGAAACGTAACACAGTATAAGACAATGCACATTTCTTACACTGTGAGAATGAGTGGTTGAATTTCTATGTGCATAGTTATTACTGGCACACTGTAACGCAACCTAAATTGACGACTGGTTTTTCTTTTTCTTCTCACGGGGGATTCAGTGAAAGTAATGCTTTAGTTTCTATGCGTAATCAAATGAAGTAACAAATGGTTCCATATGAAACCACTAAGATATAATACGAAAGGTATATGATGCATGTAAGAAATCCAGCACAGCAATGAGCTCGTCAAGAAATATGTAATGTTTAGTAAATAAAACAACCAGTGAGAAAAGGGTTGAATATAAAGAAATATATGCATTTAAAGCTGGTTTCAACTAAGCCGTTTTGCACAGTTTTCATATCAATGAACAATAATGGAATTTCATTGCTTTTTATTAATTTGAAAAGTTTGAAGATGAAAGTAAAAACAACGTTTTACTTTCTGTATCTTCCTGTGTACTTCATATACTTTCTCATATATGAAATTCTGTGGAACTATTATAAGTTTAAAAAAAATCAAAATCAAAATTTTGACAATCTCCACGTTTCATATACCCCTCAGTCCCTAAAAACATACTTTTATCCGTATCAGTTTATGGGTATAACTCAAAAAATGTTTGAACTAAACGGTTGAGATTTGATATATGGAATTATGAACGTTTCGATTTCCATGAAATTTTAAATGAAAACAATTCAGAAAAAGTATGCTTGCCTGGTTTTTTAAGTACAAGTGAACTCCACAACAACAAAATGTTATGTATATAAAATTTGGTGCACGGATTTCGCAAAATCCATGAAATGGTTGACCGTCTGTCTATATGTATTTCCAATTGCGTGTTAACGATAAAACGCATAAATGTGATGATTTAAATCTATGAGATTAGATATATTATCTAATGACTACAATTGTAGTTTTGAGTCAAATTGGAGCAAAAAGATGTTCAAAATACATATTTTTGGGAGTAATTCAGTAAAAATGTTAAATTAAATGCTAGATCTATATTTTGTAACTATCGTTCACTAAGTATTCGCGGCTTTACTAAATTTTATGCAAGAGATAAGAGATCGGAGATTATGTACGAAAAGTTTCGATGAGAACGTCTCGGTTTATTTAAAAATAGAAACATTCAAAGAATTTATTAGCACTATTTTTGTTTCTTAATCCAATAAATGCGTAATTTTTTTTAAAAAAAATATTTAGATGCATAGTTTTCAAATAAATTATTTTTCCCAACAGGACGAAATGATACTATATGTTACGGACAATAAAAATTACGGATTATATAATAAAAATCCGTAATCGTTCAAATAAATGAATATTGCGGGATGCAATAGAAAATAGACTGATTACCAACCCAAGGAAACGACAGAATAAGCAGCTGGAGGGTTAATGGACTTTCCAATACATTTAAAATAAAGTTTAAAATATTAAAATGTTCTTTTTTATGGCATGCACTTCGAAACTTAGTTCCCTGTTTATTGACCGAAATTTAGTCTTTGCAGTTAAAAAGTAGGCTCTGTTTTCATCCTCCTGTTTAAGAAAAATGGGTTAATCACAGTTAAGTTATTATCTGAGGCTGTAGTGCGGAAAAATATAGTTCTGCTGCTTTGAAAAATTGTCTTCGAAAATTAGAGAAGAATTCACTTGTCTCGAAAATAAAACAAGAACAAAAATAATGGCATCTTGTATGGATGAACACAAACTGCGATGAGACAATGACATCTCCGACGTTTTGTGCCCTAGATAGAGATTTAACTTTCAGTATCATTGACTTATCACTGATGAATTATGACAGTGATTGCTTTCTGAATTGTCATGAGATTGTATTTCATATCAATCTAAGCTCTTCAAGTAAATAAATAACCATAAGTTACTTTACCTTGAAATCTTAATAATGATCAATTAGATCAAAAAATTTTCCCCTTCTTTAACTCCTTTTTGTTTATCATAAAATAAAAAGAATTTTATTTTCTTTCTAAATAAAGTTGAATACTTTTTAGGATTTTATTTTTGAATTGTGACAATTAGTTTATCGTTATTAGAAACAAAAATAAGTTTAAAAATACAAAAAATGATACATTTATACAATTTTTTTTGTTATTCAAATTACAATAAAATTTTATTTATTTTTGAAACTTATAAAAGACGGTGCATAAATTTCTATTAGTATTTAATCTTCTCAAAAAAGGGTATGGTGGCATAAAAGTAAATTGAAAACTTCGAATCGGAGCATCGTGAAGTGTTAATATATATGTTACCGTTAAAGTATATGATGCAGTTATTTTGTAATACCTAGTTATTCCATGAAATAACTGATCGTGTCTGTTAAAGTGTGTAATATGTTATTAATTTGACACTTTAACTAGTTATTCTATGAAATAACTAGGTAGTCTGTGAATTAAGTAATGAGAGACAGTTAAAGTGTACAATAAACGATCTAAAATTAAATAACTAGGTATTCTATAAATAAACTAATGATAGTCAATTAAAATGAAAAAGAAGCAATTTATCTAATTTATGCAGCGTATTATTGGTATTTATGGAAATGTAAAATAAAATCATTTGTTACAGCAAGGGTTACTAAAATGACACTTGGAATTACAAAGAACATTATTTTTATTTCTAGAATAAAAGTTTTTGTTGACACACTGAGTTTTACACGACCTTTTTAAAATCCCTGGCCAATACCTAAACTTTGAGCTGTGGCAACCGACCGGAGCGATATTTCTGCATCCGGTACTTCTTCGATTTTAATTTATTTTTGTTAGCAGACACTGAACTGGGATCGGGAATATAATTGTTTGATGCGGCCGTTTCTTGTGCCTAATTGGAGAAATCCTTCTTGGGTTCTTTTTATAATGATAGCTAAAATAGATTTGACGTCACCTTTTCCTCTGTCAACTTCAAGCACTGGGATACGGACGGTAAAACCCACAGAGGCTTCAGAATGAGATTTATCCAACTTTAATTTCATCTTTTTCGCTTGAACTTCTAAATATTTTAAAGACTTTTCTCTTTCTCTTTGAACATTTGAACAGTAAACAAGTCCTCTCCCTATGGTCTAGAATAATTTATAAATGCAGAAGGGATGGAAGGTAAATGTATTTTTCGTGCGAGATGTATGATATAGATTATTTTACACTTTAATGGGCTGCAGATCGTTATTCTATAAAATAAATAGTTAAACCATGAAATACAAGAGAGTTACACATTTTAACGGACACGATCAGTTATTTCATGGAAATAACTAGGTATTCTATAAAATAACGGATTTCATACTTTAACGGTAACATATATATGACTCAAAGTGCAAATATAACATCCTGATTAACGATCGCAGGCTAAAATCTCGTTAAAGCTTATGTATTCAAATTATGTGGCATCCGATCATCGCTTCAAACTGAAAGATCCGTCTCTCTGGCAGTATTCAGAACTTGCAGTATTCAAGTACAACTTTCGTTACCTATATAAAAATATTACAAATATTTTTATTGCCTCGATGTCAACTTAATTCTACTGTTCTCGAAAAGCTTTCAAAAGCCATTGTTTATCAAGTTCTATTAATCAACACATATTCCCCAAAGTCATTTCAAGCCAGATTGATTGATTTTTTTCCAGATTGACTATCCTATAATTACATTAACAAATTCAACAACTGCTAATGAAATAATTATTATAAAATCCTCCAGAATTGTAATTTTCTTCGTGCCTCAACCCACAGATATCACTAATAAAATAACTACTGAAAAACTATTAATAATAATTAGTAATAATAATATTACTAATAAAATAATGGTAAATAAACGGAATCTGTGGAGTCTTAACCAATTTAAATTCAAATTTTTATACGAAATCTTATTTTTAAACATTTTATGTTACTGTAAAAGATCGAAATCAGGAAAATGCTGAATTTTACAGATGAATATCACCATTCACATGGTCGCTTGGCATATGTCGTAAATATTAGTGAAATATCCTTATTTTTCACTCTATCCGTCACATGTCGATATTAACTATGCACTTGTGGTGAATAGATTGCAGATTAGCATTTTCTTCGGTACTTACGTATTATACCGTCCAACTTTATCGCCAAATTTTAGCTGTCGCCAATGAGTTGCTAAACCGCCAATTATGGCAATCTGGCAATGGTGTAATCCGTTGATCTTTATCGCCAAATTTAAATACGTCGCCAATGAGTTACTAAACCGCTGGCAATCGTTGGCGAAGACGGTATAATACGCAATTACTTTTTCTTCCCCCTGTGTCAGGTATGATAAAACAGCACAAGAGTGACGTAATATTTTGGTCTCTTTTGTTGAAAGAAATTACCAATGACGGCGAAGACATAAATTCATGGCTATGCCGAGGACTTTTTACTGCAGGAATAACCAGAGAATTTATATGCCAAGATAGATTTAAAGGGCAGTCAGGATTTTGTTGGTAGGGGGGCTATATAACTTCAGATTCTTGCGTGAAAAGGGGTGATCACTATTTCTTGCCTTCTTATAATGGTAGCATGGATAATCCTTGGATAACTGTTATAATGGGCTCCTTGGATAAATGTTAAGCATTAAGATTTTAATTTTAAGTTTAGCTAATAAAGAATTTAGCATTTATACCGTAGTGAACTTTATATATATATATTGTTCAAATTTTCAATCTTTAATAAATACTTTTTATTCATTCACACAAGTTCAAATACATTTTTTAAACTTGTAGTTAATGGCACTTGATGTTAATACAGTATTTTCAAATATTAATTCGTTAAATTGGCTATTTTTTATTAATTAAAAACTAATTTTCCCACCAAAAATCTTCATTTTCCCATCGCCAAAAAAGTAAGACCTCAGTTGTTGTTGTTTTCGCACGTTAATGAGATTAGGCTTATCATGTTTTCGACCGATTGTTTCAAACGACTCTGTTTATTTTCTAGAGTTTGATAGACTACACATTGTTAATTTATAGATTTTTTCGGATTTATTCTGAAGTACTCTTGAATTAAAATGAAATATAATAAAGGAAATTAAAAATAGTGTATGTATTAAAAATAAAAATATAGTGTATATATAAGAAATTAAAAATGAAATGCATTACCCCAAACTGGTGTTGAAAATTTACGCATTTGTGTTGCCCCAATTGGCGTTGAAAATTCACGCACGAGCAGTGTTTTGATTTATTTTCGGCGGATACAGACTGATTTTGTTTTGGCCAGACAATTTTTTTGATAAATTATTTATATTAATAGTAATTATTTAACAAAAAGTAACTAAAATAAAAAAAATTTGTTAACCTTGGCAGGAATTTACTTAAAAAAATGTTTTTTTTTAATATTACTTGCTAAGTCTTAATTCTTTGAATTTATCAAATTGTTTCATGAATAAACTCTGATATTTTTAAGCTGTTTACAGTTTCTCGAACAGCCTTGGTTTCGGGAGAAATCAATCATTCGAAGCCCGATCCCATGGAAAATCTTTCTTATATACGGATCAGGAGCACATTAAATCTGATATAATAGATCAAACATCTTCAAAGAAATAATGATGAAATAAACAGAATTGAATTTTGATTTTCTGCTCTGTGAACGGTGAAAAAGTTATCACAGCATGAATCAAAGCAACTCTCGTGAAACTCTAAAAACAGATCAAACTTAAATTTTTTTTTAAAAATCGTTTTTTAAACCTATATGTTACAGAATACAGAAAGGATTATTTAAAGTTCAGTAACTCAAAGGTTCTTGACATCCGTTTACAGTTTATGCTTAAAAATTTGTGCCATTACAATTTATAAATTAAAATTTATGATAAGGTAAATTAAAATTAAACAACTTTTAGTAGGCTATTTGAAATTCATTAAAAAATTTTATATTTCAAAATCACAAATTAATGAAAGCCACTGTAAAAAAATTTTAAATTAAGATCGACACGTTTTCATTTATTTTATAGATATATGAAAAATATGAGACTGTAAAAGTATCCATCTCTTAGCATATTATCAGTATGTTTCAACCAGTATAATACTTTTTGCAGATGAAATTAAATAAAATTTGCATTCTATAAAAACATTGTTTTTATGAATAGGGTTGTTTGATACAATAGCAATTATCTGAGTTTACGATAACCCAGGATTCCATGGTTGTGTCCTCTCGATGCGTTCCAATCTCTTGTTCGACGAATTTCTCAGATTTCTTTATTTGTTTAGATTTCAAAAGGAAAAGCATTTCTTTCAGATAAGGATTGGACTTTCAATAGCCGAGAATTCGAAAATATATAAAAAAAATAATCAACTGCAAATTATGACAAAAGCATAGGTGAGATAAAAATAGAAAAAAAAAACCCTTGACAAATATTGTAACAAAAACATGGGAGGGGGGCTTTTGCTGCTCTTATCATCTTACTCTCATTATTAGTTCACACTCCCCCCTATATAAATATTATATAAGAACAAAGATAAAAACAATTTTATAAATCTAAACCGAATTATAAAAGATATATTACGAATTGTAATTTTTAATTATTATATTAAAAAGATACACAAATGTATTTAGAGGGTGCCTATGGTGCTATTCCTATAAAGACAATGGAACATAGATGAACCAAAATAGAAGTAAAAATATGAGGCGTAGGACTGATGACTTTACACACACACACATTATATATATATATATATATATATATATATATATATATATATATATATATAAGTTTTCAATCGTTAATTAAATATTTTTTTATCCATTCAAATTCAAATGCATTTTTTTAAATTTGTAGTGGATGACACTAGATGCTAATACAATTTTTTAAAAATATTTATTCATTAATTTGGTTAATTTTTTATTAATTACAAACTTAACTTAAATTTCCCACCAAAAATCTTCATGTTTATTCATGCCAAATGAGTTAAACTTTAGTCCCCTTCCCCCCTTTTTTTTCAACACTAATGAAGTTAGGTTTAACATGAATTCGGCTGATAATTTCAAACGTTTTGGTTTATTATCATGTCGGAACATGTTATTTTGAGAATGAGGTTTCTAGCGTCAAAAAAAAATCCGTAGGTGAAAAATGTAAATTTTATTATCTCTTCGATCATCTTAAAAAAATCAGCTTTTAATGACGCGTTGCCATCGCATTTAGAAAAGCTCTGACTCAAAAAAATAAGTTAATGACTACAGCAAATAAAACCTACAAAAATGTCATTTTGAGCATGTGATTTTATGAAATGAAATAAACAGGAAATGTCACATATTTTTCTAAACAATAAATGCGAGACAACGTTTTTTTGGATCGTTGGCAATATTAAAATGACTCATTCAATGAAATGGTTAAAATGAATAAAAAATATAATTTAACTTGCACGAACACCTGGAGCTTGGCCGTTCAATATGTTCTGACGTGATACATTGAAATATGCATAGCAGATTTCATTTTAATCTTTATTTTCTTAGTGTTTGATTCATTTAAAATAAAACATTGTTAATTCATATTTTTCGGATTTATTTTGAAGTACTTTTGAATTATAAAACTTTATACGAGAAATTAAAAATGTCTAATCTGTAGAACGTTACCCCAACTGGCGTAGAAAATTTGCGCATGTTGACCTTAGTAGAAATTGACTTTAAATTTTTTATATTACTTGTTCGTGCCCATTTCACTTACATCCACTTAAATTCACTTCCATCAATATCAGAATCTATCATACATTATTGTATTATAATTTAAACGTTGTCAATCAGCGTCCATCAAAACCCTCTGGCGAATATTATTTTTTTTACTTACAGGTTATCATTTTTTTCCAGTGGTTTTCATGTTCACTAAAGATAAGTTAAAGAATTAATTTTTATCTTTCCTTAAATTTAAAAATATTTACTTGTTAATTGTAATTTGATTATTAAGTCCTTTTAATGCATATATTTTCCTAAGTTATGTATGCATTTCGATATTTTTTCAGGTAATTTCCTACGTATATAATTGAAAATTTATTTTCAATTACATATATAGCATCTTGCAGATATTTGAACTGAATAGCAATGAACAGATAAAATTTTAATAATTCAACGCTGTAAAAAAAACTATATTTTCAAAGCATGTGAGTCATAGTAATTATAGTACTAAAAATTCATCTTTTTAAACATATTCTTTTAATCTATTTATATACAGCGGAAAAAAAAATCGAGTATGTATAGGCTTCTCACCTTTGAAACAAAATTTAATATAAATCTAAAATTTTTATTGATGCATCTATAAATCAAACACAAATATAAACAAGTAAAAATATAATTTCAAAAGAGTTTTTTTAATACTTGAAGGTGAAAAACAAAGCTTCAATAAAACGCTGATGTCAATTTTTTTTCAAAAATTAAAAGAAGGTCTTAATCTTTTGCACTTATATACCGATTCTGATTCACTATTCTGAATAAAACATCGTTTTCAAATTCTTGCCAGTTAATGGTTATTATCTAAGCCATATAATTTTAATAATTGTTGCATTAACTTTTTGGAATTATAAGTACTATAATTATTAATTTCAGTCTAACAAGAATTAAAAGCAATCCTAACACTAGTAGATATATAATTATGCATTATTTTAAAATGTAATAGGCTAATTTAGAAAATTACATCTGGAGTATTATAGCCTCTATTTCAAATTTATTGAACATCAAGAAAGATTATTCGAAGCTTAAATTGAGCCATAAATAAAACAAGGTCATAAAGTAAAAAGAGCCAAGGTTTTCCAGTTCATGTTATTTCTTAAATTTTTAAAAGGTTATAATTGGAAATAAATTTTGAAAATAATAGCAGTGCTGTAGGAGAAGTTAATAGGGAAAAGATGCGTAGAGAATAGCAATTCAGATTTTAACGAAAGTTAGTATAATAAAATATTGCTTATGACAGCATTAAATTAAAATTGCATTTAACGAGCTAAAATATACAGAAGAAAAATATTTTTTTAAATCTATCCGATTTATAAAGCCATTTGTTTATTTATAAAAACACCTATAATCGCTAAAAAATGATGGAAAGTATAAATATTACTTGGTATATCTTTTTGATTACAATTAACTTCCTAAATTTGTAAATGATGTATAATTTAATGAGAAATTAATATAGTAGTTCAAAATATTTTGCTTCGGAGAGGAAAAGCTTTCAATACATCATTTAAAATTTTTTACATAAAAGTTTTATATCAAAAATCTGTCAGTTTGAATTGTTTATATTTTCTATCCTGTGTATTAATTCATTTCATTGCTTTTTATCATTATTTTAAGAAATGAAAACTTTTAATTCTGCTTACAAGAAGGTGTGCATATGATAGAAGCCAATCATTTCAGTGATTTCCATTTTTTTAAAATACTTAGTCATTTGAACATGAATTTAAAAAAAATCTTTACATTTCAGTAGAAAATGAAAATAGTTTTAAATCCAACAATTCGTTCAAAAATGGTTTTCTAAATGGTTTTTTTCAGATAGAGATTGGGATGTGAAAAAATTTGGGGGAGTTATTTAACGAAGAAATCAGATTTAAAAAATTAGTGGGCTGTGTATGAGCCTTAGTAATTAGCTCTCTATGGGCCAATTTTTTGTTTTAATTTTTTAAAAATGTGAGAAAGAAAAATCAGAAAATATAAACCTATATATATATGCAAATGAAAATAAAATTTTTGAGTTTGAACAATTTTATTACGTTATAATCAGTATCTGACTTTCAAATCACACCGACCTATAAAATTGGCACTTCTATGTATTATAGCTCATAAGTGAAAGTCTATAAAACCATTTGCATTTGGTGTAAGGCATAAATGTACATGCATCCATAAACATAGTTTAGTAATCACTGACAAAAGCACAAATGATTTCAATTCGATCAAATGGTTTCGCGTAGTTTTACTGCCAACAGTTTGCACAGCAATTATTTAGCTATTTCGGGTTGATGAGCCTAGCAATGGTCATGAATACTATATTTGCAACGTCACAGAGTTAAGATTTATGCGCCATCTCATGATAAAAGCTATATGTTTTGTAAAATGTCGATAAATTAAAATGTAAGCTGAAAGTTACACGGGCCCATAGAGGGTTGAAGTTGGAGTTTAATCAATGAGAAAGGTGTAATTCTATGAGAATAATGAGTAAACAGATTAAAAGTACATCTAAAAATGCTGAGAAAGAGGGGAAGGGGGATTGGGTAACGGACCCTTTCCTTACAAAAATAGGTTGTACTTCAATAGCAAAGGATTATATGGGGGAATCCTTCTAGCCTGCGATTTCCTAAATTTCTACAGAGAATGTTCTGAAACGTTTTGAAGAATTTACATATATTAATCTTGTGTGTTTCGATTTGGTAATATTGTTTATGGAAAATTCAAACTTATTGTTTGATTGCAAAAACGAACCAATGTTGATTCATTAAAAATCCTTTTATACTTTTGAACTATTTACTCACTGAAATACGATCAATTTTGCAATTTGATAATTGACTCAAAATCCTGACTCAAGGATTCTCATTAAATCAATTAGAATACAACTATGTCGTCTAATATGGTACAGACAGAATTTAAAGTTTTCTCTTTTTGTTGATATAAACTGCGGAAAATATCCAATAAATTAAAAAATAAATGCACCACATTAATAATTAGAAAACACGTCTATTAATAAGTTACGATAAGAAAGAACCAATGAATAAATAATTCGAATAATCGTTTCAAAAGTTTTATTCATTTCTTTGTCCTCGAATTTCAGAGTGAAATATTTTGCTTTCCGAGAAATAAATTGAGAAGAGCATACAACGAACAATTGTTAAATAAAAACCCGAACCGTTGTTAGATGGAAACGAACATGGATAATACTATGGCAACGTCAATTTACTGACTGAAACTGAAAGACACCAGGAAATATACCGAATACATTTTTTTCATACATTGTAAGCAATGAGTAAATGTATGATACAGATATTTAAAATTATAAAGCTTGGATTTTCGTGTAAAAATTCAGAAGAAACCATCGACTCGATAGTGGTTGACATTGCAAGTCAAATAGGAGATGCATTAAAGCTGATTGGGGAAGAACCCATAATTTTGAATCGGGACAAAATAAAGACACGAGAGAAGTCAATCCTTTGAATTTTCACAGCAAACCAACTGCTACTAAAAGAATGACAAATCAAATAAAAAAAAACTAAATAAAGAAACGGGAACAGTCAATCCTTGAAATTTCCACAGCAAACTAACTGATACTAATTGTTGAGACTATCTGAATTTCATTTCATTCAGTCGTTTCTCCTCTAAGATTCAAAGATGTGGTTTCTTAATATAAAATAATTCACTAGTATTTAATCTGACTCCATTTTATTCTCTCTTATTTACAATTCTATTTACAAGATGTTGCCATACACAAAAACAGTATATTGGCTTCGCGCGCAATTAATTCCAACTTTTAGAGTTCTTAAAGTAGGCTCTAGTATGTTTTAAAATGTATTTTTTAGCCAAAGGAGCTTGTAACACTGATAGACTAGCAAATCAAAACTACGACATGCCGAAGTCAAAAACTGAGTTCAACACTAAGATACTGTAGTCCTTTTTGTTTAGAAGATATTTGTTGAAGACGTTAACGAAAGCAAATGCCGGCCAACTCTTCTTTCATTATATTTCATAGAACATAAAGTTATATTTGCAAGATTTTGTGAATACGTCTCGCATTTAAATCTAAAATTCTTTAAGCAGTACGTAATTTTTTTAATTACATAAATGTTACTTGTAAAAATTCTTAATTTGGATATCATGAATTGCTAAATGCAAAGACCAACATTCAAAGTCATTTTCAAGTTATGTTTATAAAACCAATATTTATATATTCTTTTCAAACTCAAAGTTACCATTTTAATAAGAATGAAGTTAAAGTTTTCAAAGTTTTCTCGAAAATCTGAAGCAAACGACTAATCAGCATTTTACGAGATGCACAGTTCATCATCATTAAAATATATGTCATTTCATCCAGTATTTCTACCAGTGCTTGAGAGTTTCCAAATACAAATAATAGAACGAATCAGTTTCTGACTCAACTGGAATTTCCCTATAACGAAATTTCTACAGCTTGAATTTTTTCAGTATCACAAACATAACAAAATAAATTCTGAGTCGACACTAGTCGACTTATCACAGAGATGACGTTGAAAATAATGCATTTCTTTCAACGTGATCCTGTTTCTATGCTGACTTTCTTTCGGTAAATAGGTGGATTTGTATGTAAAATCACTCCGTGGTATTAACATGCTATAATACTTCGGATTAAGGATTTGAATTTCAAATTTTTATTCAGTACTAATGACATTTTTTTTTCGAAAAATCTTTATTTTGTAAATTTATATAGGCGGGTACATGTAAAACACTGACAAATTTTATTAGTTATAAGACTTTAGTTAAAGTTTAAAAATTATAAAAAGCAATTACTAAAAAATATTTAAATACATTGATTTATAAAACAAAAAATGATAAGAAAAATTGTGTTATTGGAAACTTCAATTCTTTTCTACAGTCAATGACAGCTAGAATTGACAAATACAGAAAACTAAACAACAATCAACTAAACCAGAGCTACCGTTAAATAATGAAATATAAATATCGATGATTCTTAGGCTAGAGAAGGATGTTTTTGAAACTAATCCGTTTTTTGTTCAAATTATAAAATTTTGGTAGAATATCAATTACCTTAATTAAACGTAAAACTCTGTTCGAATTTAAAAATTGTTTTCAGATATATTGGAGCTACACCAAGGTATATTTAAATTTAAAAATTGTTTTCAAATATATTGGAACTATATCAAGGTATATTTAAACAGGATATCGTTATAAACGACCTTATAATGTCGACATGATTTAACATCGATTATTTTAAAAGAAAAAAGATATAAAAACGAATAAAAGATATTACTTTCATTTACTCTGTTATCACTCATAAGCATATAACAACAAAAAATTACGACATGAAAAATGAGAGGCCTAACTTTTAACCTTTATCTGATGAATACACCTCGTAAAAATAACACCTATTATATTGCTTCCTGTTAAACTAAATCAAGCGTTCTATACCTTTGACAACAATAAAATCTTTATAGTTTTTGGTTTTCATATTAACGCTAAAATTAATCAAACAAAATATTAGGATATTTTTCATAACCTGATCAATTTTTTGTAGATTCAAGAACAAACTCTTTTTGCAAATAAACGAGAAAAATAATTACAAGAGAATTTTTAAGTCGGCAATCGAAATGTTTATGAAAATATATACGACCACACTTAATAAAAATTGTTACTATATAGCATTAGCGTTCATGAAATGACATTTTAAATTTCTTTTATGTAAAGTACAGAGAAAGTACCATAATCATCAATAAACGTAATTTAAAAATAATGAAGCTATTCAAATCACTTAATATTTCTAATTATAATTTTAAAAAATAATCAGTTTTCATAGGAAAATCATCAACTAAATCATTAATTCTCATTTGAAAATATCTAAAATAATCTCAAAATAGAAAATCAATCCCAACATTTTTATTAATTAAGAATTAAAATATCCACAAATTAATTGATTCTATGTAATCAAAACTTTTTTACGTAGTTTTACCGCTATGTAATGGTCTAAATCCTTTATATTAGAATAAATAAAACGGTCTAAAAATATTAATAAATTCACTACTATGCTTTATAGTATGTCCTTTATTTTGATAGTAGCTTCTTCAAAACATATTTACACATATTTTATGAAAAGTGCTGATGACTAGATAAAACAAGTATTCATTTTAGGTTGTATGCTGAAAGAGGATTAAAATTCTATCGATCGGTTTGTATAGCAGACGATATTTGATAAGAAAAAAATAGTCTAATAGATCTGGCAACAAGCAGATGGCAGTTGTTTATTTTAGATTATATTTTTTAATACGTTACTTTCACTATTAAGTCACTAAATCATGGAATGAAATAACTCATAAAACTGCAAGACATTTTATATTTATATGAATAAAAATAATTACTTAACTCTCCACAGCTTCACCTACTTATTCAAAATGGTTCCATGTTTTTCTTGAGAACTGTTTGTTTTTTAGAAGAAAAATGTTTTTTATACCAAGGCATAACAATGCTTATATGCAATTATCAGCACTCACATTTTAATTCATTTTAATATAGTGCAAATGCTTATTGCGTTTATGAATTGCTCGTTATGTTCATCTATATTACATTAATTTTTAAAAAAATTAAAATCTGATATGGCAAATTTCATTTAAGAACAATTTTATTTTACAAAAGGATAATCGTCTTCCCATTCAATACCTCCAGTTCTGTTTAATACATCTGGTGGACAGAATCCTCAAAATTTTGCATACATTTACACACTCTTCGTTAGGTTTTAAAGCTAATTCACGCTCATATTTAATTGGATCAGACCAAAGTCTCTTTTTCGACTATTTCCTTTTCCGTTTTGAATTTTCATCATTCGTTTCTGTTGATAGAAGGTTTTGTCGTTTCGAAGCGCGTGCGTTTTTGTGGTTCTAATCGAATTCGTTTTTTTAGATTCCGGCCCCTGTTTGCTCTTTGGTCCACTTTCTTTTTCCCTTTTCAGAGCTTCATCGGGAAGTTGAAGAGAACTTAAAACTAAAGTAATACACCAAGCATTTAAGAATTCCATCTGCTTGTTTATTCTTTTCACTGAACAGCATATATTACAAGCATTGCCAGATTCTAAAAGGTTTACAATTGTTAATCAGCTATTATACAAAAAAAAATTAATAAAATATGTTCATCAAAGAAAAAAAATCGTTTGCATTTAACTTTTTATAATATTTTAATTAAAATAAAAATAGCTGCAGTTATAAAATGAGTGAAAAGGAATCGTCTGCTATATGTCTGTTAAGAGATTCAGATTATGATATTTATCTAACAATTCATTGCCTACGTTTTTTCGGAGACACTACAAAATTCCATAACCAAAACAACATCATGTTTTCACATGATAATATAATACAATTAAAATATTTTCTTATTTATTTCAACAAAAAGTCTTTAATAGTTTCTCCATCCAAATATACTTCAGCTCTAATATTAAAAAAAACTGTGCTAAAGTTATTCTAAAGTAAGGATGACTACTGAAAGTATCAAAAATAAATAGCTATAAATTTCTGCTTGGATTATTCGTAGAAATCGGTCATTCGCATTGCTGATAGCTGTTTTAAGTTACTTATTTATCAGCATAAAGAAACCATTTAATGACCATCATTAACCCACTACATGACTGTCATACATCCAATTACACAATTTTCTCCTATTTATATATCTAGTTAAATAAGGAACAATTAATTTACAAGACAAAAGTCAGTGGATATGTTTTACAACCAATATATGAATGTTTAGTGACAGATTAATAATATTTATATCAATATAAATAAATTTTCCAAAATGATATGAAATAATTTCATAAGGGGCAACGATATTTGTTTTTCAAGTGCTATTATTAAATTTGTTATATATTTGCAAAAACGGCTTGATTCGCATTATATAAAATATACCTTCATTTATTGATTTAATACACAACAAACAATAGTGATCTTTCATTTCCAGAGCTGTCAATAATGCTGATATTGAACTTTATTAATCCTTTCTAATTTCTTGGCAAGTAACTTGCTATAAATTCATTAGTTTTTTTTTAATACAATAAAGTAGGTTGTTCTATGTTCTCATCATGCTTTATTTTAATATTTCATATCGCAATGAAAATCTTAGTTTGTTAAACAAATTAATTAACAAATCAAGTTAACTATTTCTAATAAGTTTGATGAATCTTTTTTAATTGTATTAAAATTAATATTTTAATATAACACAACTAGAATAAAATAACGCTTTAAAAGGTTAATTTGAAAAGAAACTTGCTCTTCTTAATACTAGTCATTCTCTCTATACAACCTTTATAAAAATTCATAAATCAAAAATCCATGAAAACTAAGTTAAATGGTTTTTCTTTGCCTTTATAAATTAGAACGCTCCCAAACAGTTTCAAAACTCGCAAAACTAATCTGATTGGCAGTTGATGGAAGCTAAAAAGAAAAAGCTTTCAAAGTTTGACAAATTTGGTTCATTTCACTAAGAAGCAACCAATTGTGAAAGGCGTCATTGCACGATTTATGGAATAACGGACCAGGATCCTTCATCTCGCGAAATCCGTTTCACAAAATCACTTTGAAAAAAAAAGTCTAAAAATAAAATCACCGTTGTCCGAATAAAGGTCATGCCATTTTACGGCGGCGAAACTGAAAAATTTTCTTCCCCAATACAATCGCGAGTTTTTTCCTGGTAGCTAAAGGGTAACCTGAATCGTCTAACATGTGAATTACCCACAAAATTACACAGTTGCCCGAGAGCAAAATTATCGTAGAGTGAGACATCTGATAGGGATAACGAAAATGAAAACCTTGTACACGCTTTACATGATAAGGAAAATTTGACAAAGGAAAACAGAAAATAAATCAAGGAAAAAAAAGAAAAAAGAACGAACGTCCAATTGAGCCAGAATTTTCTGCACGGCTGAATAGAATTAAAAGGTATACTAAGACTAGAGGATTATTTACGTTAAGTCTAACAGAATGGAATCAGAATTCTTGTTCGGTTTAATATTTCATGTACCTCGACAGAAAGACTAACACCTGCAAGGATTGTTAGGCCTTGGGTCACCGGAAATTATTTCGCGAAATAAATTAAGTAACGAATGAAAAAGCGATTTGTTTGCGGAAATCGCATTTTTTTCCGCTTGAAAGAGCTGCAGCTCTCCTTCCAGAATAAAATAGCAACATCTAATTCTTTTGCTGAATCTCGGTATTTCGTTTCTTCATGACGCGATTAAAAGTAATAATAATATTAATAATAAACGTTTGCATTCTGCATAAGTTTTATTTAAAAGTCTAATCGGCATAATTCGTTTCAAATAAGTAGAATTCAGATTATAAATTGTTTTATAATTCGTGTGTTAACATTCTATTGTAACATATTAATGTTTCATTAGAAAGGAAAATCAAAAATTTAAAACTTCTTCGTAACAAGCCACTGAGTTTTTTTCCCACATAAATACAAATTCTGAACTTGTTTTTAAAATATATTTATTATTCCTAAACTTGATTAGAAATGCCAGAAAAGTTTCGAAAGAATTCAATTGATTAGTCTAGCATGATAAAATTTCACTTTTGAATTACTAGTAGGTTCTTGAAGCATAACAGTTTTGAACCGGTGCCTAACGATATTTCAAATTGTCACATAAAAATATTTGATAATTAATAGAAATAAAATATCGTCATTTATTTATTTCAAATACAAGCGATTGATAAAAGAGGTATCCTGATTCAGAAAACCTCCATCAAATTTCTGTACTACACTTAGCGTTCAATTAAAGATTTTCTAACCCAACCGTAATCCTATAGAATTGAATGCATAGAAGATAGCCTACTCAATTTTTAGAACTAATTTCTTTAATAAAATCAATTGAAAAAGTTTATGAAAAGTAAAATTAAATCTTCAGATTTTGCGATCATGAATTTAAAAAATTGTGAGAATGAGCAAATTTTTTTTTCATTTAATTAAATAGATTTTAAAATATTTTGCTTACCTTAAATATGTTATAAAGCATTATAATTTTTTTTAAATATATGGATTAAACGATAGGCCCTGATGGCTTGGTTATAAGATCTTGGTTTTGGACCCGATAGTTCAGGATTGAAATCTAATTCCATCGAAGGATGGCCTTGTAAAGTGGCCTAGCCTAAAATAGGTATAATCTGTTCTGTTGCTGGAGAGAGGTTTATCCCCGTCATCTGACACGTTTTCAAACTACGAAATTCTCCTCAAAACACCTATACGTTCTTTTTTATATATAAACGAAACAAAAATAAACTTAGATTAACATTGAATGAAAATCTAGAAACCACTGCAACAAAAAATTAAAAAGTAAAATTAACATAAAATGCCTGAAAAATTACATAGCAAAAGGTCAGAATAGTTCGTTAAATGCACAAAAATCCGATTATTTCAGTGGAAACATCGTTAATTCTTATTCAAAATTAAGGGAAATATGATTTGAATAAGGTTTCTTCTCATAAGTCAAAAAAATTTTTATATAATAAAAATATGCATGTAAAATATAAATTGAAACACGGATTAAAATCGTTAATAAGAAAATACCTAAAATAAGGATTCCTTTTAGTTTTACGATACAATAAAACGAAACGGATTTTGATTAATTATTTTTATAAAAATTTGAAATCACAATATTTCTATGATCATGTATATAGATAAGGATAAAATGAAAAAAAAATCAGATAATTAAATGTAAATAGATTTGAGCATTGAGCAATAAATCTTTAACACTAAATTAAACAAAAAAAAGGAGACAGGAAATTAAAAAGTAACTTTTTCAACCTTTTCATTATTGTATGCTTATCGATCCTGTATATAACACTGACAGACTCAAAACTGACTGCGAATAGACTGCAAAACTGACTGCGACTTTATTTTACTGCAACATTGCGAAATCAATTCCAGCAAATGGCAATTAATGTTTTGCGTCAGAGAAAACCATTTACAAAACATATTTTTTACCGATTCCAAGGAAAATAAAGCCGGTAAATTTTTAATATTACAATACTAAGGATGAAAGTAAAATTTCCTTTATTATTTATTTAACAATTCACAAATAATAATTATTTAATATTAATATAATATAAAAATATTTTTTCTAAAGACAGAATCTAAAAGCAAAGTACATGTAATTTAAAAAATGTATTTCAGTTGCAGCAAATTTTTCTATTGATATTAAAACTAAGCTTATCCGGTCAATCTGATAACATCCTCCGAATACGAGTAATTACTTTTCTCTAGTGGTTATGTTACTCGGCTGCAAACCCTAATGGTTGCGAGTTTGATCCTAACCTACACACTCTCCACACTATTCCATATTTCTAGATTAAAAGTAGTTTTATAATGAACAAATATTTCTAATTATAATCAAATATGATATCTATGCGAGTGAAAACATTTTCGATGTCATCTAGTTCTTTTTCTTGTACGAGATTTACAAATAATTAACAGAAAAATCCTCTAGGTTTTGATAAAATCTATTTCAAATCTGAAAAATGTATTTTTGGAGATGCATCTGTCTGTAGCTGTGTTTGTAAATATGAAAGTTAAAAATTTATTGAATAATCAATAAAATTGCATATGTGTGTTTACACCAAATTAACCCTTTCGCGGCGAATAGCGACTTCCTGCATTCAATTATAGAGGTTCACTCTGAGCAAATAGCTATTAACCACTTAACTGTTTTATTTTCGTTACTATCTAATAAGGTGACACCTTTTATTTTGGGAACATTTTTTCTTATTTTGATTTAAATGGAAATTCATTGAATATATGACTTATCTACGAATTAGAAATAATTTTCATATTGAATTATAATCTCAATAAATGGTTTATTTTTAGCTTACAACTATTAAAATTCAATAAAAAGATGCTCGTACGGCATACGGGCAAAACTATTAAGCGGTTGAAGGCACACATAACATAACGCCATCTTGTGCTCCCGGTGCTTATAACGCTAAGTTATCTAACCACTTGGATAAGGATAAGATGGAAGGAAAATGGAAAAAAATGTTAAAGAAAAAAAAGAAACAATACAGCGTTCAGAGATTTCCAGAGAGAATGCCATCGGTGTCAAATCTTACACGAATCTTTAATTTTTTTCTGAAGTTATAACTGGATGGAGGGGACAAGAATATCAAACAAATGGTGACTATGGGTTGAACTTACAGGGATATGATATTACTAACTGAAAAGGAAAAAAAATGACAAATTACATTGTGAACATCTGTATGGCATGTTTATGTTACCGTTAAAGTATGAAATCCGTTATTTTATAGAATACCTAGTTATTCCATGAAATAACTGATCGTGTCCTTTCAAGTCCGTTCTTGTAATTCATGGTTTAACTAGTCATTTCATAGAATAAAGATCTGCAGCCCGTTAAAGTGTAAAATAATCCATGTCCGTCCGTATCCCAGTGCCTGAAGTTGAGAGGAAAAGGTGATGCCAAATCTATTTTAGCTATCATAAAAATAACCGAAGAAGGATTTTTCCAATTGGGCACAAGGAACGGCGGCACCAAGCAATTATATTCCCGATCCCAGTTCAGTGTCTGCGAACGAAAATAAATTAAAATCGAAGAAGTACCGGATGTAGAAATATCGCTCCGGTCGGTTGCTACAGCTCAAAGTTTAGGTACTGCTCAGGTATTTAAAAAAATGTTCGTATAAAACCCAGTGTGTCAACAAAAAATGTTTTTGTTTTAGAAATGATGTTCTTTGTAATTCCAAGTGTCCTTTCAGTAACCCTTGTTGTAACAAATGATTTTATGGTACGTTTCCATAAATACCAATAATACGCTGCATAAATTAGATAAATTGCTTCTTTTTCATTTTAATTGACTATCATTAGTTTATTTATAGAATACCTAGTTATTTCATTTTTGATAAATTGTTTATTTTACATTTTAACTGTCTCTCATTAGTTAATTTATAGAATACCTGGTTATTTCATAGAATAACTAGTTAAAGTGTCAAATTAATAACATATAACACACTTTAACGGACGCGGTCAGTTATTTAATGGAATAACTAGATATTCTATAAAATAACTGCATTATATACTTTAACGGTAACATATATAAGCATATAAACAATCACTGTAGAGTCATAAATATGTAGCGTCCACCTGGGTCCTGATATTTTGATTTCAAAGTTCTCTTTCCGAGCCAACAGCGCCTTTTGGCGTCACTCATTTCTGACATATCCTAGCTTGAAATAGGGTTCTAAAATGTTTTTATAGGAAATTGTTTTATTTTATTCTAGTTTATTGCCGTGTCTATTCACCTGTTCTAGATTTCTTTTCAAGGGGTCATTATAAATTGTTTTATCTACAGTTTCTTGTAAATTGAAATAAACAAATAATTAAATAAAATAATAATAAACTACAACAAAGATACCTTACAACCATATATCCGAGGATATACCACAATTTGTTATCAGTAACTCCTCAATAATGTTCATTAAGTCGGTTGTTTTTGACACGCTAGAAGCACACGCTTCTTCTGCAGAGATATTTTTTTACATAATCAAATATAATTATCTACAATTTTTGCCCCTATCGTTGATAAATGGATGACGTAAATGGGCTGCGATGGTATGGAATTATCGACAGATTCTACCCTATTTGAAATGTTTGTATAAATTGGATACAAAGGTAAAATTCAAAATACATATAACAAGAGAGGCCTACTTCAAGTAGCTATGAATCTGATTTTGAATACATTGGGTAATTACCACAAATTGATCCATGGCAATTCCTGTGAAGCACACATTTTTTTTTTACTTTGATGAGCAGGACTGTCGCCCTGGCCGCTTAGGGCGCAATCCATTTCTGAGCGATCCTCCACTAAAGGGTTAAGATATGTATCTATCAAATTTTTATAGATATTTTGATGATCGAAAAGTAGTTAAAGTCCATCTATTTATCCGCATGTATCTGAATGTAATAACCGAACGAAATGGTTTCCACGAATTTCTCCCGCATAATGTTCAATCCCTCCCTCCTTACTCAGCATAAAATTGTAAACTTAAGGTAAGACTGAATACTTTGCGTAACACTGATGAATGATAGATACGAAACAGATCTGTGGCTTGAATTTAGCATTTTGACTTCATATATAACAATAATGTTTTTTTGGATGCCTTTTAGCTGGCCAATCGACACTAAAATTTGGTTCAAAATTACTGTTGCAGTCACAAGATAATACATCTAATTTCATTTATTTAATTACTGGAGTGTGAGTTACTGCAATATTATCGGTTTTCACATGAATGTGAAAGTAAAAACCGTCAATTGTTTAAAGGATTTGGTTCAAAATTACTGTTGCAGTCACAAGATAATATACCTAGTTTCATTTATGTAATTACTGGAGTGTGAGTTACTGCTATATTATCGGTTTTCACAAGCACGTGAAAGTAAAAACCGTCAATCGTTTAAAGGATTTGGTACAAAATTTGTTATCTATATTTTAGATTCTAAAAATGTGTGTAATAACTGAGCACATCAGACAGGAATACTTTTACATTTTTCTTCTAGGGTTTGTTATTGATGGTATATTCATACGATTCTATTGAATATGAAATATATTATTTTCAATTGTAGATTACCTTTCAGGTTATTATTAATTAAAATGACTCAGAGTTCTCATCAGAATTCCTACAAAACACGCACACACTCTGTGCATCGAGATTCCCTAATATTACTCATAACTTATAATCCCGGGCAACTGTTCTTCAACTCTTCACTTCACATCCTTTTAAGGACGGCCGGAACAGTTTCGTAGTGGTTAGTGACATGACACTGTATACCAAATTTTATTTACCTGGTATTTTGCGTTTTGTGATTACCGAGTTCGTTTTTACTAGAATAATGAGAACTTCTTTTGAAAAGATTTTCTTATAAATTTTATATAAAATCCCTTATACCAAATTTCAGCTGTCTAGCACAAAGCATTTTTGAGTTAACGCGTTCACATACAAATGGATAAACTGATTGCTAGAAAGTCATGACGGAAAAAAAGTGCTTGTTAAACTCGGGGAAGTCTGAAATCGGATATTATCGATTCGGAGACTTGAAGATTATCGTAATCGAAAAATTTAAAGCTTCTTTTACGATTACAATACTTTCTTAATACTTTGAACAAGTAAGAAAAAATGTAATGACGTAGGAATAGCAACTTAATATGTGATTTTGTAACCGAAATTGTAGACCTGTATCGCATTTTGGCTTTAATAGAAAATATAGAAGGTGTAATCTAAAAACATAGATTTTCTTTAAACTGTGAAGCAAAGAAACGCACATTTCATAGATTTTTGAAAGAGTCTATGAGGGTTAGTGTAGAAAGAAAGGAGGGAAAGGTAATACACTCCACCTTACAGACATAATAGCCATCACGATCGTTATCCTACGTGATACGTTCGGATTATATCGATTTATAAAATGAATTTTAAAAAAGATAGTGCTGTTTTGTCGAAGTATCGGGATTGAAAAAAGAATACATTTTCTTGGGTTTTTTTCCACCCTTTACAAATCAAATAATTCTGATTTTAAGACTAGAAATAGCTCAGAAATTCAGAATAAACTATCATTGATGAGGCTTCAGAGTCATAATAAATGTAAAGACCAAGTCTTCTGAAATTAATCATTAGAATTATTGATTAAGAATATTCAATGAATTCATGCAGTCGTTCAGTCGAATGCAAATGCAACAGCAGAGGCCATATGACATCTAATTGCATATTGTTTAATGCTAAGCTCTAAGATTCCCTGTAAGATGCGCGATGGAACCCAAATGCACAAAATGCACATGATGTATATTAGATAACCCTGAATAGACAAGAAATTCAGAATGAAAATTTTAAAAATTATTCTTTAAAGTTAAAGAAATTTTAAAGTTATTCTAAAGTTTATAAGATTTTCAGTTTTCACAAAAATTATATCCGAAAACATTCACGTATTTACTTAAAGAATAATGCAGAAATCACGTAGAGTAACAAAGTAAATGACCTTCAACTATTTAACCCTTAACATTTAAACCTCAAATATTAACCCTACAGTGCTTCGTGTTTATTTCGTTACACGTTTTTATTTCCATTTATAAGTTTCGTGTACCTATGCCAAAGAGCAACAATAAGTTTTTATATTCTAAGCAGGAATGAATTCAAAATTTTGAATAAAAAACAAAATTCAAAATCGGTACATTATTTTTTATTCACAGAACATTAGTTCATAAAATATAGCGAATTTGATTTTCGAGGCTTTTACAAATCAATATTTTATTGAGAAACACGTAATATTTGTTTCAGTTCTGTGAAACGTGCATCTGATTACTTTTAAATTGGCTTGTTCATAGTATGATTCATGTCCACAGAATGCATATGCTTGTGTATCGTGTAGATAAATTCACATTAACTTTAATAAAAGAAACAGAGTATGAGTATCGTAAGCATTATTATTTCAATAAAGGTATCAATTCCACGAATGTAAATTCAATAATAGGAGTCGCTTCCTTTGCATTCTTTTGAACTTAGCCAAGAAAAAAAAGCTATTTCTGTGATTACACATATTCTATCCATCGATCGATGTTTTTTTTATCGGTGTTAAATATATATAGCGTATTTCTTCTTCTTATTATTATTATTCCCATACAAATTGCAAAGTATATTTTACTCGAAACTCGAAGTTTATGTTTAAAAATTACTTTTCATCTTAAAGAAAGCAATTAATATGAAACAATATTAAATTTATTTGAACCTAAGTGGTAGAATTAAAATGCTCGATATTAGAAACGCGATCTTATTTTTGAAAAAAAAAAAAAAAAAAATCAATTAATACAAATATAACACCAAGAAATTTAAACAAAACTATTAAAAAATTTTTTTAATTATAAACAGATACTTTAAAAAATTATTTAGTATTTTTTTTCACTTTAATAAATCGATAAAAAACAAAATAAGCTTTAGAAATGAACACTTACAGAAATTACAACATTGATTTTAAATTTAAATTATGTTGCTTAATATTGTAATTATGCTAATAAATATTCCATAATTTTTTTCTCCGGTTTATTTTCCCAAAACATAATTAAAATTTAATAAGATGCAAATAGTCCTTTATTTTTTTATACAATTTCTTAAAACAAAATTGATAATTCTCTTCATCGGATATTCAAAAATTCCATTTTATTGTTTTTGCTTACTTACAACCGATAGTTTTTAATTCTTGAAAGTCCAAAATAATTAATATACCGTTAAAGCATCGTTTGAAATTTTATACTTATT
Organism: Argiope argentata; assembly: GCA_026289955.1. Lineage (NCBI taxonomy): Eukaryota > Metazoa > Arthropoda > Arachnida > Araneae > Araneidae > Argiope > Argiope argentata. The sequence goes on along the minus strand of JAOUZG010043906.1, from coordinate 5,646,389 downwards.
AGCGAATTTAGAATCACACTATATTTAATTTCAGTAAATTAATGCAAATGATTTTTGTATTACAATGTTATTTACGCTGTTCATTATGTTGGTGAAAATCCAAATCTTTCTCCAAAAAAAGGAAAACAATTATTATTAAAAGCACATAGATTATCTAATTACCACAACGTATATTTCAATATAAATTTCATCCAATTTAAATACGCTTAAAATTGTGTTACACGGCAAAATAATTATTTTAAATAACCAAAATTTAAAAAAATAATGGCAAGTTAAGTATTTTTAAATATTTCAATAGCAGAGAAATATTAATAATTTCTGCTAGGAATTCTGTGATTATATATCAGTTTTAAGAAAATAAATAATCGAAATTAATTTATTACTCCATTATCATTTTTTTCGAATATTTTTTTGAATAATATGAAAAATATTCTTGAAATTATTTAAAGTTCGTATTAAAAGATAATTTAAAGTTAAAAATTATATATTCTATCAGAATTGTCATTAGTATTAAAGAAACGATCATCGAATATTTTTTTTCATAACCAAACGATAAATTCTTTTCAAATAAATATGCATACAGAATAAACTCCTTTGATAAATAAATATGCTAATGGCTCTCCCGGTAGCTATTCACCCTTCGCTGAATTTCACTTTTCAACAGGTTATCAAGAGCAAAACGAAAGTGATTATAACGGAAGAAAATGATAGCTCTTAAGGGATAAAAAGAAGAAGAAAAAACATATATTTTCTCACTTACCGGCTTGAGAGAGAAGCTCTCGAGTTACTAAAGTATCATCATCGATACCGATCTCGTCTGACAGCAGCTGATATGCATGTTTTTCAAGGAGTGATTTTGTTGACAATCGAGTTTCTTCAGTGCCTAAGCGACAATCACCTCAAATGAAATCTCGTGCTTAGTGAAGAGAGCACGCTGCGCCACCTGCTGGTTGCTTTTTCTTCCTTCTATGTTTCATCGATTAAAAAAAGAGTGATTTTGACGTTTCGTGCACAGTTCGTTCGTGCAGGGAGGTAAATAGCCGTGAAATAAAAGTTCTAGAGAAATAAAAATAAGACTCGGTATGTTTTTCGTAACCTTGTAAGATATCATTGAAAAAAAAGGCGAAAAAGGGAATATTTACTTCTAAGATATATACAGCTATGAGCATTTAAATTATGTTTAAGTAGACAAATACTATTGCCAATTAAAACAATGATTAAGTGATTCTCAAACTGAGAATTCGGTGAAATGTGCTGTATCATTTTTATTCTTGGGATCAACCTTTGTTATTTTTGCTAAGCCTAATTTTAAATGTAGAATTTGTTTCTGGAGATCTTGCTTATTAATAGGCTATTTTTTTACCTTTGACATTTATCTTCATTTACGTACTAGCTCTCAATTTATTTTTTAAATGGTCATCTTCGTTGACCAGCTGATTCGCAAGAATATTGATTGTGCTTTATTCCATTTAAATGTCTCATTGAAAAAAATGGATAAACATATTTCTTTGTAAAAAGTGATTTTTAATTATGATCGATATTTAATATTTGTATTAAATTCATTTGTTTATTGTGTATGTTAACACATTTATGAAGTCATAAGATGTCAGTTTCATAAGAGAAGCATACTAACTTCCTTCTATTATATCTAATTCCATTTTGTTTTATGGGAATCAATTTCTTATTCACCATACAATATGCCGGGTAAATTGCACAACTAAAACCGTGTGATGTATTTTAATTTTAAAAAAATATAGGAGCGCACTTGATTCAAACCCATATGAAATATACGATTAATTCAAGAAAATATTGAAGTTGCAAATATGATCATTCATACATACACACTCAAACTAGATGTTTAACATCTTAGAGGACCTTGTAAATGGATTGAAAAAAAAATGAATTAAAAATACAGCATTGCAACATAGCCAATAATTGAAAAAATGCAGTAAGTTAGAGATAAGTTAATTCAATGTTCTCTGTTTGCACTAATATTGTAGAACTGCATCCGGTTTAGCACTAAATTCGCCAATTTAGAGATTTTCTTAAAACCAGTGCAAAATTTTTTTAAAGACTATTTAGATACACCGTATATATTTGATATCTTACTTATCAAAATTCTAAAATATTCTTTCTTAAAAGCAAGTTAAAAAATAAATTTAAAAAAAAAGAATGCAGGAATCTCATTAGAAGACAGTGCGACTTTGTTCGAATATTTAATTATCTTTCGGAATTTATAGCTATCTATTGAGTTGAGTGGATAGCATTGAAACAAAATGGAGATCAAAAGAATGATATACTGAGAATAAATCCTTCCTAATTTAGGAATATGATAAAGCAGAGTTATTTACAATAATATTGCAATATCATTAAATGACACGAGAATATGTGATACACACAAAAAAGAGTTGTATTTGAAATGTGAAAAAAAATCAACAGATTAGTTTATATTTTTGCAAAAAATCAAAGATTCTTGAAAACAGAGTAATGCATTGTACATGTTTTCGAACAATAGTTCATTAGTTAATTCATACGAGGATTATGCAAATAATAATTATTATTTTTCCTGCGTCTTTTATTTAGTAGGAAAAGAACATTTAACCTTATAATGATGGTCCGAGCAATCAGATGCTTGTCATAACGATGGTCTCAGGCAATCAGATGCTTGTCATTGAACATCGCGGAAAGTTGATCATTGAAAAATAAAAGAAAAAAAAGAGAATAACAAAATACAATTAATTCATTCTTAAATGATACATGCCAAATGCATTGTACAAATATAATTTTGAAAATCATTGCTTATTTCGAGAAAGAAACTGAGATCAACCATTTTGCACAGAATAAAATATCAATGCACTGAAGTGATAATGGAAATTCTACAATTAATGTTAATATGAAGCAAATAAATTGTTGTCATGGAAACCAGAATGCAAAAGAGAACCAATCCCGATTCATGTGAATACTTATCAGAAACTGTGCATGAGTGTGTATAGTTTCGAAAATAAAGTCGAACGACCATTTCTATTTTGATATACTCAATTAATTAAAGGATAAAACTTAAAGTTAAAAAAAACCCTAAATGATTTTAAAAATATTTACATAATTGAAATGAATATAATCATATAATATAGTTTCAAAGTTTTAACTAATGGAAAGAATGAATTCAATAACATACATTTAATAGATGGCCAGATTAAATCGATAAATGCCAGTGTCTTGGCATAGGGGTAGCGTGTATTTTCCGAGAGCTCGGCGCCCTTGGTTCGAGTCCCGGTTTCAGCAAGGTTGTTTGTGTGTGTGTGTTCCATCTGTAACGTGTATGAATGTGCTCCCCTGTAAAAAGGCACTGTGCAAGCAACTGCGATGAGTGAGTAGTTAAGTCGTACCCTTGGCTATACTTCAAAATAAAAGATGTTTCTTTCAGTTTAAAACTCGCTGATGCCTTGTCGAAGATTATTCGTGGCAAGTACCACTAATAACAATAATAACAACAAACGATAAATACCAGTTCTGAATTTCCTGGCTATTATCAGATGTAAAATCTAAATTTTGCAATTCATCCCAAATGACTCTCAATAATAAGAATAAAAATTGTCCCTTTTTCATTTTCTTAAATATCTGTTAATTAAATATAACTTTTCAACATATCCGTTTCAGTTTTTTCTTTAATTTTGTCACAGGAACAACGATCCTATTAATTTTAGATGTTTATTTATTTATATATATTTGAATAATTTAAGATCATCTTTTGCTTTTTTAAAAATTATTTTAAAAATACTATCCAGTAGAAAAATGTACACTTCCTATTATAAATAGGGTGCGTCGACAGTATCTTGTAAATCTAAATATATATATATGTATATATATTATTTCAAAGATGTTTTCTTTTTCCATTTTTCAAACATAATTAAATTTCATTTATTATCATGTCAGAACATGATGTTGTTTTGGGAATGAGGTTTTTGGCGTCAACAAAAATCCGTAGCCGAAAAATAAAAATTTTATTATTTGCACGAGCATCTCAAAAATCTTTTAATAACACGTTGTTATTGCATTTACAAAAACTCCGATTAAAAAAATAAGACAATTACTACAGCCAATAAAACCTAGAAAAATGTCATTTTGAGCAAGCGATTATATGAAATGAAATAAATAGGTAATGTGATATTTTTTTAAACAATAAAGGAGAGACAAAAGTTTTTTGGGTCGTTTGCAGTGTTAAAGGGACTCATTCAATGAAGCAATTAAAATGAATAAAAATATAATTTAATCTGCACGAGCACGTGGTGCTTGGCCGTTCAAGAAATGATGTTCTGACATGATGCACTGAAATAGCTATAGCGGGTTTCATTTTAATCTTTATTTTCATTCCAATCGTCTGAACTAGGAAAATTATATTTAGAACGCACAAAAGGTCACTATTTTTCTGAAAATTGTTACATATCCATGTGGGCATTACTAACGAAGTTAACAACAATGCATAAAAATAAATAAAATGAAGTTACTATTTGACGCTGTAAGGTATTAAATATTCTGGTAAGAAAGTTTCTAGAATCATTTAAATTTAATCAAAGCACTTATAAAATCAGTTACGCTTCTCACGTCGAGAGTGATATTATTATTCAACTGTACGTGTAAGGTCATTTCAGTCGGTTCACGTAGATTATTATTATATTACATTGAAAACAGAAGCCATAAACATAAACAGTATTGGGTTTGAGGAAGTTTTCATCCGATGACGAAAGTGCCTAGAAGTCATACGGGTTTTTCTTTTATTTTAATACTTTTGCAAAGTAGCTGATGGTCAAGGAAATATAAAAACCTGACCTTGGAATAAAAAAAAACACGTTTTTCGTATCTAGAAAAATGTTTGAGAATGAAAGTGAATATTTTATAAATAATGCAGTTCATTGCGTTTGACGCAAGTGATACTTGATTTCTGTGATAAATTTTAATGAGTTTTAGCAACCCCATTACAATAATGGTGCCAATAAATATTCATTAGAAATAATTTTAGAAAATAGGAGTGTGTATGCTGTTAATTCTTAAATGCAGAGTAACTCTAATATATCGTTTTTTTTTTATTATTATCATGTCAGAACATGATGTTGTTTTTGATATGAGGTTTTTGGCGTCAACAAAAATCCGTAGGCGAAAAATAAAAATTTTATTATCTGCACACCTAAAAAAATCAGCTTTTAATAACGCGTTGAAATTCAATTTAGAAAAGCTCTGATTTTTTTTTAAAAAAATAAGTTAATGACTACAGCAAATAAAACCTAGAAAAATGCCATTTTGAGCACGTGATTATATGAAATGAAATAAATAGGAAATGTGATATTTTTTTAAACAGTCAATGCGAGACAAAGTTTTTTTTAGATCTTTTGCGATACTGAAGTAACTCGTCCAATGAAACGATTAAAATGAATAAAAATATAGTTTAACTCGCACGAGCACGTGGTGCTTGGCCGTTCATGAAATTATATTCTGACATGATACATTGAAATATGTATAGCAAATTTCATTTTAATCCTTTTTTTTTGGTTCTACAGAACATGTTGTGGTCGAATATAAGAGTACATTCTCTATATTTGCTCTAAAGGTCACCCTCGTTTGTTAGAAGCCAGCGATTTTTATACAACGAAGAGCCAAAATAAGAAAAGGAAAACTAAAACATTAAAAAAATAAACTTTATAAAAATGGCTTTTCAAAATCACTCATTCATATATTTATTTAAACAATATACATAGATAATTTTTTAATTTATTATGGTTCATCATATGATTTTTCAAATCAGAGATCGTTTTTATTCTTCCTGATATCTATTCATTTTTCGTTGAGAAATTAAATCATAAAATATATTTGATGAACAACTTTCGGACAGAAATCCTGACGTTTTTCTTTAATTATCTGTTGAAATCACAATCAAATCTGTAATTTTATAAAAATGAGCAAGAATATAATCTTGTAACGTAATTTCGAACTTAAAGAGAAGGCCATTGTTTGTTAACGATGCAGATTGTTAAATCCGTTACAAGTTTTCTAAAACAGCTGCATTTGCGTCCTTGAAGTAACCATGCTATCGTCTGCTTATAACCAACCACCTGCTTCCCACACGTAACATGACAAAGGAAAACAAATAATGATCGATCAGGAATTTCAAATTATATAAATAGATTTCAATTACTATTCATATAAGTTTTTTTTAAACATAATCATCTTTACATAATTTTTAATCTAATGAGTATGTAAAAAAATATATATTTTTTAAAAATTAAGTTTGTTTTGCTTATGAAAATTTCAAATTTCAGATATAAAATTATTCAAACATAGTTATAAATGAAAACGTATACCCATTTTTTATACAAGCACATTACTAATAGTAAACTTGTTATACAGTTAGTTTGTGGCTTTCTCAATAGCCTACTTTTTAAATTTCTATTCACTAATTTATATTAAAAGAAAAAAAAGGGGGGAAATACTACAAATCAAACAACATAGCAAAAGTGCAAGAATAAATAAGAAAGTGTTTTGAATTTAAAGAAATATATTTTTCATCAGATATCTCGATAAAGAGAAATTTTCAGTTATAAACTTATTTTTTGAACAACAAAATTTGGGTTAATATGCCCTCTAAAACATTTTCTTTCGTAATAATCCAAGATATGTATTAAAATATCTTTATTTTAATGACAACTCATGCGTATATAATACATGCTAATATGTACAACGTAATTCTAAAATGCAATGTTTTTCATATAGCAGATGATAAATAATACTATATCACAACAAAAGGCCAGGTGTGCAATTAAATGTTAGATGAGTTGAGTTGAGTTGAGTTTTATTGGCGCAAGAGCCAAGCTTTGGCCAAGCTGCGCCATTAAATGTTAGATGACTTGCGCTATTATGTTTGTGATGTGACTTTGTACAACCACAAACATATAATCTGTATTACTATTATAAATATGAATTTTTGGATGAATGGATGGGTGAATGATGTTAGTAAATCATGCTAGAACTGCTGAACAAAATAGGATGAAATTCAGCAATTTAGCACAGAGATGGATTATAGACTAGAATAGAACATAGGCTACTATTTACTCCGGTTAATTAAGAGGTTAATTTTTTATTAATTAAAAACTAACTTTCCCTCCAAAAATATTTTTTAACCGCAAAATGAGTAAGACTTCAGTTTGTTTTTGGCGGAATTCGATATTATTTGGAAATTTTTTTTATTTGCGTCCGTTTAACGTATTAGTACGAAAATAAAACATAATAAAGGAAATTAAAAGTTTCTAATCCGTATTACCACAACTGGTGGGGAAAATCCACGCATTTGCTTTGCCCCAATTGACTTTGAATTGGCATGCGGGAATTGTTCCTTACTAGATTATCCTTTGATCAGACTAATTAGCAAAACGATTTTGAATAATTGGTTTGCTGTTTTGTTTTATAACATGTACACTTTGTCAATAAATTGTTTTTAGGTTAGTTGTGTGGGCTAAACTTTGATATAGAACCATTTTGCTTTTGGGTAGCGCTTTGATTAAGTTTACATTACCAACATTTTTTATGTTATTGTAATTCGATCTTTCCTGTTCATTTCCTTTGATTTTTTTCCTGCTGTACAGATTTCTTTCGCCTACTTTCATTATTTTCGATTAAAATTTTTTGAGTATATTCCATTTTTTGAATTTATTGATTTTTTTTTGTATATTTCCGTTAATTTTCTGTAGGTTCATCGAAACCTTACGACTGGAAATGCTATTGCTGACGTTCGTGCTACATTCGTCCATTTTACCAAAATTTGGCGACAAACTAATTTTTTTTGTCGAAAATTGTTTTCAACAGCACCATAATGATATTGATAATGACGTTTTGATTGATTTTGAAGATACGTTTTGATTTTACATTGTGATCAGACCAGCAGTTCTCATAAATACACATCAAAATTTCCACGCGTACGAAGTCGCGGTAAAAGCTAGTTTATCATAAATAATACTATGTGATTTTGTGTATTGTGAAATGTTTTTGAATTGATTTCATTTTTATCAGTCAGAATTCAAAATTTTCCTTATGCCGATAGAATAATTTTTAATAATTTTCTTTTGTACATAAAATAAATGTTTTTAAAAATATCTTTTCAAAAATATAGAGTATGGTTTGAAAAACTTTGAGAATTTCTTTAATTTATTTTAAAAACCTATTCATTAATTTTTTATTTATCCAAATAGTAGTTAATAGATATTCATTGCACTATTAAAATGAAATTTCACTAGTATGACAAATTTTTTAATAAAATTTGGTCAACGTGAGAAAATATTCTGTTCGACAAAAAGGTTCTAATATTAAGAAGCTAACAAGAAGTATTCAATGAAAAATAAAATATAACTTAATCAAATGATTGAAGCAATATAATGTAATTGGAACAGGTCAATAGGCTAGTGAAAGGTAAACATTAATCAATTTCGTTTATGCATTGATTCACTGTTGATAAAATAATCGATGGATTTCAGTGTATTTTTAGATCTTCACTGTGATTAGTTCTCTGGTTTTAAAGAGTTGTGCCTCAGGATGCCACTGGAAGCAATTGCTTCTGATCTACAAGGTCACCTCAGCTCTGTAGCTTCTGCACGGACTAATAAAAATGAGGTCTTCCAGGTCATTCGATTGTGTTCTTCTAATTATACTTCAGAAGATTTAATAGCATTATATCAAGAAAAATAACATAATACAGAAATGAATGTCACACGAAAGGTTCATTGACAATAGTTTCAAACAATCCTGAGCGTTACAGCTGTAATCAAGAAATGATTTTGTTCATTTGTTATGCAACCAAACGAACTCGATTGACATACAACCCCCCCCCCCCCACTAAAACTGATAGATGTTTCCGTTTCTTTTCTCTTTTTTTGTAACTGTATGAGATAACTCCCAAATATTAAATGAGAAAAATTATTTTTGTGGCATCATGAATTTTATAATGCATATAAATATTATCCAACTGTATTGAGTTGGTTTGAAGGAAACCATGATTGCGTTTAATTTCATTTCAACCTTTTTCAATGCGAATGATTATCTCCATGAAGTTTTATTAAGCTTCAAATTGTGATAGATTTTAAAACCCTGTTATTTCAATTGTCTTATACCTTTCTGTTTATTGTGTAAATGAACCTTCCGAAAGGTGTCAAATTCCTCGGCACATAGTGGGAGTAAAAGGTACACGAGTAATCTGCGTCACACTGCACCGTGTCTTTTGCTATATTGTAATTTCTCCATCTCGTATTTCTGTTGTTATTATTTATGGCACTTGCCATGGACAAGCCCCTTGGAGATACAGCAGCAGACTTAAGCCGAAAGGAGCAATTCTTGTTTTTGAAGTAGCGCCAACTAGGGTCAAGAATACGACTTAGCTACACACACAGTCCCTTTTTACTGGGGTGCACAATCACACATCTCACAGATAGTACACAGAAGAACAACAATGCCCAAACCAGGACTCGAACCCAGGGCTTCCAGAACACGAGGAAGACGCGCTACCTCTGTGTCGGCAAGCCAGCATGAAAATTATAAGCTTCCTTAGCTTTCAACAATGGAAAAAATTTATGAGATTATATATTTGATAAAACTATCCATTTGTGTGATGGTTGGCGCTCTTTAAATCTTTCGTGGTTACAAAGTTCTCCATGTCGAGAGTAATACCACTAGGGGTACTGCGTCAAAGGTGATCGTTCTCTGTTTCAGATCTAAATTACGATCTGTGGATGAACGAATGAAATGCATGATTGAAGTTTGCGACAAAAAGGGCTTGTGACTTGTGTGAGCTAGAAGTCAGACTTCTGCCCTTGAGTTTTCGGGAGTCCATACCCTCAGAAGCCACGGCGCTCCTCATTCCATTGTAAAGCGAAACACGAGAACAACAGCAATAAAATTATCAAATAAGAGCCAATTTCTCATTAATAATGTAAAAAATTAAGCAGAAAAATATTTGTAAAAAATGCTAACATGTGTGCAACAATCAATCACCAGGCTCTGTGAAGCTCGTTACGAGGAACAATTACCTCGGAAGAAAACAATACTGACGAAAGCAGTCATGAAAAAACGGTTGGAATGAACCAAGGTGCTCCAAAATAAAGTATTTCGGATTGGACACAAGTTATATTCAGCGACGAATGTCGCTTTTCTTTAATACCTAACAAGCCTGGATGCGTTTGCGTAAAGCATAGGAGAGCATGAGACCAGAATGCCTGGTTCGTTCATCAAAACGCCTAGAAAGCGTAATGATGTGAGAGTGCATGTCATATCAATGAACTGGATGACATCATTTTATTCAAGGAACCATAAATGGTGACAAGTATGTTCGTGTGCCATGTTTCCATAGCAGAAAAGAATATTTCAGTAAGATCTAGCACCCTGCTATGCATCGAAATAGATAAAATAACCTATCTAACTTTCATTTAAGTTTAGTTCTGAACTCTATTTCGAAACATTCGTTATTTTAGGTTAAGGCTGCAATTGCAAAACATGGTATTTAGATTTTCGCATGCCCAGGAAACTCACCAAATTTGAACCCCATTGAGAATTTATGGAGTATAATGGGAAGGAAAATAACTGAGAATCATTCCCAGAATAAAACGAGAACTTCAGGAAACAACAATTATAGTTTGGCGCATTAAAATACCGTAAGAAGTATTACAAAATATTGGATTTGCCACACTTCTTACGGTATTTTTCTTGTTATTTTGTTGCATAAAACAATATAAGCAAACGGTCTGATAAAATAATGGTCTGCTAAACTTGCAAAATTATCATTTTAAACTACACTTATCAATAAATTCTAATAAATAATAAGAAGAAGAATAATAGCCTTTGAATTCTAATAATAATAGTCTTTGAAGCTCTTGGTCGAACTATGCGGGATTTCCTAAATAACAGCTGAATTACTGGAACGGTTGTCCTAGTATTAAGTGGATTTCATCTATCTCCACCTGCCATTTCTAGCACAATTTCTAAAAGCTTATAGGCAACGTTCCGAGAAAAAAAAACCTTAGCTAAGAACTCGGTGATAATCCATTTGAAAATTTTATAAAATAGTACTTATCTTAAATGACGATGGATTTTTCAGGAGAAAAAACAAACTTAATCTCGATTATATCTTATTTCATCTCTTTAAAAACATGAATTAGAAATATCGCCCTAAAAATTTATAAAAATATAAAAACTGTCAAAAAGTTTGAGATCTCGTCATTGTAATCCTTCAGAATGGAAACGTTAATATAGTAATTAAGTTTTTATTAACCCCTTAACTGGTTTATTTTCCTTACTATCTAATAAGATGACACATTTTATTTTGGGAATATTTCCTTATTTTGATTCAAGTGGAAATCCATGGGATACTTGGCTTATCTACGTATCCGAAGTCATTTAACTATTGAATTATAATTGTTATGAATGATTTATTTTTTGCTTATAACTATCAAAATTTGATAAATCGATGTACGTACGGCGTACGGGCAAACCAGTTAAGGGGTTAAAATATTGTCAGGATAATTTAGACCTTTAAAATAAATATGTAGACACTATGATAGCAGAAGGGCTTCTTATTATCCTATAGAAATTTTGAGTTCTTTGATCCAACTGGAATTACATTAAATCTGAAAGCTGGTCATGCTAAGCAAGAGCTGCTTATTCTTTCACTCTGGAATTTGGATCCGATCAACATTTTGTATCGAAATAAGACAGCGCGACAAGAAATTTATACCCAATGGCATTCAGAATATTACCCTTATAGGTAATAATATAAAAAAGATCTTTTACATCCTTCTAGGTCTTTTTATCTCCAGTGATACACTTTTCAAGTTTCAATGCTTACTGTTACCAATTTTCTTTGCTTTCTTAATCACGATTAATAAAACTGAAGGACATTCTCTTCAAGTTACGGGTTTCAAGCTAGAGACTTCACTCCTCTCTGTTGGACAATTGCATTTCGTATATTCTAAGTGGAATTAATAAAATAATAAAGGAAAATGGCAAGTACATTTTTCCATTTTATGACAAATCCTTTTTCAAAATATGGAATGCTCATAATTTTGATCACAAATACCTCAGCCTATTTTACAAATAACTCTATGAACTTTTTCCAGTGTTTTTAATTATAAAATAAGAAACATTTTTCTAACTCGATTTTTTTATTTGATATCCTTTATTTTTTGGGGTTTTTTTTGTAATTTTCTTATTTCGCCACTAGGGATACTGAAATTTGTCTCAATAAATACAGTGTAGACAATTTGTTATAGGTATACATTATTTCACCGACTAAATATGAGAAACTGTTTTTAATTTAAAGGATTTAAAATCACTTCGTCAATCTCTATATCTATATAACACAGCCAAATAATGAAATTATTTTTTAAATAATAAGAAAACACAGGGGATTTTTTAATTTATAAAAAAGCTTCTCATTATCTATATATAAAAAGGAAGAATTAAAGCAATCATTTATATTTTGCGATGCTGACAAATGGAAATTGGCGAAATTAATGGATTCAAGTTGAAGTTCATTTATCTTCTAGATAGAGGTAGTGAATAGATCAAGAGAACTGGGAATTATTATCATCATTCAAAAATTGTTCCTTCGTCTTTTTTTATATTGGAAAACAATATATTTTTTTAATTCGGTATTCGGTCAATCAGGTTTGGAGACGAATTTTAAAAGAAATTATACATATTTTTTTTACTGTACCAAACTGCTAAAACAGACTTCAAAGGTCTCTATTAGAATAAAAAAATACATTCATTGCTTTTAGGTTTTGAAAAAAAAACTCTATTAAATGAAAATTTAGAAAAATGTTCAATATTAGGAAAAACAGAGTAAGTTAAAAAATAATGTAAATATTTATTTTTTGTCTATATATATAGCTCAAAACTACATAAAATGTAACAAACCACGAGATGATTTTATGAGCGTTTGAAATTTCCTTTAATGATTTTTAGTCAAATTTTGTCTATGTTTTGAACTTGGAATGTATGCAAAACATGTCTAAATGAAGCTACCTTAAAATTTTTGGCCTATCACATCCCTAAAAGGTATTGGATTTATGCATATCAAATTTCGCGAAATTGTATTGAAATGATTTTAAGATATCCTTTTTTGCGTGAATCAATCTCAATGAAATATTCTTTCCTCAGAAAATGCATTTAAATATTGTACTTGCAAATTCATCCAAATTCGTTGGGGGGAGGGGTGTAGTTTTTACGCTTTTTAAACCGAAATGCCAAAAATAAACAAACTGTGGTTGAGTGGGTAGAGATATTATATAAACATTTCAAGTATTATTTTGGAGAATTTCATGGTAAAAATAAAATAATCACTCATTTTCGTTTAAAAATACCATTGATTTCGATTTCATTTTTATTTGTTGCTTATTATTGAAACCACTGTATTCAAGTTCTATCTCCCATATATTTTAAAAAAAGTCTATTTTACAGTCTAAGAAGTTTGGATTTCATTTATATCATAAAAATAATTTTAAAACTTATAAGAAAAATCACCTTTATAACATAGTCAGATACTTTAAAGATAAAAGAGTAGTGAAAACAGGTCACTCTTAATATTTTGACGATTAATATCTCTCATACTATGAAAAATATTCATTTTTTTTCATTCATATATTGTGTCTTATGGCCCTTGTCATGGGCAAGCTTATTGAGGTAGTCAGCGATTTAAACCAAATCAGCGTCACTTATTTTGCGCCAGTGCCAGCTAGGGCCAAGAGTACGACTTTTGCTACTCACTCATCCTATTCGCTTGCACAGCCCCTTTTTACAGATAGAACGCAAAAGAACAATCATGCCTAAATTGGGGCTCGAACCCGGGAAAACTTGCTACCCCTATTCCAGGACGCCGGCTTTCTCCGCCATTCTACAATGTTAGGTTTTTTGATACCAAAGACGATTGAGGTTCCTTAAAAAAGCTCTACAACTAGGACTTACCTCTGACCTTTCTACTATAGATTGAATAGAGCATGATTTATTGATGTGATTTGTATTATAGACATTTGGCTAAATAATAAATGCGATGCATTAGTGCAATTTTTTACTACTAAACATCTTGGAAGAAGATAATAAGCTTTCTATTATAGCACAAAGTAATAACTGTACTGTGACAAAAAGCATATTGTAAAGAAGTAAAACTTCTCCCTTTGAAGAGACCCATGTTCGACCATTGTTACTTCTGGACAGTGGTGAGAGAATTCTTTCCTTTGGATCGCATTGTGTTCTCCCGCTTTGATGTTACCCTTTGGAATTGAATGGAGTCAGATAATGGAGCACACATGCGTTTGCGGCTCTTTTAAGAAGGAAACCGTGTCAAAACACCAGATGTAGCTAATTCTTCTATGGACCACTCGAACTGGAATAAAGTTCCAATAATGAACAACACATGCGTTTACGGCCCTTTGAAGAAAGAAGTACTGAAACTTCCATATGTGAATATCTCTCTATTGTGAAGATTCCGTTAAGGATGAGTAGAAAATATTCCCACGGTTAACTGCTGACCATTGGGAATATTTCTGAAGAATTAGAGGATGATCGGCATCTCCAGCGCAACAAAGCGAGTCTGAGAGGCGGAGTTTGACCGAGGTTAAAATGGAAGGTTTTGGGAAGAAGAGACGACGATGAGACCAGCTAATCCGGCTAGAGACTGGACGATGAGTCGAGCTGATCCGTGAGGAGCTGAACTGATGAGCTGGATAGTTGAAGAGATACCACGTGATCTCGAGTTTATTGATTAAAGATCTACCAGAAGTAATCCGTAGATCTCATGAGCTACTGTAATAGCTGGATAAGCTACAGCCTGTCAGTTTCCCTTATGATAGTCGTGGAATTATTATCCCTGATGTAAATATTTTCCAACATATTCACCTAGAGGACGTGTTGTTGTTGTTTTATTTTATAAAACTGTAAATAAAACCTTTGTGTTTAAACGATACCCGTTTAGACCCGGCTACCCGGTCGACCAGGATCAAGTCATTACAATATATATAAACTAACAAAAATATAGGATAAGCATTGTTTAAGGTATTTTATTATTAACGTAAATATTTCTTATCTGATTTTGATAGCAGTAAATTTAATTTTCGTTTAAAAATTTAAATTTTCCTTCTAGTTTCATGTCTATTCTATGACATAGAACAGGCATAGATTCATAAGCTTCAAAAACACAGAGCAATTTATTTTACAGTTATCTTTAACAGTTTCTTCTTCGATTTTAAAAATCGATATCTGAAACCTATAATTCATTCAAAGATCATCTCGCATTTTTTTTTCTTTGTAAAGGATATTGAACAATATAATCCATCATTCTTAACCATTAATGCAAATCGTACAACCAGTGTAAAGATTGATCTAAAGCCGGATTGAAGCAGTCAAGAAAAAAACATTAAAAGCCTGTTTATCTTTAAAACTTACTTTAAAAAAAGATATTGAAAAGCCTCGGAGATTAAGACCCGGAATAGAAGCCAACTAACTAGCAACGCTAATGACCGTACTACTCTTAACGGTGAAGTCGAAAAATGGGAAGAGAAACGCACGCGAAAGTGCTATTAGGGAAGTCGAGCTTCTCACTACTTTGGAAACGGAGTGGCGCAGTTACAGCAGAATCGTGTGAAAAACAGGTGGTATGAAACCATGAACTTCAATGTCTGGCTATATTGCATTTGTGCTTCTGTAAAATTGTTCAAATTCGGATGTCGAGGATTATACTATGCATATTAATTATGCATTATTATTTAGAAGCAAGTGTGAAAGTGGTTAAAAGAATAAGAGAATGGTACAAAATGATTTCGTACGGTTGTGGCGACTCGACAAAAGGTCTTTTCATGAAAATTGTTTCAGAAGAAACGCTCTCATATTCCGGATTGGTCTCCAGTGCGTTGGGTGTGGTCGACGTATTATTTAAGCAGGTCGAAAAGCATTTGACATGCATTTAGGGCTTGGTTCATAATGTATACGAGGAACTTATCGATAACAAAAGCACTTTGAGGTTAGCTCTAATTGGAAATTCTGCATTAAAGCTACTGTATAAAACGGAAAGTAAAAAAAGGGGAAGGGGAGAAGAGAGCAAAGAAAAGGGAAAAAAAAGGAACAGAGTAGGTTTTATGTAGTTAATGAACTGGACTGCATTCTTTTATTTTTGCTAATTGTTACTGTCGAAGTTTAAACATCAGGAAGTGTTTGAGTAGGACATATAAAAAAATTATTCAACCTAACTATTTTTTTGCGATTTGTACTGTTATCTCATACTCTTCATATATATATATATATATAGAAAGTATGTATATCTAATTATATATATATATATATATATATATATATATATATAGAAAG
>JAOUZG010043906.1:5612522-5629603 GCA_026289955.1 Argiope argentata | reverse complement strand
ATATATATATATATATATATATATATATATATATATATATTCATCGAATCAAGTTCAAGTAACATTTTTTAAACTTGTAGAGGATGATATTTGATGCTTATACAGTTTTTTCAAACATTAATTCATTAATTTTTCATTAATTAATCAAAAACTAACTTTCTCACCAAAAATCTTCATTTCCCAAATGAGTGACGAACTCAATTTGTTTTTTCCTAAAGCTAATGAGATTAGGCTTAAGATGTTATAGCCAATAATTTTAAACGGTTCCGTTTATTTTCATAATTTTTGATGCATTTAAAATCAAACATTGTTAATGAATCGATTTTTCCTATTCCTTTTGAAGTTCTTTCGAATTCAAATGATACATAATATAGAAAATTAGAAATTTCTTACTTGTATTGCGTATCCAAACTTATGATTTTGCGTTGCCATAAACGCATTTTGCGTTGCCATAATTGTCTTTAAATCATCAACTGGCGTTGTAAATTCAATGCTAGTATAATTTTTTGATCAATTATTTATAGTAATTGTTATAGTTAGGCCGGGATAGTCTGGTTAGTATGGCGTTGGATTTCCGTCCCTTGGGCTGCGAACACCATATATAGAAAAGAGAATGGAAAATTGCTGAGAAATTCGCTTTCTAATTTGCCGTTTAATATTGTGACTCTGTCATATTTCTATACATATTTATATTAATGGTTTTTATTTAATAAGGAGTAACTAAAATAAAAAAAATTCTTTGTTAATCTAAGTAGGAAAAAAATTTAAAAAAATTGTTTATTATATTACTTGTTTTCTGAAATGGAGTCAAATCCCGTGACAACAGTAACATCGCATACCACTTAGCATCTTAATGAACAGTCGTGTTATCTTAACCACTTCGCATACTATGACGTGTCTGACACGCGCATCGAATGACTGAATTTTTATTTTCAAGTCTGCAACTAAGCAACAGAATTTAATTAAATGCTCAAAAATCAATTCGAAACGCTTTAATATCCCAAACGTTCCATATATAATTTAAAAAAATCAAATTGACAATAAATGACCAAAATAGGATGTATCATCTAATTAGAAAGTTAATTAAAATCATATGTCATGTGGTTAAAGTCTAGTGTTACATTCTCTCTCCTCTTAATAACTGAGCTAACCGTAGCTTTCAATATTAAGTTAACTAATTTTCAATTCGTTACATAAATGAAACTAACTGCTTTGAAGGTTATAGAAAATGTATTAATTTTCTTTTGTGTGTTATTTTGAAAATAATTAGTACACAAAATGCATAGTTTGGACTTTAATCTCGCTTACTCTAAATCATACGTCTCATTTAAACTGTTTTAACTCCAATGCCTTCACTTAAACTATTTTATTGAGCATCGATTTAGTGTGTTTGATTAGTAACTTGTAGCTATTCCAAAGATCACTGTCAAAATTATTCAAATCTTGTTTTTACCTCTGAAAATAAAATGAAGCACGACTTTTCTTTGCTTTTGATTCATAATGAGGATCCTTTCAAAAAATTTCAATCCTGTTTCCGATTTCAATATCAAAGAAAAAATAAATAAAATAAACATTCGGAAGTTAATTTTTTGACGTTAGTGAGCAACAAATTACCACCAAGAAGAGTTCTTCTGGTGGCAGCTTTTATTAGCCACTGTAATCGGAACTTCGTTTGCATTTATTTATTCTATTTGTATACTTAAAAAAAGTAGTCTAAAAGGTTTAATCAATTCTTACTTAGGTCTATAAATAAAAATTTTATTTCAGTTTCTTTTTATTAAATAATTATTATTAAATAAAAAATAACAATTGAAAATTTTAACTATATATATATTTATTTATTTATAACTTTTGATTGGAAAGTAGTTTGAAAAATCATAGCCAAAAAACATCAAAAAATGCATATCGACTTTTTAATTTCGTTTTATTCAGCAGCACAGAACATTATCACAAGAAGAGTTCAAAAGAGAACAATACACAAGGAATGTGGTTAGAGGTCCTGGCGCCCAAAGGGCGCCATCCCCGATCTGGAAGAGTTTGAGTCCAGGGTTACGTTGTTTATTCAGAAGTGAGACATGAGAGCCAGGGCCCGACTTAGCCAAGTTGGGGCCCGGGGCCAAAAATTCTTTGGAGCCCCCGAGGGGGTGTATCTTGCTTCAAGTAGCGCCAACTGAGGTCAAAAGCCCGTCTTAGCTACTCACACATCACATTCGTTTGCACAACCTTTTTTTTCAAGGAGACAAATTCACACATCTCACAGATAGAACAGATGAAGAGCAACCATGCTGAAACCGAGGCTCGAACCCTGGTCACGAGGAAGACTCGGTATCCCTGTGCCAGGATATCGGCTATTTCAGATCTAATGGTCGCATATCAATTCACGAAGTTAAAAACAGAAACCATCTTATACATTTGCAGATTTTTTAAAAAAATAAAATTAATAGTTATTTACAAAGCATTTTAGTTGTGACATTATATTATTATTATTATTATTGCAATGAGATGTTTTTATTCCGTTGGTCACCGACACTCAAAACAAAACTAATCACAAAATTAGGACATAAAGTCATGTCCAGGTGGAATTAAATTGGTGAAGTAAGCAAAGCATGAACTCCCATTTTTTTTTAGTATTTTGAGTATGGAGTATTATTTTTCACTTTATGGTCGGAAATTCCTTTTCGGAATCATAAGTTAAATCCTTAAAAAAAAAACACTGGAAATTGAAATAAAACTGCAGATCTTAGAATAAAAATAATTTGTTGAGTATACATTTAAAAGTTATTAAGCCAGAAAATAGAAGCAGAATCATTTTATTGTCGATTTTTCTTAAAGTTTTTAAAAATGTTATGAAAACTAAATATTGGTTCGGAAAAAACATCTTTCAAAACAAATTTTCCAAAAAAAATTATTTGCTCTTTAATATAGGGAACCACATGTCATCATTTCCTTCATAGTCATTATTAATTTTGTGTAATAATATACACAAAATTAATAAAGACTATGAAGCAAATGATTACATGTAGTTAAATATATTAAAGAGCATATTTAATCATTCAAGACTATATAGTAGCAAAATAATTTTTTTTAAAAAAATAGTTATACTAATGGTTTCTATCGATTCCCAATGATTAAACAGAAATAAATTTTGAAACCTAGTTTTTTAGAAAAAATATGCAATGAATTTCCATAAATAATTTTAACATCTTTGTTGAATAAAGCTTTTGTGCACATGGTGCATATCATTTCTGCTTGTGGAAATGCTTATATGTTTATACCCTAATCTGAATAAACATAGCTTAACATTTTTATTAATTCTATATTAAATTGTTTTCAAGTTCATTTCATATTAAAGGCCCATGAATAATTCAAGAAATATATTGATTGCTTAAACTATAAAATGCTTTGATTTGAAATATATATGCATACTTCATATAGCACATGTTTTATAAATGTTAGAAGAAAATAAAAAGTTATTTAAAAAATTCTAATTAATATATTTATCGCAAGTGGAAAAATGCTCATTACTTGCATATAAGACTTTTAAACACAAAAATAATGGAAAAATAGTGTAAACATATACAAAATCTGAATTTTGATTCTGATAGCAAAATGATTAATTTGCAAATCACTCGATATGAATATGACATCTATTACATAGAATAATCATCTGGCGTTTAAAATTTTTCGAAAAATACTTTTTAAAAAAAATAGGAATGATATGACATTATTTTTTTTGTTGAAATAAATCTAAATATTCTTTTATTAAAATCTTTTCTTAACGCAATATAGTCATTATTTGTGCAGAGTCTTCATATTTTTTCGCGCATATATCTAATTAAAACATTATTTTTCAATGATTTGTTTTTTATAAATATCTGAAGGTGCTCCTTGTATATAAGATAAATAAATAAGAATAGAAGAATAAGTACGGGAATGTAAACTAAATTACTGTTGTTAAGTAAATTTTATTCCTCGTACTTTCTGAAGCAATTGGGTGATCTTTTGTGGAATTCTCTATAGATTTTCTGATTTCAAAATGCTAATAAATTGTCTCTTTGTTCAATATTTATTATTATTATCCATATATGAATGACATAACCAGGCATTCATTCTATTAAAAAGCAAAATTATTTACCATGTGATGAAAATGTTATAAATATTTCACATCTTAAAAATCTATGTTAAATTAGTAATAAGAAATGAAGGCAGTGGTAGCAATTTCAAGGGCACTATGTATCAATATGTATTCTAAGCACTTGACAGTCTGGTTTTTACAAAATAAAACCCAGCGTGAAGTCAAATACAAGAATAAGCGACGACCTTCGAATCGAAATTTGTTTCTGAAAATCATCATATGCTGACGATTATCATAAAAGATCAAGAATGATATTTTTTTTCTCAGTTTTGTAATTCTAAATTTAAAATTACTCTGGAATAAAAGTAAATGCGCACGCTTATTCGAGAAAAATTTCCAAAAAGTAACAGCTTTTGCATAATTTTTATTTATTTATGGATTTTTTTACTAATTCTAATGCTATCTTTTTTATAGACGTATTGGAATAACAGATGGTATATGTCCAAAAAAGTAAGAGTAACTTACGATTTTATTCCTAATCCAAAAATAAAAATAAGAAGACACCATCCACTGATAATCCAAATTATATCAGGACATGGGAGATTCCCTGCATAAATTAAAAAGATTTGGAATAATGCAGGAAAATAAATGCATTTGTGGAGGAATTGGTACTGTTTACCAATATTTAAAGGAATGCACAGGAATCTCAGAACATAGAAAGCATCAGCAAGTCGAAAACAATGACTTGAGTCCAGTACTGATGATACCAAGTAATCTTAAGACTCTGAAGGACATGATGTCAAAAATTGTCAGATTTTTGACAACTGTTTGAAAGTTTGTAGAGGAGGATGTGGTCAGTATTTGACCACTTTGGGGTCAAGTATCTCGAAGAGAATAAGAGTTTGACAGATTCGGTCAATGTAAGGATGGACATTGCTACAGTCCACAGTCGGCCACAACAAATCCTGTCGATAGTTCTACGTTCAGTGGTGGCGGGGTAGTTGGCTGTACAGAAGAAGACGTATTGAAATAGGTAGGAAATACATAAATGCCAGATGAGAATCAATTCTAGCTTCAGTAACATTGAACTAGAGTTTTATATCTTGGCAAGTTTAATTTTAGGATATATTATGCGTAATTCCATTTAAAAAATCTTAGAACATTTTTAAAAAATTGCAGAATTACTGTTTTAGCAGGACTGCTTTGAAATTTAAAAGAAAATATATCTATTATCAACTAATTTTCTAAAGTACATGAAAGATAATAAAAATTAACATCAGGCAGTAAAAATTTTACCAATGTATTTACAAAATTATTGAACCATCATTAATAACAATTTTTAAGACTAATAAACTAATCTTGATTACTTTTAATTACTCATTTAACTCATATCCCATCAATATAAATTGTTTTTATCAAATAACACGTAAAGCAAATATTATTTTAAAATTTTTTCGCATAATTTAAAATAATTAAAACGAGAATAGAAAAAAGAAAATGAAATCTTCGATTGTAAATTTCAATTTATCATCTAAGAACCTTGTTATTTTTAAATCATTATTTGTCTTAATTAATTTAAGCCATAAACCAATTTAAACCGGTTTGAAACAATCACTAGACTTCTCTATCGCCTCCCCCACTCCTTCTCTCCATATAATGATAATTTTTTTAAACTTTCATTTTTAATTTTTCTAGGAAGAAAGTTTTGGAGCTCGATCGATTTTGAGATGAAATAATAGCTATGATGTCATAGTTCTTCGTCAGTCTTTTAAAAACGCAGATGCTGTCAAAGAAGCATACGTAATAATAAAGCAATATTGTTAAAGGCAAGTCAATCTTTTAAAAACGCATCTGCTTTCAGAGAAACATACATAATAATAAAGCAATACTAGTAAAAGCAAGTAAATATATTTTTTGCCCGCAAATTTCGGAGACATCAATATTCTCCTAATCAAGGCAACATCATGTTCTCACATGATAATATAAAGAAAGTATATGAAAAAAAAAAACAGCATATGCTTTTGAAATCTTCATTAACAAGGCAACAGTTATTTCTCTAAATTTTCATTCATGACCTTCAAATGATAGAGAACAAAAGTAATTCCTTGATTATCTGTTCTGTCTGTTCAAAATTGATTATCTGTTCTGTCTGTTCAAAATTATCCATTTTTCATATTTAAGTATCTATCTTCACTCGACTTCTCGTAATTTAAAAATTCGTTTCTGCATATTTTTAATTTATTTCTTACTAATTGATTGTGTTGCTTGGAATGAAATTATTGTCGTGGTATTACAGTTAAAAAATTAAGAATTTTAAATAATTATTTCAAAAAAATTAATTTCGATCTCTATATACCATTAATAGCAGAACAGGTATGATTTGAATAAATTTTTAAGTAATTATTAATTTCAAAACAATTCACAGGAAACATTTATCAATATCACTAAGATAAAAAAAAAGTAATTTAAATCTCTCTCTTTAAATATTTTGACTTCTATAAATTCCATTTTCTTAACAAATCTTGTTCTTCACCATATTATTCGTTGGTAAAGCATTGCATATGAGCAAACGAAATGTGTTTTGTAAAAAAAACACCTTGTTTATTTAATTAATTATCATGAAACATTTAATAATACATTCCAGAAGCTTGATAGTTGTAAATTTATTTTAATGATAATTTTTGAATAGTTTCAATTTATAATGGTAGCAAAAAGGTTGGAGCTTCAATTTTATGCATATAAATTGCTAAAACCTTTCGCAATAAAAACAAAAGTCCCTTTTTATCAATATGTATTTTACAGTACAAAGGAGCAATATCTTAATAACATTTATAATGTTAGAACTATTTGTAATTCATCTTGATATTTTTTTTTCAAGATCCCAGATGAAAACATTTTGATTTCCACTATTTCTATATATATGTCTTTTCTACAAATATATTATCAAAAAGGATTTGAAATCACTCACTGTTACACTTTGGAACAGCCATATGAAACTAATAAATGTAAATAAAATTTGTAGCCACTTGTTATACGATGCACAGTAGGGTTAAAAAAGCATTTGTTGTTCCTATTACTTATGATACTTGCCTATCGACAAGCTCCCCGCTGATACAGCGGCAGATTTAAGCCGAAAGGAGCGTCTCTTGTTTTTGAAGTAGCGCCATCTAGGGCCAAGAGTACGAGTTAGCTACATACTCACCACATTTGCTTGCACAGCCCCTTTTTACAGGGGGGGGGGGCACAGTCACACATCTCACAAATTGCACACATACGAACAACCATGCCCTAACCGGGACTCCAAGAACAAGAGGAAGACGCGCTACCTCTGTGCCAGAAACCCGGCAAAAGCATTTGTACTGTATATGAACAAAATATAATAGAATGAACTGATACTTTAAAAATAAATACCTTTTGTAAATCATTTTTTCTAATAAATTTATTCATTTAATCAATTTTAATTTTATTATTTAAAATAAAATAAACATCGCTTTCATTCAAAACGTGGCTGTTTAATTCCTTTATGTCGAAGTGATATTTGTTTGAGATAAAAAAATTATTAATAAAACGCAAATGATATAAATGAATCATGACAAAAATAATCCTTTTACTAAATAAGATAAAATTAATTATAAATTTCTAATTCTGTGGAGCTTTCTGTCACCGTCATCCCTCCACAAGCTGATTCACTGCTTCATTAAGCTGTAATGGATGAAATTTTAAATAAATTAGATATCCCAGTTTCCAACCCATTTAAAGCACGACCACGAAATATTCCATTAAAATGCTTCCCATGTTCTCCTGCCATTCGTCTATTTTTCATTTCGCTCCACTGATCGCCTTTGTTTTCGATTTTTAATGAATCAGGTCAAGGTCCGTCTATCTGTTGGTCTTCTGAATAACCGTCTATTGACGACACGCTCTTCTTATTAGCCATTTGTAGGGAGATAAAGGCAATTCGATGGAACCAGTTGTGCACGCTTAGTAGTGTAATAAGTTCTATCGGTATTAAATTAGTCGTGGAAGGTGTCACGAATTTCTCTTAACGGTTCGGCTGGCCAGACCTTTAAATCACTTTAAAACAATGTCTAAGACCCGCAAGAGTTATCGTTAGCTATAATATTTGTCTCTTCTATTGAATTATTTGGACGCGACAAAAGATAACGGCGTTCCCGGTGATAGTTTTGGGTCAATGGTAGTTAAAGGATTAATTTTAGATTGTTAAGTTTAACTGTATTGAAAAGTAAATTTTTAAAAATAGACAGCGATAATTCGTTTCTTAGTTTATCAGCTTTATATTTTATGCCGTGAAAGTTCTTAATAAGTTAAGAAGATTAAGATGAAACACAGTTACAAATAATAGTGAATTAAGGTATTTAACTTCATATTGATCGACTGAATATAAGCATAATTATATTATAGTTCATTAGCTGTCTTTGATGCCAACTTATTCGTCCAAAATATTAGTTTTCTTCGTTGTTAAATTATTTATTTGGAATGTATTTATTAGAATTTCATCTTTTTATTAAATACAGTAAAAAATATGAATTTAATGTTCTCACTGTTGTAAAATATGCGCTTTCAAATTAAAATGAGTACACTACGAAATAAACAATGAAAGATATGTTGTTGAAAACTGATTGATTACGAGATTATTTTGTAAACTTTGTTGTTTCTTTCTTGTATCTGGCAACTTGTTTATGGGTTCTTTCTGTTTTTCAAATTTAACGTTTTTTGATATACTGTTTTTGTGCCTCCTAATTTTAGATGTTTGTTAACGTAATTAGATGTAGTTAAAGTAGATTAAAAGGTTTTATAAGTTTTGAAGAACATTGAGTTTTATATACTACATCCCATAAGTATTTAGAGTTTGGAATATTGATCCGTTATAGAGTTTGGAGATCAATATCCAACATATCCTAAAAAAGGAATTTTTTAAAAATAGAAGTATTAGCACTGTCAAAAGTGCTTAAATTAACTGTTTGATAGGAAAATGGCAATAGCTTAAATTTCATCATAGCAATAAAAATATTTCAACAGATTGTGCATTAAATTAAATTTTTTTAAAAATACTAAGATTTGAAGAAAATGAACGATAATTAATGAAATAGTATTAAATTTGTTTTATTAATTTAAGTTTTATAAATAGTGTGCAAGTTGCTTTTGTGTGATTACATTCTTGGAAGGTAAAGCAAAAAATTTACAAAACTTTCTTAATATTTAATTAAGTTACATTTTAAATGGTGTTCAGACTTTCTAAAGACTAAGGTGGTATTTTTCTTATCTTGAAGAGTACGTGTATGAATAATTTCATCACAATTGGACCAAAACTGCAGATTTTTAGAAAACTTAGAAATGAAAAATCTCTATAAAGGACAATAATATATGAATTAAAAGTGATATGTCCTCTAAAATTTTTTGAAGATCTAATAGTTGATATAAAAATATGAGGACACAGATATATTAACATCACATCATACAATAACAGATGATTGTTGTTGTGGCTCAGCTTTACTGTACGGTCACCCTTGGCGACTTTTTCAAAAGTTGGCGATAAATAATTTTTTTTGGCAACCTTCGCAATAAATAATTTTTTTGGCAACCTGCCGAAAACTGGAATTTCCCCAGAAACTGTTTCCCCATTTCGAACTTCGGTGATATATGGTGGAGTTGATTTTGTCTTAGCTCCCACGTTCTTTGAATTTTATTGTGATGGCTGCATGGGGAGAATGATGTTATGTGGTATGATGAGCATGTGAATTTAAGGTATTTGTATGGATTGGATGAAAGGAAAGAGACGTTTGATTTTTGTATGAAAGCGGGGTTGATTGCGAATAGGTATGAATGTCCGAAATGTAATAAAGATATGAATTTGGTTGCAAGGAAAGATGTTAGTGATGGTTATGAATGGAGGTGTAAATCTAAGGTGAAAGGAGAGGAACATAATGTTAAAAGGAGTGTTCTAATTTTTTGATGCTAATATGCCTTACATTTCTTATTTCCTAACATATCCCATAAAAGCTTTGCACTTTTATTTTGTTACAATCCAGAAGTTCGTTATTCCTCTCCGAAACTTTTCAGCCATTTTCTATGCTCTGTTTTCATTGGTTCTCGCTTCGAAGTCGCCAGAATGGCGACTTTTGGCGGGGTTTTGAAAAAGTCGCCAAGGGTGACCGTACAGTAAAGTTCTACCGTTGTTGTTCTCATGTTCGGTTTACAACGGAAGGAAGGGTGCAGTAGCTTCTGAGGGTATGGACCCTTGAGTACCCGAAGGCAGAAATCTGACTTCTAGCTAACACACCTCACAAACCCTTTTTTACGGGGCAGACTTCATTCCTTCATCCACAGATCATAATTTAGATCTGGAACAGAGAACGATTTTCCCTGACCCAGTATCCCCAGTGGTGTTACTCTCGATATAGAGGACTTTGTGACAATGTCAGATTCAGCGTGCGCCAGCCACCACACACACGAAGAGTCTTCGGCTGGCATCTCGCAGCCCAAGGGATGCGAATCCAATGCCTTCCCAACCAAGCTATTCTGGCCCCAATAGCAGATGATAAATATAAAATATTAGGAAAAAACAATTGGCGTAGAAAGCAAGTTCTCGAGGGGTTTTTTTTTGGGTCTTTTTATAGATCATAGAGGGCAAAAAATGCTTTTGAATCATAATGATTTCACCACAGTATCAGAAGCAGGACAAATAAAATGATATTATTTGAAATAAAATAAAATGCTATAAAATTTATAGTCTACAACAGCATTATCGCTCTAAAAACTAATTCCTATTTAGTAGAACTCATTTGTAACATTAAAATAGGAAAAAAAGAACGAAAAACGATTTTTAAAAGATTCCGAGAATTAGCTTGGTTTAATTTCAGTAATTAAGGTGATCAAATATCATATTCAAATATAGTTGGTGTGTACAATATAATACATTTTATACTCACATTCCCTTTTCTAACAAAATTTTGTTCTTTTTACAAATAATTGAACTGTTTATAATATATTTTAAAAATTTAAAATAACGGTTATTTTTTGAATATTAGTTTTGTGTTAAATGATTAATTTACTATTGCTACTAAAATATTTATTCATTTATCAGTGTTCGTAAATTGTTTAATAATTCACTACTGTTCGTTAAAATAATGAAATTTATAAAGTGAATACAAAAGTGGTGTAAGAGCTACTCAAAAAATTTCAAATACTAATTTTTAAAATGAAATGTAAAATGAGCATTACTTTCTGATGTAATGAATGTGAAAGTGCTCGATTATTTTCTAAGTTGTTATTGTTCTCGTGTTCCACTTTACAACGGAAGGAGGAGTACAGTAGCTTATATGGATCCCAGAGAATGGAGGACTGTGACCCCGACAGATTTACTGTGCGTCTGCCACTACACACACAGAGAGTCTTAGGCTGGCGGGTTTGAACTCGCAGCCCAAGGGATGCGAATCCTTTGCCTTACCAACCAGATTTTTCCGACCCAATTTTCTAAGCAGGTAAAAAGAATGTGCTCAGAGGTAGTCAGTGTGAAGTCTTGATGAAACAATTTTTTTGTTCTTTCCTAACATTTCCTCTTTTAATATTCATAAAATTTATAGTTTTTAATCTTTCTTTATTTGCCTGCAAATAATGAATGTGATGTTTATCTATGTTGGCGATAACTGGGGAACTGTTTGGCGCATTTTCAAATGTTAAAAAAGCAACTTTGAAAACAAGAAAACGAAAGTCGACTTCTGGAGAGATAGATGATGTCTCTAGGATGTTTTCTTTTTTCATATTTTAAAAGAGCTATCCTTTTGAAGAGGGTGACGTACTGCTCAAAAATGTATTCTACTCATTTTGTACAGGTAGAATATATATATATGTATTCTTAAACTTAAGTGTCTACATTTCCAAAAAGAAAAAAAAATTTGTAAAATTATTTTTTTTTTTTTGGATTTCAAGGCAATATTTGCAGAATTCAATAGACGATGCTGCAAAACTGGAATATATCTCCAAAATGTATATTTTGAGTTGTAATAATTTAGAAAAACAATACCAGTGCATATTTTTGTTTCGTAAGTATAGGTTCCATAAATAAAAAGCATAATATGTAGACTGTTATGCAATAGATTAGATTTGGTCTAATATTACGCTAGCAAGTACAGTTTACGATAGAGATCATGAAATCTCTACAATGGACAATAGATAATTAATAAAAAGTCATTTGTATAAGTGCATGGAATGTTTCATCTATGCTAAGAGAACTGTTTCTTAATTTTAACATTTGATGATATCGCATGAAAACTGATTTTCAAACCAAAATTTATTATTACAAAAATTTTCAAATTTCGAAAATAGCCCTCTTTATTATACGAACTTTCTCTATTGTATTTTAAAACATAAACAAAGCTCAATTTTGGAAAATTCTTTTTTTGAAAACTAATATAAAATTGTATTTTTGCGAGTTTAATACATTCTGAATCAGAGAGTCAGAAGTTGGAAGTTTTCTAGATTTGTGGTAACCTTGAAAGATAAAGCATGTTAGTAATTAAATAATATTATGTAAAATTCATAATTTTTATACTTTATACATTGGACATTAATTGTTATTTTTATAAATAAATGTCTACCTTAAAAATGTTTTTATTAATTGTTATTTTATATTTGCTTAGTCTGAGAAAATCTATGCTTCACTTATATTGCTTGTACAATTTATTTAATTAATCAAATTATCAAATTAATAACCTTTTTATTGAATCTTTTGTTTAAATTTAAAATTATGCGTTTGCAAATTATGTGAATCGTTGAAGAAAAGTTTGAGAATAGAAAGAAATACTGTAGCATTATTTTCATTTGATAATTTAATCAATAATTAATAAAACCAATTCTGATTACTATTTGCAACTTTTGACTTTCTCTTATTGGTTTTTGTTGTTGTTACTAATGGAACTTGTCATGGATAACCATGCTTATGGCAGTCAGCGATTTTAAGCCGAATGAGCGTCTCTTGTTTTTGAAATAGTGCCAATTAGGGCCAAGAGTACAACTTAGCTACTCACTCATCACATTCGCTTGCACAGCCCCTTTTTACAGAGGGGCACAGTCACACATCTCACAGATAGTGACAGAAGAATAATCCTTCCCTGACAAGGAATCGAATCCGAGATGCCCTGATCATCAAAATAATAGAAGACGCGCTACATCTGTGCCAGGACGCCGGCTCTCTTATACGCAATATAGACAAAGTATAGTGATCTTTAAAAAACTCAAACTCGAACTTTTGACGACTCTATTATTATTTATTACTGAATTTATTATTTGATAATCCGTTTTTCAAATCATATTGTAGAGAATGGAGCATTGAAGAAACGGAAGTAGTGTTCCAAATATTTTCTCGCATGAATGAATGTCATTTAAAATTTGATAGAAACCTTTAAATTTTGTGCAGACCATATTTAAAATTCCACCCAAAGCATTATAGAACAATTATATTCATTAACAGACAGAAAAACAAACAAATAGAGCGGTATACATGAATACTTCTAACAGTATTTATAAATTCAGAAAGATTTGAAGAAAAAAAATCTCAAAATTTATCATGTCTAAATCTTTAGATTGAATTTTTCGTTAATTATGATGCTATCTTTTCATGAGCTTCGTATAAGAAAAAGTTGTTAAATACTGACGATAAGATATTCAAAATCATGGATGGAAAATATAACGCATATTCCTTGACATTCAGGCTTAATGGACTATTCATGTCTTGGGATGATCAGATATAATTTACAAACAATAAATTTTATTCATAATGATTTCTAGTAAAATATAGTGACGTATATTAATCCACTAGTAGAGCAAGGAAAATCCGCTTTCATTTCTCAGTTTGTTTGTTTTTAGTTACTATTTTCGAATTAAAATTATTAGATTCAATTTTTTTCCTACTTGATCTAAATTAGTAATCAGTTTTCACTGACACATAGTCTCAATCTTTTGCATTTTAATTTAACAGTCAGAACAAGGGAAAGATGTAAAAGGGCCATTCGTGATGAAAATGTAAATTAGGTTATTCTCCATTATTACTCTCAAAATATGCCTAATTATTATTACAAAAGCTCACTTGTTATTAATTTTATTTTATTACTGGATAATTAAAAAAAGAAATATGCGAAAATAGGTTTTCTACACAAAATCTACTATATAAATGTGTTCTACATAAAAAATATTTTATAAATATATACTTTATAAATGATACTTTAAAAAATCGTCGCCTAAACCAAATGGAATAGTCCCCCCCATTTTTTTTTTTTGCATTATTTCTAATGAAGATGCCACCTTAAGGTGAGGAGTCTTACAGGGTGGTTCTAAAATCATCAAAAGCTCAAAACTATAGAGTTAAACCTCACATACGAAAAGAAGCTACTCTTACAATACCAGAGATTGCAAAATCTAAGAGTAACTGCTTAGACCAGCGAAAGTTGCATATATGTACACTAAGTAACATATGCAACCTGATAAGTGAAATGTAAATTTTCAGTAATACGAAAACCCATTTGTATTAATACTAATATTACAAAGACAATGCATATAACCGATACAATTGCAAACAGAATGTTGCATAAATAATTAACCTTTGGGATACTTCGATTCAAAGGTCTTGCCATTAGAAGCTATACATAAGCAGATATTTTTTTATACAACAAGCAACCGTTGCTTTTAAACAACTGTATAGTTACTCTCTTTTAAATTAGTATTCTTTAATCATTTTTGCACATTTCATTTGATGTAATTTTTTTGTTCATTAATTAATTCACTGGCAAGAAGATCCTGCTGAGATACGCCTTTGTGACCCAACGCTGTGTAGTGAAATACTACTTGTTTTCGAGTAAAATACTTTCTGCTTATGCACGACTGAGCTGTTGTTGTTGTTACTTATGGTACTTGCTATGGACAAGTCCTGCTTTTACATCAGCAGATTTTAAGCAGAAGATATGCGTCTCTTGTTTCAAGTAGCTCCAACTAGGACCAAGAGCACGACTGTAGCTACACACTCGTCACAATCGCTTGTACAGCCCCTTTTTACAGGGGAGCACAGTCACACATCTCACAGATAGCACATGGAAGAACAACCATGCCCGAACTGGGACTTTCAGAACACAGGGAAGAGTAATAAGATTTTATCATGCCAATAATCAACTGAATCTTTAATGAATAATGAAGGAAATTTATTCAACGAAATAGTTTTACGATTAATGTAATTGTACCTTTAATGTGATATACCTAACCATCTTCTATTCGGGAAATAACTGTCTTGTTCCTCTTACAATGAATGCCTTTGTATCCAAATTAAGTCAAACGAACCGGGACTCGAACCCGGAAAACCCAGTTCACGGGGAAAAAGCGCAACCTGTACCAGAAAGCAGGTACGGCTGAGCTATTATTATCATGTCAGAACATTATATTGTTTTTAGGATGAGGCTTTTGGAGTAACAGAAATCTGTAGGCGAAAAATAGAAATTTTATTATCTGCAAGAGCACCTCTAAAAAACAACAAGTAGCATTTAATAACGCGTTGCCATTGAATTTACAAAAGCTCTGATTAAAAGAAAAATAAGTTGATTCATTCAGCAAATAAAACCTTAAAAAATATCATTTTGAGCGCGTGATTCTATGAAATTAAATAAATAGGAAATGTGATATTTTTTAAACAATAAATGCGACACAAAGATTTTTATGATCGTTTTTTGCCATAATAAAGTGACTCATTCAATGAAACAATGAAAATGAAATTAGAAATATAATTTAACTTGCACGAGCACGTGGTGCTTGGCCGTTCAAGAAATGATGTTCTGACATCATACATTGAAATATGCATAGCAGATTTCATTTTGATCTTTTATTAAAGATTGTCCCATAATTTTTAAATTATTCTGTATGGAATATAAGTTAAATTAATTATATTTAACAATTCTCTTTTATTTGATGTACGTAGATAACTATAGCGGTTACTATTTTCTAGTAAAGAAAACTAATTTCTTGAGCTCTGTTTTATCAAAAATTTATTTCTTTATTCAAATTTTTCTTAAAACTTTTTATCGTCTTGACTACTTAAATGAAAAGATAGCTTAGTTTTTTTTTTTAGGAATATTTAAAAAAATTTCATTCGAAATCTGATAGTTTGTTATTTGATGAAATTTTTTTTTTACTGTAAAAGAAACTTAAACAGCGGAAGTTTTGTATCCGTCAAGGACGAGATGAATCTGGATATATTCGACCTCCCTGAGACACAACAATCATTTTTTTTAATCATTTGTATCCTGTCTGTGTATATTTAATTCAAAACCGGAACAACTTAGAAGGATGAAAGTGGTGTGTGATTCTCATACCAAAATAGAATATTTTGATCAAATTTGGGGTCTTCAATAGCAAGATAATTTTTTAATTTTTTTTTCTTCACTAGGCTAGGAAAGTAAACAGATCAATGGCATATCTGTAAAGGATCATTTTTCATGGGCTGTTGCAAAATAATACAGTTACATTAGTTTCTATATGTTAGATCGATTTGTCTTTTGCTGCCAAATTATTACAGATATATATACACTTTTAGAGTTAAAAATGTACTCATCAGAGATATTTTTAAAAAAACAATATTTAATTTTAAAATTTATTTTGTTTCCTGGTTTTTTTCCCTTTAAAACTTTCAAAAATATAATTTCAAAAAAATATGATTAAGCCTTTTTTTAAATTTAAAGAATTGCAATAATATCAATTTTGTTTAAGAGCGATTCTGTTTTGTATCTGACAATATTTTAAAGGTTCTCTTTGCATAATTTTTAAATGTTTATAATGAATTCAAATCGTTTTTGTCGTTTTAAAATATTTAATCAAGGTTATTTTTTAAAAATTTCTTTGAAAACTAAAGAACAAACATACCCCTAATTACCTACAGTTAAGAATAAAAAAAAAGGAAATTATTATATTGTGAGAAACAGCAAACAATTCGAAAACACTTGACCCTTTT
>JAOUZG010043906.1:5562157-5576643 GCA_026289955.1 Argiope argentata | reverse complement strand
TGTGTGTGTGTGTGTGTGTGTGTGTGTGTGTGTGTGTGTGTGTGTTTATTATAAAACTGTTATATAATTTGAAGACGAAGCAGAGTATTAAATAATCGCTAAACATTTTAATTTATTTAAATTATTTAAATGAAATCATTGTCAACGATTTACACATCTAATATTTACTCAATTCAAGATTTTTTTTATATATAATTGGGAGCATAAAACGCGTTTACAATAAATATAAAGTAACGAAAGATTATAATCATATGATAAAGCTGTATAACTATTTATTTTCCGCCATCCTACCATAGAGGTCTTCCCTGCGAATGGGTTCACATCCGGGTTGTGAGGGGTGTAAATGTGCCCCTTCTGTAAAAGTTTTTTTTTTTTTTTTTTTTTTTTTTTTTGCAAACGTTAGGTATGAAGTGGTTAAGTCATATCCTGGCTCTACTGAGAAAACAAGAGACGCTCACTCGACTTAAATCGTTAGCATATAACTGTAAGAGAACATGTAAGGTGCTATAAGTGACAACAACCAGAAAACTCCTCTGGATTCCAAAATTTAATTGATGTGGCACATTTGACATTAATCATATACATTAGTAGTTCGAAATTCGACAAGTCCTGCTTGTATTTTGAGAAAAAAAACATCCTTTGTTTTGCTATACAGAATAATTCAAAATGAATGTAGCGATTAGAAAATACAATTAAATTTATAAAAATATTGAATTACAAATGGCTGTAACTATTTAATGAAAAAGTTGTTGATAAGATAACACATAATGTAGAGGAACTTCAAAATTTCTCTCGCCCAAAACAATTGAAGAATTTAAAGTTCGCATTTGTTCACCCCTAGCGTCGGTGTCTTCAGACATGCTTCAGAATGTATGGCATGAAAAGGACTATACCGTTTGGATATAATCCGTGTGACCAAGGAGAGTCAGATAGATCATCTACGTATGTTGTTGTTACTTATGGCACTTGCCTATGGATAAGCCACCCGCTGATGCAGCAGCATCAGATTTAAGCCGAAAGGAGTGTCTCACGTTTTTGAAGTAGCGCCAAATAGGGTCAAGAGTACGCCTTAGCTACACACTCACCACATTAGCTTACACAGCCCCTTTTTACTGGGGGGCACGATCACACATCTCACAGATAGCATACAGAAGAACAACCATGCCCAAACCTGGACTCCCAGAAAACGTGGAAGACGCGCTACCTCTGTGCCAGAAAGCCGGCACAACAATTGTAATTATTTAATAAAAAGTAACTAATTGTTTTGGTTAAGCTAAATAGGAATTAATTTTAAAAAATTGTTTTTTTATATCCCTTGTTTTTAAGATAGTAAGTTAACAATTTCATTCACTGTAGGCACAATAAATATAAAAATTGCTAATCCCTGCTGTCTCTATACAGTCCCTCTTCTTAGACAATACCAGAGTTATCCTCATGTTTAACTTCATACTTTTTACTTATGAAGTATATATACAAACTTTTGAAGTTCCTTTAACATTATGTGTTAATCTTATTGATAAATTCCTTTTCATTAAATAGTTACAACCCTTTTTAATCGCTATATTCATTTTGAATTACTCTGTATGTTAAAATTTATATAATAATGAGAGTCCAATGTATAGAATTCATTCATTTTTAAGTGAAAAAAAATTGTGCCTTAACGAAAAAGTCTTTATTTAAGGAATAAAGAACCATTCGCACGTAAACATGCAGCGACCAGTCGTGACTGGAAGACAGGACGGAAAACTAAATTGAGTAATTGCGATATAAAATTTCCCTTTTCGACATGAACGCAAACCACACAAAGCTGTCTGAAAAATGACAAACTTCCTGGATTAAACCCACCCTTAAAAAAAGCTGTAATACAATCAGGGCACACAAAAGACCGATTTCTTGTAAACCAGCGGGTCTCTTTGCTTTTTCGGGCGGTTCAAGTTCATAATAACTTTGCACTGGATATTCAGCATGTTGTTGCAGTGAGTCTAAAGTAAAGCACGCTTTCGCATCGGTCTTTTGAGAAGGACCATTTGTCAAGCTTCGGATTTGAACAATACGTGAAAAAAGGGGGGTTGGCGACCTTATTGTTGGCGAGGATTTTCACACGTAATTACCCTCGATTTGGGTGCACTGGGCACGTGTCAATAGGTTTCCTGGCTGCCACATTTGCGGCCACAAAAAACATCTGGGAGAATTTTTTTTTGTCACCGCCCCCATCCCTATCGAGGGGATGGCAAGAGAACACCCTACGTTTAGAAAGGATGTATACGTGAATGGATTTTTTATGGGGTGGCTTGTGGGTGGTTGTCAGGATATACTCGGGGATTTCAAAGCGATCTTGTAATTTCGTGTTGAGTTTTTTTTTTCCGAGGTAAGATGAGGAGGGCTTGGTCGTGGAAAGTTGGTGAAGATTGTCGGGCATGGAGTGGATATGAATAAAATATGGAATTTTGTGGTGTTATTATATTACAGATGAGAATAAATAAAAATATACTCTATAAATTTTTAATAAATTGTGGAAACAATGAACGCTTCTCTGATGCTGGTATATGCGATTTTGAAAAATAAAAAAATGCTTATTTAATTTTTTACCGAAGAATGAAATCTTAGTTTTTATGTTGATATGTTTATAATTTATTAAAATTTCAACAAAAAAATTGATTTTAAAAATGTTTATTTTAGTTTTATTCTGAAAATTATTCTATAAATCTGGCAGAGAATCCACCAGAATATGAATTCTTAGAATTTTTAGATAGAATTATTTAGATTTTTTAAATTCCACAATTAATCTCCTGACCTCATTTTTTAAAATTAATAATGCACTTACTTATAAACTGACGCGCATGTCTAACGTTTTGCTACATGCTGTCGTTCGTTTCAAAACTAAAGCTCCTGAGCGCATTTTAAAAGAGTTTAACGAGTGCAAATAAATTCCATTATTCTACCTAGTATTAAAAATATTTCGCCAATTGAAAAGAGGACACTTCAAATAATTCAAATTGTTTGATGTGGTGGAACAACAAGAAAAAAAATTGTATTTTCTATTTAACATTTAATATATTTTGCACTACTTTGTTTCTCGCTTTCATCAAATATTCTGAATTATTTCAATTATTATTAATTTTTACCAGAACTGTATGATTTAAAAAAAACACTTCTTTTTAAAATCATTTACATTTAAAGTTGATTTTGCCGATATTTTTTTATTATTCCTATTTATATAATTGTTCGAAATATAAGAGAAACTGTTGGACCTTGAACATAGTGAGCCATCAACCCTTTATTTAGGTATAGATTCGATTCATGTAACAAATAATAGCACTAAAACATTAAAAATGGAAATCTTCTATACACCAACAAGAAGGTCTTTAGAAATGTAGCTATATGCCTTTTTTAACAAGAAAAACTCTCAAAAAATATATTTCTGTATTTACAAATTTTAAAAATTGTTTAAGGAAAAAGTAATATAAACTGGAGATAAAATTATGAGTTGTTTACGCAGGAACATAGTCTGTAAAGATTTATAAACTGCCAACTCCTGTACCATGGATCCCTGGTTCGTGCTGTATAATTATCTTATATATAAGCTTATCAAGTTAAGATCTCATCCTACAATGAAAGACACAGAATAAACGTTTAAAATATTGACCCTCAAGCTGCGAAGTTAAGTAATTAAAATTGTGTGAAAGAAAAAAGAAAATGACAATGTGAGTGGAATACTAAGGATTTAATGTTAAATTTATAGACTAAATTCGGCATTTGGCGGCTTTTGAGAAAAGTGAAGGCTGTAGAAAGAGAATATGAATTTTATGTTTAGTCTCATAGTAAAAAAATATTTTATGAAAAAGAAGAGTATACGAAAAAAGTATATGAGCAAAATTATAAGAATTTACAATGAAATGACGATGAAAAAAAATTGCAGACTGGTTTATAAATTTGTAATGGTCAATAGCATAATTCAATTTTTCAAATAGAATACAGAAAAACAAATTGGTGTAGAATAATTGAAATTATCACCACTAATAATAAAGATGAAGACGAAGACGACGTACAGTGGCACTCTATAGATTAGATAGTTTGACCAAAAGCTGTCAAATGTGTCATATATAATCTAAGGAAGGTGAAAGAGTACAACTTAAAATATTTTTTAATTTTAATTCATTAAAAATTAAGCTGAATTTTGTAATTTTTCATCTATAATACTAAAAGATACTATTGCACAAAAATAAATTTTACACCGTTCCGAAATTTTAAAAAAAATCACCATAAAAAGTCCAGTTTGACGGTTATGGCCATTTTTTCAAATTCAGTCGAATTAAAAAAAAACTTTAAAAATAATTTCTAACAATTTCTTACAAGTAAATCATTCTCACGGTTGTATCAAATATTCCATTGCGCGTCTTTCTTTCTCTTTTCTAAACCAGTTTATAATAAAGCAAACCGCTAAGTTAACCAACGGAAAGTTAGAGACTATTTCCAAAAGTAACAGCTTTCAATTTTGCTTAAATTGAAATTTCGTATATACACATTAGCCCTTTATTTACTTATTTATGTTGCCAACAATTTTTCAACTTCATTCTTTCACCAGTAGTTAAGTTTTCTTTCAGAATAATCCCAGCGAACTCAAGAGAAAAAGTTTAAGCAATGAAAATAACTTAATTAATTTAATTATTAATTTAATATTCTTCATTCATATCTTCATTTTATACTAACTTCTTGTTATTTGGATTATATTCTCCGTGTTTTTAGTATACCATTTGCAAAAATAGTCATATTGTGAAGATATAATCCAGATTTAAATGGTACTTTTAAGTACTGACAGTAAATAAAGGGTTTAAAAAAAGAAGAAATTTGGTTTGCAAACTTTGAAATAAACTCCCCTCCCCTCTTCCCTCCTGTATCTGGAATCGGATCGGGACAGTGTAGACAACTGAAAGATCCAAAATTGTCTTGATTCATGAATCATTTCTTTTTTTTTTCTATTCCTATCAATCCTTTTTATTTTTTAATCAAAGATTGTTCATCAAATATTACAATCAATCCACAAATTATATAATTTTATCCTAAGTCCTTCAAAAAAAGTGTGTACAGTTTCAACTGAAAATCTATCTAATCAAATTTCAAAAACTCCTGTACATCTGGAATGGAAATAACATAGAGTTACCTAAAATGGTCACCATCGAATGATCTTAAATAAACAAATATCTCAAAATTGAATAATTTATTAGGAAGGAAACAACCTCAAATCACGGCAATCCAAAGAAAGGAGGATGGTAAAAATCTTTCTATTTCCAAAAGAAAAACACAGGATATTTTCATGCCTAACGTATCGATTCCATGTAACGTTAGGAATGGACAGTTGGGGCGACACGAATGTTAAAATAGAGGACAGAATATTTATTTAAAAGGGATCTGTTTTTACTGCTTTTCTCCCTCGTTCTTCCTCTCCCTTTCCATCTCTCCCTTTTTTCTTCCCTTTTTCCCACTCCCCACGCCAAATCCAATAATCCGCGTGTTTTGGAATTACTGTCCATTCATCTCCTCCGAGAATCAAGACGAGAAGGGTTACTGTAATGGGAAATTAATCGCTTAAACTGGGAAGGATTTTAATTTGGCTCGCGCCAGATGAAAAAAAAAAATAATAATTCGATTGGGATCTGAAACAAAGCGGTAATCTTTTAGAAGCTTTTGGTTTATATAATAAATCCGTTTACACTGGTAGATATTTCTTTGAATTTTGAAAACGTGTCCTTTTTTTTTTCTTCTTTTTTTCTTTAAGATCTTGATTTACTTCGACGTTCATTTCCAATAAAGATATCGGTCTCAAAATTTGGCGAATGACGTAAAAAAATATATGATGTAAGTATGAGGGTTTCTAAGATTATGTTTTATTTATACCATAAATAAATAGGTAAAAGGAAGTTATTTTCTTTTTTAAAAAAAGTCTTTTATTTATTTGAATGATAAATATTTATTTTACAATTAAAATTAGAATCTCGGGATCTTAATTGGATTAACTTCGTCGATTGCTTACCATAATGGAATCAGAATGTTTAAACACACGTTAGTTCCTATTTATAACCTACCTTTTAATAAATAGACTCGTCAATCCAAATTCAAGAACAGATGTTACGATGTGTTACTCTTTAGTTGACAGAATGTAACTGAGCAATACATTATATTTACCTGAGTATTGCGCAGTCTAAGAAAAGTTCGTATATGAGAAAAATTCCACAGTATTAAGTATGCTATTATTTAACAGAAATAAAAGAATAATTTGATCTCAAAACGAAAGAACCCATTTGTACTTACAGAACTTCAGCGCTAAATCACTTCATTCGTTACATTCTGGTGGCATCCAGATATTTTACAATTTCCACATCTCTGGTAAAAGTTTTTTTTGTAAACATAGCTACTGTCTATATCAAAGATCTATAAATGCCTCCAGTAAGTATTTATATTAGCTGTAATTATGCGTTTTCCATCTTAAATTTTTTAATTCTTGCTGAATCAAAATTTTAGTTTGAAAACTTTCAATTTTGTTGTCCGTTTTCCTTGAAAAAACTTGTCTATGTCCGGCTTGCAATTAGGAGAGATCAGAAGATTTTTCTTTGAAACCATAAATAATAAAAAGATAAAAATGAAATCTGCTATACATATTTCAATGTAGCATGTCAGAACCCAATTTCTTGAACGACCAAGTACCACGTGCTCGTGCAAGTTATATTATATTTTTATTCATTTTAATTGATTCATTGAATAAGTCACTTTAGTATTGCCAACGATCCAAAAAAAAAAAACTTTGTCTCGCCTTAATTGTTTGAAAAAAATATATATCACATTTTCTATTTATTTTATTTCATATAATCATGTGCTCAAAATGACATTTTTCTAGGTTTTATTTGCTGTAGTCATTACCTTATTTTTTTAATCAGAGCTTTTGTAAATGCAATGCTAACAAGTTATAAAAAAAAAACGATTTTTTGAGATGCTCGTGCAGATAACAAAACTTCAATTTTTCTAAATGTTATTTATTTTTTTTTATTTTTCGTCTACAGGATTTTGTTGATGCTACAAAATCTCATCCCTAAAACAATATCATGTTCTGACCTGATAATAAAATAGCATGATTTCTTATTCTGATTTTTTTATGTTTCATTTATACGTAGGATATGAAAAGTTTTGTAAACTTGTGAAACATCATGAAATTAGAATCTAAAATACAAATAAATATTTATATCTATATTGATCATAATACCTCCATAGAAATATCACTGTATTCGATATCTCGCAAAACCTTTCATATCATTTTCAAGTGTGGGTGTGGGTGAGGTGAAATATATACAAGTTGCCAAAAAGGCTAAATAATAAGAAAAAAATATTCTAATCATGACTATGCATTCACAATAATTGCAACACGAGAAAAAAAAAGATTTAGATATTTGAAAAACATATAGAACATATATAACAAAACAATAGAACAAAAGCATATAGAACAACTTAGATATTTGAAAAGCATTTCAGAACAAATAATCCCATTTATTCTGAAAACTGATAAATCTGCCGCTTGTGAGATTCATAGAATTGCCTACATATTAAGAACCTTTCATTGCATAAGAACTAAAATAAGCAACTTTTAAAGAGAAGCTTTATTTGTCTTAAATTTCCTACTCTTCCGTCAGAAAAAAAAAAGAAGAAGACTTATCAGTTGAGAGACATGAGAAAATTTTACTTATATAAGCCGATCCATAAACCGACCTTGATCATACTTTTATTAATCTTTCTGATGCAATCGTACTGATTTAAGTACGGTTCTCTGCGCACCGTAAATATACTGAGATTTCGAAGGAAAAGCTGATTTAAAGATAGAATTTATTATTTGACTACTTTTTTGTGCAAATTTTGCTTTCATACAGTTTTATTTGGGATTAA
Source organism: Argiope argentata (assembly GCA_026289955.1). NCBI lineage: Eukaryota > Metazoa > Arthropoda > Arachnida > Araneae > Araneidae > Argiope > Argiope argentata. Next base: position 5,568,714 of record JAOUZG010043906.1, on the reverse strand, counting down.
ATTCATTCACATTCTTTGAACAGCTGAATTAGATCAAGAACGCTTCTGGAGGATTATGACAACAAGAATTCTCAGAATTTTAGTTCCTTTCTCTATATTGTCACGTGTCGAATGTAAGAGTTTTGTTTCAGAATTTTTCAAATCTTTGTGAGCAATATGTCAGGAATTTGTGCAACAATTTTAATTTTAACGAAATCACACACACCAGGGGGGGCACCTTGTAATGAGGATGAGATGCTTCAGGATTTGGGGTTGGATCTCGCTACCCTGGAAGGTACATTAATAGATGGGGGGTAAAACTGTTTCCACTGATGACGGGACGTACATCCTACGGGGAGGGTTGTACCGTGCCCGGTGATGGTCATTAGGACTGTACCACAGTTCCCGCTAGTGTTGCTATTGTGGCAGTCCGGTCATTCAGCCTTAGTGGTTTAAATTCGTGTGCCTTTCAAAGGATTGAATTATTATTTCGTTTCTTTGAGATTTGAAATATACAAATGAGATCTAAAATACATTTTAGGATTTTAATTCCGTATTCTTAATAACGTGCATTGTTTTAAATAATTAAAGATTATTAGGAGGATAAATGTTAAATAATAATAATAATGACTTTTATTAATACTAAATTAACAATTGCATTGGATAATTTATTCAAAATAACAAATGAATGTTATGAATTTTTAAAACTTTTATATGTAGTAAGTTAAATAGTAGTTAAACCATTTAATAATTCTTTGCATAAAAGTTTCTCAAAACAGCATTAATATGAAATATTTTGATATGCATAATTTCCATTATTTGTATTTTAGTTAATTTTTTTAAAGTAGTATTTCTTATTCTGTCTAAAGTAGAAATTATTGTTTTGATAATACAGAAACGTATTTAGTGATTCATAAGTTAGTATATCTATCGAAACATCCCGTTATTGCAAGTAATATTCTAGATTATGAGAAAAAATTTGTTGAAATAGAAAAATCTGGTTTTAAGGAAATTTAATAATCACCTTTAAACTAAACGATCCAAGGGAATTAAATCGTGAGGAACTTGTTTTCAGATTCCTCCCGCTTCTTGAATTTAAAGCTATAGTTATTCACGAGACACTCAAATATCCAAATATGCTTTTACTATAAGCAAATATGTTTTGGAAGTTTAACTAAACTAGAACAAAAGATTGGTTTATTTTTAGTTTTGTATTTGAGTAAACTTACTCCTTTTTAGTCTGATTGTAGTTTTGAATTGTTGGTATTATCCGCTGATATCTATGTAACATTTAAATCATGATATTGTATTCTCCGTAATAAGAAAAAACAATGATGTTGTATTCTCCCTGATTAGAAAAAACAATGATACTGTATTCTCCCGGATAAGAAAAAACAATGATGTTGTATTCTCCCTGATAAAAAAACAATAATGTTGTATTCTCCCTGATAAGAAAAAGCAATGATGTTGTATTCTCCCGGATAAGAAAAAACAGTGATGTTGTATTCTCCCTGATAAGAAAAAGCAATGATGTTGTATTCTCCCTGATAAGAAAAAACAATGATGCTATATTCTTCCCGATAAGAAAAAGCAATGATAAAACTTTTCTCTATATCCAGGATATACATTTTCGGAATTTTTTTTTCAAGAATCAAACATAATTACAAATAATAATGAAGATTTGTTTAAAAATGAGTAAAACAAAAATAATTCTATTTAATTCCAGATTAATTTTCTTCCCTCATTAATAAAAAAAGTAAAATTAATAAGGAAGTAAACAGTGTCAAGATTAAAAGAACAGAAATGGTCAATGAGGTCAATGGCTTTGATGTGTCACTTTCCAACGGAGTGGGATTATTTTTCTCAAAAGAAAATAGGTTTTATGCACATTGCATTCTTTATATGTAATTTTAACACACACGCGCTGTGAGCCTTGATACATTATAAAATTTAATGTTTTGATTATTTATAATAAATATTTAAGGGTTATTATTTTTTTCAGCTAATGATATACTTATTATCTTAATATTTAAGGGTTCGTAATTGGGGATGAGATGCTTCCGGCATTGTGGTTGCATCTCGCCAACCCGGTGGGTACACTAATAAATGAGGGTAGACTCCTCCCATCAATAACGGGACATGCTTCCTTCGGGGAGGGTTGTACTGCGGCCGGTGATGACCATTAGGACTTAACAACAGTTCCCGCTAATTTCTGTTGAGGCGTTCGGGTCATTCAGTTTCTATGGTTAATCTGTGTGCCTCAGTGGCGAGTCGGAGAGTCTGTTCTATGACTATACTTATTATCAGGAATTGGAAATAAAGGTATCTGAAATCTTTTTTAAAAATTTAATTTCTGAGCTGAATTAATTCATTCAAATTTCTCATTTCTCCATTTAATTCGAATAATTGGTGCTCTGCTTTAATCTAAATTTGTGAATTTAGTGGTTTTGTGGCTTCAAAAGTCGACAAAATAAATAATTATAAGTTTGTCAAGCAGACCTTTTTGTGTAACTAGAACATAAGCTAAGATGATTTCAAAGAAGTATTAGCATTTTTTGCAATAGTTAAAATTTAAGAATAAGTTTACGAAATGTATCGATGCAGTTTTGTTAAAGAATGTTTATTAAAAAAATAATTGAATGAAAAAATAGTTTAATAAAAAATTCCGACTATTTCTTACGATGTCCTGTCCGTTATATGAGTCAAAATACTCAGCTTAAGTAGCATTCTTTGGTTTTCTAAAATGGTACAATGATCTTCGTTTCGTTGAAATATTTTAATAGCTTATTTATTTCACCAGAAAACAGCATTTCTTGAAATGTTTCAAATGAAATGAATTTAAGTAACTTTATTTTATTCCTTGGTAATTAAATGGGAAAAAATATTAGTTCATCAGATTTTTTTGAAAGTTGTTATGACATCTCGGCAAAGAGAATCCCTCCCCATTCTTTTCCTTTTTTTAGAATAAAATATGGGAAGAAGTTAAAGATTTTTGTTTTAAAACGTTTCTGAAATAAAAAGGCACATGCATTTTGTTTAAATATATTAAAGATATATAGTCAATATAATAATTTAAATTTATTTATTTTATGAAAATATTTATATTTTCTAATAACAAAGGAATCCATTTTATTTAATGTCTGAATCGTGTGAGATTTTTTTTTCGCATCCTAAATCTAATCTGAAAAATGCTATATCAGCTAAAATGCTAATTGAGCTCTTCTAAATTTATTTCAATTCTAACTGCTTTCACACATTTTTTTTTTGCCTTCTACTTTCGTGTAGAGACACCGATATTTGGTCAAGTTTCTAACAAAGAATTTTTAAAAAGCAACTTAAAATTTGGTCAATCATTAATAATGAAGAAAAAGAAAGAAAAAAGAATATGATCTCCTTCGCTACCATGCCTGTTTGCCTTCTCCAAGAAATAGCATTTCATGTACACGTATGTAATAATATATCTTGATCTAATTGAAAAACTTCTTTATTTCCGAATTTTTTTTAAATCTTACTTTAGCCCATGCTGACTTCATAGTAAAAAGTTCTCTTATTTCCTGATCCAATTCCTACTTTTTATTCAGTTATTGCTACACGCATTGTATAAAGCTGTATAGTCTATGGGTTTTCACTCTCCGATAGAAGGGATAAAAATTCTTAATGCTTAGTACATTCCCTTAAAAATACTGAATATTCTAGTTCTTAAATCGACTAATGCCGATGAAATTCCTCTAAAAATCAAAGTAAAATCACTGAAGCGAAAAATTTTGGTCTTTTCTGCTCTTGTATCGTGATGTATACTGGCGCATTTATCGTCACTTATTCTTTTGTTTAAATTATGCCTCTTTTCTTCCTAAATGAAATATAGCTAATTTTTGTTCTTTAAAATTCTTTTGGAAATTATGAGCTTTTATTTTTAAGATTTATGAATTATTTTACAAAGAGGTTATTATAAGATTTAAATACCTTAACATTAATTTTACTTTTCTAAAAAACGAAATATATAAAAACGAATTTTAAAGTGAAAGTTATTTTGTTTCTTGACTTTCGTACTTACTTAAGACACTTAGAAAGACTTTTTCGTTTAATGTCATATTTTACGAAAGTGGAAATAATGTTCAGACTCATTTCTAGATAAATAAATTTTTAAAAAAGCACAAAATTCTTCCCTTTTTTGTTTTCCGATTATGTAAAATTGACACATTAAAAATAGGATAAATTTATGATTTTATAACCATTTGTGGTCTTCTTCAAACCATAACAATATGAAGGTAACATCTGGATGCAATAATTTTAATGATAACATAAATGGATGTGAAAAGTAAAGCCAGCTCATTTGCTATCATAATGTCAGAACAGGATGTTGATTTGGGAATGAGGTTTGTGGCGTCAACAAAAATCCATTGGCGAAAAATAAAAATATACGTAGGTGAAAAATAAAAATTTTGTTATCTGCACGACCATCTCAAAAAATCAACTTTTAATAACATGATGCCATCGCATTTACAAAAGCTCTGACTTAAAAAATAAATTAATGATTGTAGTAAATAAAATCCAGAAAAATGTTATTTTGAGCACTCGATTATATGAACTGAAACAAATATGAAATGTGATATTTTTGAAACAATAAAGGCGAGACAAAGTTTTTTTGGATCGTTTGCAATACCGAGTGACTAATGCAATGAAACAATTAAAATGAATAAAAATACTATTTAACTCGCACGAGCACGTGGTGCTTGGCCGTTCAAGAAATGATGTTCTTACATGATACATTGAAATATGATAGAAGATTTCATTTTAATCTTTTTTTTTTTTGAAACAATGTTTACTTTGAATGCTATAATTTCCAACATCACTTTGTGAAGTAACTAAAATTTAAGTGTAAATTTCAACAGATTCAATTAAACCTTTTTCGAATAACTTTCTGGTAAGATTTCAGAAATGAATTGCTTTTACAGTTGCACTAATTGAAAATTTTAAAAAGGCATCAAAATACAGTTTAATAAGGATTAGACATAAAAAAATTCTGAACTGATAAACATTTTAAAAGGAATTGTATTAGTTTGCCAATTAAATAATCATCTATTGCATTTTTAAATCAGAGTACAATATTTTTTGCGTATATGCAATTATGGCAAATAATACGGAAATTAATATATGAATACATACCCCAAATCAGATAATAATATTAATATTGCTTTTTAATAGAAGTAAAATATGATGCTAATTAAACTCTGTCTGCAGATTTAAATTTTTAATAGAGAAATATATATATCTGTCTTTTTCCCCCTTGGAATTCTCATTTTGATAAGGAGAAAAAATTAGATACTTATGTTAAAAATCTGAAAATTGAAATTATTTTTATAAAAAAAACTAAGTGATAAATTAATTAATTCCATTCAAATTAATTAGGGAGAATGTTTTCAATGCTCATATTATGGCAGCCATAATTATCGATTTTTAATTGTTAGTAGATTTTATCGGTTTAATAAGAACGCAGTAAAATTAATTTATGTATAATTAAACTAATTTTTAAATAGAACTATTATTAAAAATTTTTAAAAATCATTTTAATAACTTAATTTTTTTTCCAACCTCATGTTACACACAGATAATGAAATTAGTTTTTATACTGATAAGCCAAATATGCTAACTGATCTTCAAATTAAGAATTCATGTAAAGCAAAATTAGAATATTAAATAAAATCAAGAACATATATTTTATGAAAAGAAAAGCTTTTGTATTTTTTTAAAAATGATTGGATAGTATAATTTCTGATTGATGAATTTATATAATGAAAACCATATAATGTTAATATTCAGTTGGAAATAAATAATAATAAAAAAAATTCACTATTTTGGATGAAAAAAAAAAGCTGCCAAATTCTCCTCGTTCCAAATTCTAGCAACCCTGTACCTCTCGCCGTCTTCGTAGAAGAAATGACCGCCAGTAACGTCCACTAGGATTGTCCGTTGTCATGGCAACAGAAAGTGGAAGGGGATGGCATTCGAAGGGGGATTTTTCTATAAAGTGTCCGAGAGTATCAGGCGGCGAGTGACCGATGGAAAGTCCGCCAGAGCCCGGGCATCGCAAGCGGAAGGGGGGAGGGAGCAAAGAGTGGTATTCACCTGGAAAAGGCTGACTCATGTAGTAAATCCTCCCCCCCCTCTCCTTATTCTGTAACTCACTGTCCATTAGAAAGTACGGTCTTTTAGAAAGGATCTCTTGTAATGAAGGGGGTCATCCCTGTGTGGTGTCTTAGGAAATGAAGGGTAGTGGGGTGGGCATTGTCCAGGCGTTAATGATGTCTGGCGAAAATCGGGAAATGATTCCTTTTCAATATGAAAGCGAATATATACGAAACTGCAATATTTCTCCCCTTATTCGCGTTCATGCTTTTCATTTACGTTTTGAGTAAGAATTTAGGAAAAAATTGATCATTGTAATGAACTAAATATTAATATTCATTTATCTTTTTCTGTATAGAACGATCACAACATATTTTTTTACAAATATGCATTGCCATTAAAATATATGTCCTCATTTTAAAACAACTGCAAAAATGTTAGATGAAGTCAAA
>JAOUZG010043906.1:5525454-5562147 GCA_026289955.1 Argiope argentata | reverse complement strand
AGTCAAAATGTTTTCGGAGAATTTCAAAGAGGGGTGGTTTGTCCTATAACACCTCACAAACGAAGAATAATAATGGTTTGGAATCTCATGCCTGAATTTTTACTTGATCATTTCTAGGTACGCCGTGGTAATTTTCTCTGAATCAAGTACTTTCTTAAGATGTTTAAGCAAATAATGAAAATTACACCGAATTCCAGCATTTTTCGTTCAATTGTTTCGGTGATAAATGTTAAAATAATTATTTTAATTCATATTTTTTGTTTATACAGTATACGAAGTGTTGTTTATTGTATTATCTTATCTTATTTACTAAGAAATTTCATTTAACCCGTAACTGGAGGCGTGAATAACTCACTTGACCAAAGATTTGGAGTGAAAAATGACCCGATTTTAATTTAATTTTTCTATTCCTGCTATTAGTACACACTCTCCCTATATTTTATATATATAGTTTAATTTTTCAATTGTTAATCAAATACTTTATTCATCCACTCAAGTTCAAATACATTTTTTTACACTTGTTGTGGATTACACTTGATGTTAATACAATTTTTTCAAATATTAACTCCTTAATTAAATGTAATTAATTTTTAATATTTTAAATAGAGTTTTAGCAGTTTGTTATTGAAGTTGAAATCAACAGAGAGTAGCTCAATTGGTAGAAAGCAAATATTTCAGTATCTTTCACGTGAAAGTGAAGAATGGGAGTACAATTCTTGAGAAAATCAATATTTTTTTTTGATAGAACATTTATATAAATTTAAATTTTTAATCAGAAGTAACTAAAATACAATTTTTCTTTATTGACCAAAGTAGAAATTGATTTAATTTTTTTATTACTTGTTTGTCTTTTGTAAACAGCATTGGAATTTATTTTGGAAAGAAAATACATTCTGCAAATCATGTGGTTACCAAAAATATATTAAAAAAGCTAAATGTTATCAAAAATGTTTTGAAAAGATGCTGTAAGAAAAGCTAAATAATCTTTTAAATACTTTACTACGATTAGATATAAAGGAATTACACTAATGTTAATAATTGTTATAGTTTAACGAATAAAAATGAAGATTAGAACATTTTAAAACATTATTTTATTTCTTTATTCTTTTTGCTTTATTCAAATTTTAAAAAATTCAGAGACATGCCATGACTTCATAAATGAAAACCAACATTTGAGAAAAAATAACTCAGTTTTACACGAGTGTCCATACTTAGAATTTTGCCAACATACTTTAAAACAAATTGAAGATACTGAGGAGATGATTTGATTAAAGGACAAAACACCACGTGATAATCAGAGCTAATGAAGAATGCGGAGTTATTTTGACTCCCTTCTCCAGTTACGGATTAATTGTTGCAAACTTTCAAATTCCTCATCAGTGCAGAAAAATATTTAAATTCCTTTCCGGACAAAAAGTGAGAGACTAAGAAAAAAAAACATGGAATGTTATGCCGAAATTTTAAACCATCGCTTTATTTCATCCTGGGAGGCATAATTAATATACAAGAATAAGTGGGAAGTGGACGTCAGACTGCATCACGACACAAGAGCAAAACAATGAGACAGATCGGATCGCCTCAGTGATTTTATATTAAGATTTCATAGGGATTTCTTCGACACGTGTAGATTTAAGAGAGAGAAATTGGAGCATCTTTTAAAGAGTGTGCTAAACATTAAGGATTTTTATCTCTTCACTGGGAGCCTTGATAACCCATTGATTTTACTGTTTTCCAGAATCCGTGTAGCATTAATTAAATAAAAAATTAGGAACTGGGTCTGGAAATAAGAGAGCAGTTTGGCTTGAAGTTAATATGGGTTAAATATAAATAAAAGTTTGGAAAACACACACACACACACACACAATTCATGAGCAAAGAGCTGGTTGCCAAAGCTCGGCTAGTTTCTTATAGCATTTATAAGCACAATGTTATGATACTCAACCATGACGGAAAGTAAGCTTAAAATATTTCGTTAACTTATTGAAGTTTAATTCTTTAAAATCCAATAAAAAGAAAATATTTGTAAATATTAAATATGTTTAAGCAGAGTCTTTAGTTTCGACTTAACTCTGCAAAGCTTATAATGTTAGTTTAATGCCTTACAGAATAAGTCTTCAAACTTTCAGAGTTTCCTTTAGATTTTCTTCAAGATTACTCGAAAATCCTCTAGTCGAAGAATATGAATAATAACTGATAAAGTATTTACGAAAGTTATCGATTTCCTTCGATTATTTTTGATTTTCATCCTATAGTTGAAATGCCGTTCGAACTACGATTCGGCTCAAATCTTTAGGCGGTAGGAATGTAGAAAATAAAAGAATGTAAATTTATTTGTTCAAATTTTTTTTAAGTATATGACAGCAGAGCTTAGATTGTATTTATACAAAGAGCCATCATGTTCTAACTTTGCATAATATTCTGGAGAAGTGAACGCAATATTTATTCGTTATTAGCAGTTCTATATGACAAAATATTATGGTATTTTACAATCCCCATATTATCTTACAAATATTGTTCGTTACTTATATGTTATACCGTTTTCGCCAACGGTTTAATAACTTTTTGGCGATAGATTTAAATTTGGCGATAAAGATCAACGGCTTACACCAATGCCAGATTGTCATAATTGGCGGTTTAGCTACTTATTGGTGATGACTTCAAATTTGGCGATAAAGTTGGACGGTATAATGTGAAGTTCCTATTGTCCTTTATCTAATAACATTATTCTAAAGTTATTCAATATAAAGTGCCTTTTATTTAAAAAAAATCTGCCTCCTTAAAAAAAGGGTTTGTTTCATTTTTTTACAAATATTTAACAGATTTTCTAATTACGTTTCATATATGTTCCTACTTCTACAGGCATTTTTAAATTATATGAGCATTTTTTAAAAATATATTTTAGAAAAGTTTTATTTCTGGTGATAGTGGACAAGAAGAAAGGGAGATAGCATAGCAGTTTAATTATTTGTAATTTTATTCGACCATATGCTTATCACTCTAAATTAACCATCTATACTAGTTTAGTTTAGCAATAATTAAAAGATTTAAAATGTTTTTGATACGATATTTTTCAAAATTTTTGTTCTTTTTAGACAATTTAAAGTAATAACATATTCAAATTAAAATAGTTCTAGGAAACAATTTCAAAAATTTTCATTATTTACTATTAGTGGTTGCGCTTAAGGCATCAATTACGATGGCATAGCGAAAGTTTTTTTAAAAAAAAGAGGGGGGAGGCAAAGTCTATTATTTGTTTTCTCTTTCGTATTAAAGTAGCATTTAACTTTAAAAAAGAAAATTTTGCTTTCAATGAGCGTCCATGACATCTCATCTTCTATTCTTGGTATAAATGCATCACTTGCTGTAATTATTAATTTTATGTAATGTGTATATTATGTTCGTAAAAATGTCAAAGTAATTTTTTAGAATTTTTTGAAAATCAATTATAAAGGTAGTTTTAAATTACAAATTAATTGATAAATTTAACTGAAATCATTCAAATAAATATTTTGGATAAGAGCTATAAATGTTGTCCAATTTCTTAAAATAACTAATAAATCTAAATGAAATAGTTCGAATAATTTTTTATTACTTGTATATTTTATAAACAAATAAAGCAAAAATGTGGAATTAGAAATATATCGACCAAAATTGCAACAGCTATTTATAGTTACTACTATAATTTAAAATTTTACATTTTGTATTTAGAATGTTCATTTACTTAATTTCTTTTGGAATTGAACGTTCAACTGGCAATTATCATTTCTTCCTTTCTTCCAATCTAGGGAGACTGCCTAGATTGGTCTTAGGAAGCAAAGCCTTTACGCTAGCCTCGTCCTATTGTTATCACGTATTTGTAGCAGTATAAAACATGAGGGAATGGCCAGAAAGTATCGACACCAGGACTGCTCTTGACCCCCTCCCCCTCCTCCCTTCGCACCCAGTAATTCCAAACTACTAGCAAAAAGAATGGAGTTTCCATGGAAACGGGATGATACCGTGGGGGAGTTTAGACATTCAGTGCATGAGAGGGGGACAGAGTAACATATTGGAACTAGAATATAATTATCTTTCAGGGTTCAGCTGCCCTTCGCGAATGGTGTCCGTTACCCAAATTCTCGTGATTCACCCGGGAAAAATTAGCACACACGGTTTCTTTTTTAAAAGTGAGAATTTCATTTGACAAACTATGTTTGTTAAAAATTCTTCATTAAGGGGATAGTGGACATTTTTTTTCATTTCTTTTCAATTTAAGATCAAATATCGAGCAACATATTTATTCAGTTTTTATTGGATGGTGCTATTGAATTTATTTTTACAAAATTTTTTATTGAAGAACAGAAATATAGAAAAGCAAAATTTCATTTTTCCACTGCAATTTTTAGTAATTAAAAAACTTAAGAGTGATCAAAATGATAGTTAAGTAACTAATCAATTATACTTGATAGCGTTAATATTATATTATTCATAATTTTGAGAAAAATTGAATGATTAATGTTTTATAATTCATACCAGTTGGCGCTCTACAGGCCAGATTATTCGACCTACTAAGTAGGTAATAGACCAAGGCGCATGAATACCTTGTTTGTCAGGAATGTGCTCCCCTTAATGATTTTCTTGAAGTTTTTATTAGAATTTTTTTTTAGATATTGAAAATTGGTTAGTCTTATGCAATATTTTTTTTAATTAATAGTCAAGAATTTATTACACAGCATATAATAATATATAGATGCAGAAAAACTGCTTGCAATATTTTTTTAATTGTTTATTATTATACTCTAAGATTATATATATATATATATATATATATATATATATATATATAAATTAGTTTCAAGGGTTCCTCAGAGAAGCAATTTTTTTTTAATGTAATTCATTTAAAATTAAGCTGAATTTTGGCTCTTTACTATGACAAAATTTGAAAATATTACTGCAACATTTTTTAATGTTTCTTTAATAATAATTTAATTTAAAAAAATTTCTTTAATTTTTGCATTAAAAAATGTTTTGTTTTTTAAATAAACAAAAAAAAAATACAAAATATGAAATTTTTAAAATTTGAGCATTAAAAACACACACAACACTCGGATACAACTAAAAGGGTATTAAAATTGTATAAATCCATAAAACGAATGCTTTCTAGTGCTATGCGGAATGAATATACATTTTAATGACTTTCTCCCCAAACGATATTTTACTTAGATAGAAATATCTTTGAATTATTCTAAGTGTCTTCATTTTTGGAGAAAATATATAGAATTGTTATTTAAGATTTCAGTTAAACATTAAAAGAAAATTGGATATGCACTTTATGTTTCAAGTTCTGTTAAAATTTAATTTGGGAAAACGCAAAATTCTCATTAAATGTGCTTAAAATTATTTCTAAAAATTACATTTTAATTCGAAGAGCAAAATTATATTCGGTTTCATTCTAAATAATTTAATATAGAATAAATAACAAGTAAAAAAGTTTTAAAAAATCGTTTGGGGTATTTAAAATTTTTTAAAGGAATATATATTTTTTAATTCTTAGAAAATATGTATAGCATTAAAAAGTTTGTTTTAGATATTTTATATATTTATATTTTGAAGTACATGTATAAAAAATGTTATAACTCGAAGTAAATATTTTGAAAAAATGCCTAATGGAATCAACCGTCCCTTTAAATCGTCTATCAATTAAAAATATTCGTATTAATTACAAAATAATGAGATATTTTATATATAGCATCAGTTTTTTGCAAGATGATTAATAATAGAAATTTTTCAGACGTGAAATGTACAACATATATGTTGTTTTGAAAATTATTGCTTAGTTTGCAAGAATAGAGTGTGGCATGTTAAAGCATGTTATTTAAAAACATGTTACATTTCTATTCTGGTAATTATATGACACTGTAAGTTCCGCCAATTTTGGCAACCCTTCTCACTTCATATAGCAACCCTTCTTGCCGAATGTGGGGGGAAAAGGGTTGAGTGAGGAGAGATGAGAGGTGGGCTGGAGGATGAAAACCAGTTCGTCTTTGAAGCGAGAGATGAGAGGTCAGTCTGAGCTTGAGACTGAATAAGGCGAAAGATAATGGGATAGTTGTGTATGGCTTTCGTATTTTTACTTTATGTGTGTGCTGCGTCCCATATATTCATGTAAATAACAAATAGGGAGTAAAATTGAATGTGATCATCGTCTCTACCGCTCACATTAAAGAAATTCCACGCAAAAAGAGGATTTTTCACACAATTAATCGATTTTTTTTATTTACACACGATTTTGAATTTACTTTTCAACTGTACATAATACTGCATGCATAATATTGTATAAAAAAGTAATAATCAATACTTTCCCCTTTTATGCATTACGTCGTTACATATTTTTCTATTTTGAACGTAAGGATTTATTCGCTTTGTTATTTAACAATATTTTAGATAAAATTTTACCTCAGAAATTTATTAATGTCGTGCTGAACTTTAAGCTTATTTATTGCTGTTTAAAATTAATAAATTTTTGTTTATTTAACAAGCTGGAAATATCCGATGAAAGGAAATTCAACCTCTAGTCCAAAATATCGTAACTTAAACTTATTTCATATGTTTTATCTTTCATCTGGTTTGATTCCATTAGTCGATGAATTCTATGCTCAATTACTTTTATCTCACACAAGTTTCCGAAAGAACGTCATTTACATCATGTTAGTAACATCCAATATTTCAAAATATTGTATATTATTAGGAATATATTTTTAAAAGTTATCATTGATTTTTTAAATAGTATGAGCTCAAAAGAGTTTTTATGTCATAATTATACTTTAAAGTTATTAAGAAAGAAATCCGATAAAATTTTGATTAAATTTAAAAATAAAATTGCTAAGATATTTGGTCAAATTAATAATTGTAAGTATTATTATAGCATTTGTAACCTTTATTATTTAAATACCAAATGTGACTGGTCTAGAACCAGTAACAGACCATTGTTAAGAATTTACGTATTGAATGCCAACTTAAAAATTCTCATCACGTCAGTTAGGGATTAATTTTTATATGATCATATAAACGATTCGCATAGTATAAGTCTTTACTGATAATAAAGCACTATGTGTGTGTGTGTGTTGGCAATGTACAGGCCACACCGTTCGACCTACAGCTACCAAATATGGTATATGTATACCTTGAGTGCCGGGAATATGCACCTCGATGCCCCTTTTTTGAATTTTGAATTAAAATTTCAATTAATTAAAAAATAAGCTATATTTTGACGATTTTTTCTCTATAACTTCCAAAAATATTACAGCACAAAATTGATTTTTGCATCAAGTTAAAGTTCAAAAAATTAGCTTTTCAATGATACTGATGTGTTGATCTACAAATTAAAACTCTATTTTAATGAATTTTTAAACATTTAATTTAATCGTATTTTTCTACAATTTATTTCGCATAAAATAAAAATTAAATTTTTATTTTCACGAGGATCTAAAAAAATCAGCTTTTTAAAAAATGTTGGCATCACATTTTCAGAAGTTCTGACTAAAAAAATTAATTACTACCAAAAATAAAACAGAAAAATTCAATTTTCATCATTTGAGAATATAAAATGAAATAAATAGGAAATGTGATATTTTTTAAACAATAAATGCAAAAGAAAATTTTTCTTCTTCGTTTGCAATATCAAATATTTCAATAAAAGAATAAAAATAAATAAAAATACAAAGTAAATATATATTACAAAAGTCCTACAGTTAAAACTGAAATTTTTTTTTAGAAAAGCATCAAACGATAATCTTCTGAGAGCGAGATTATTTATTTAAAAGTAAGAAATCTTAAACGAACTTGAAAATGACGTCATTTCAAAGAAACGACGAACAAAAAGCATTTGATAATCAGTAGTAGTAAAATATTTTTGCATTTTTTTTAATTTTTAAAACAAGAAGACATGGTTTGAATTGTTACTTTTACTTATATGAAGAAGATATTTTGCGCAAATCAAAGAATTCGCCTTCGTGATTGTAATTTTTCTCCGCATTTTAATGAATCATGCGAAATAAAAACGCATCTTCTTTCAACGAAGCATACGTATTATTAAAGCTATACTGGTAAAAGTAGGTCAGCTATTTGAAAACGCATCTTCTTTCAAAGAAGCATACGTAATAATTAACAATGCAAAATTTGTAAAAGCATATAAAACTATTTTTACCCGCATATTTCGGAGACATCAAAACTTTCTAACCAAAACAATATCATGTTCTCACATGAGAAAAAATAAATCAACTATCTTTCCAAATTAAACATATAAAAATGTAATTTTCGGTACTAGTATATAATAAGACTTACAGAAAAACATAAAAAGCTTTAACAATAGCCATTCGATTCCCTCAGACGAAAGACACAGAATAAAATAAAAGATAATAAAGATAAAAATCAAATCTGCTATGCAGATTTCAATGTATCATGTCAGAACATCATTTCTTGAACGGCACAGCACCACGTGCTCGTGCAAGTAAAATTATATTTTTATTCATTTGAATTGTTTCATTGAATGAGTCACTTAAGTATTACCAACGATCCAAAAAACTTTGTCTCGTATTTATAGTTTTAAAAAGATATCACATTTCCTATTTATTTCATATCATAGAATCACTTGCTCAAAATGACAATTTTCTAGCTTTTATTTGCTGTAGTCATTCGCTCAAAATTTTTTAAAATCAGAGCTTTTGTAAATGCAATGACATCACGTTATTAAAAGCTGATTTTTTGAGCTGCTCGTTCACATAACAAATTTTTTATTTTTCGCCCACAGATGTTTGTTGACGTCAGAAAACCTCATTCCCAAAACAATATCATGTTCCGTCATGATAATAATAATGGCTTCCAGTTTTATCAAAAGAAACAAAATATTGAAATATTTGCATTTTTTTTAACAAATGAAAGGGAGCTGAGTACAATTTGATAATGAGGAATTTATGCTTTGATAGAAAATATAATTTCTTTGTACCTTATTTTACTTTCCTTATATTCTCTTCCCTATAGCCCTTCCTCATATCATGTTATTTGTTAATTTTTTTTGTATCAACTGTTTCTGTTCAATGTTTTGAAAATAAATAAATAGGTAAGGAACTTTCATAAATATTATTTCTGTTTATTGCATTTGATAATTATTTCCCTCAGGAGATTTCTTCATATTCACCAGAGTCGAATAACATCACATAATGATCTTTTAGATTAGATGGAATTAGAAGATATCTATGAAAACAAATTTGCTACATTTTAGTGTCATACCGCTGCATTTAGTGATGGATCGAAAGTGAGTTTCAATAGGACAAATGATGCAGTCATTCGAAGATCCCCCCCCCCACACACACTGATTCGAACAATGATATTGACGAATTTATAGTGAACTATTAGCAAGCATGTAGATGAATTCTTGGAGGTTGAGACAATAGGTACACATTTTTTTTCGATATATGATAGAGTTAAAAATTTGTAACATCATTTCACTATGCAGGTGGGTTATTGTAAAGAAGCGAGTTTTACAGATAACTCTAACGGATGCTTAATGGATGGCAGGTCAATGACCTCCGACCTTTCAGCCATTGGACTACGAATTTGAGACTAAAATAAAGTATCGGGAATATTCAAGAATCTCGGCGATACCTCCATCAAAAATGGAATTCCTATCTTCATGCTTATATAAAATTGCTTCTTCTGTAAATGAGCTTATTAGGCTTTACGCTTTATAAACATAGGAATGTGAACATTTTCACATTCCTATCTATTTATAATCCTATATTATAAGAATCTCTGGTGGGGAATAACTTTTCCATTATAATTTCTCCATTTGGTATGTCCAGCAATGAGTCTAACTAAATTCTCACATGTCTTGCAACTTTAAATTTCTGCCAATCATATTTGGAACCAAATACAACTTTAAGCATATAAGTGCATAATTGTTTAAAATTGTTTTATGTTTTAACATAAATTGTAAATAATTGTAATAAACATTTATTGTAATAAAACATAATAGTAATAAATTGTTTATTACAATAAACATAATGTAAACATATGTTTATTACGATAAACATAATTGTAATAAACAATTTATGTTAAAACATAAATTGTTTAGCTAACTATAATACTAAACTAACGTTGGTTATTTTTGGCATCATAAGATTTTGAGGGAGATTTGAAATAAGTAACTCAGACACACGAAAAGAATCAGAAATATCTCAAGAATATTTCAGCAGAAATGCTGACCTTGATGAACTCCTTAGCAGATCAATGAGTGATATTATTTCAATTAAACGACAATTTAAATATTCAGCTGTTTAAATAACACAGTACTCAGAATTCAGAAATATTTGTTCTTTTTCAAAACATTGAAAGGACAGCTATTTAATTCAGAAATATTGTACATTCAATTTCAAACATTTTTTCTATCACAGCATGATTTCTACTTATCTGTAACAAATTTACATTTACATTGTATAACTAATATTAGTGGGGATTCAATGACATAGGGGTACCACTTTTAACCTTTTGACACCCTCTACATCTCTTAGGAACGTAACTTTTAACGAATTTTTGAACTTGATTTTTACCAAACAAAATGAGCACCCTGAGCCATTGCGTCAACTGGCACTTGAAGTCAATGACAATATCCGACCGGGGGCTATTGTTATATACATCGATGGAAGCAAATCGGATTCGGGAAGAACGGGTAGCGGCGTTTTTATGAAAATTAAAGACAAATCCTTTGAATATAGATTTACAAACCCTGACTTTCGTTCAGTCTTTCGCTCGGAACTCATTGCCATAAATGAAGCCCTTGACTCTGGTGTCAGTGATGTTTGGATCTTGACTGATAGCAGAAGTTCAATTCAATACTTGAGGGATTGGCCATGCATTTATGGTAAATTGGGGCAAGATATTGTTACCAAATTGGTTACGTTGTCCCAGGTAGGTTCTGTGTGCTTGCAATGGATTCCCTCTCATGTAGGTATCCATGGCAATGATGTCGCAGATCGACTTGCCGTGGAAGGTAGTAAACTCTCTACTCCTCCATCATCTGTTTTAAAAGTCTCAGAGATTCATTCCATGTTTATTGACAAAGTAAAATCAATTTGGAGGATTCTCTTGAACACGATTGGTACGCCGCAGAGCGCTCTGTTTTATCTTTGCAGAACACCCGCTCAAGACTTGCCCAATCTGCCTTAGCTAGGCTAAGGTCTGGCCACATTAGAAGTCTGGTCTTCGACTGTCCTGATAGGACCTTTTCTACTTGTTCTTGCTTAACTATTGTCTCTTCCTCTCATATTATTTTTTATATCGGTGCCTCTGTGAGGCAACTGTCGAATGAGAGCGAGAGTGTTTTTGACCTTTTGGTGCAACACGATCTTTTGGACTTGGTCTAAGGGTCTAGACCAAGGGGATCAGCAGCAGCAACAACAACAACATAACTAATATTATATAACTTATGACTTATGGAATTTACAAATCCGCTGACAGTTATCTATCAGCGATTTAAACCGATTGAGCGTCTCTTGTTTTGTCAGTAGCGCTAACTAGAACCAAGATGAGACTCAACTATCTCAAGTGTCATATTTGCCTGCACAACTCCTTTTCACAGAAGGACACATTCCCACACCCCACAGAGAAACCATGCCAGAACAGGAACTCGAACCCGGGAAGGTCAGATCATGGGAAAGATGCCTACCCCTATGCCCTATGCCAGCTCGTTATAATATAATAGATAGAACTTTTTCAGAAATTAAACTTAAGTTTATACAAAACTAGAAGAAATGATCTATACTTAAAGCGTTTTACGAAGTCATCAACCTTATCCATTCACATACTTTTAAAGTTAATTCAAATGTGGTATTTTCTTACTCAATATATTTAATTTTTACATTTTTTGTTTCAGCAAAGTGGGAATCAACCAAATTTAAATAATTCTAAGCTTTCAAATAAAATGGTCGGTTGGCTTTAATAATAATTATAATATTAAAAGGGAAAATAACAGCAATTATAATTAAAGACAGATTTAAATTTTGGACAATATTTTTTCCAACCGAATAGTTTTTAACTGAGATTACTTATTTGTTATAAATAACACCTTTACTCTAATGTTGGTATAGAAACCGAATATTTGTCATCATCATGTGGCGATGATTAACCTTTTCTTCTCTTTTCAGATTCTTTTACTCTCATATTAATTACTTCACAATGAGATAATTATATGATACAAGGAAATATATAATATCTCTTTAATATTTGATTCGTTCTCAGAACAATCATGTAATTTGTATGAAATTTAATAAATTTTTTTGTGATTTAATAAAGGTATGAGTCATTATTTAAATGTTTTCATACATTCTGAATTATGTCAAAATTCTTATCCTTTTTAACATATTTAATTAGAGCTCTATTTTATACAGTAATAATAAAAACACGTGGCTAATTAATCATTTATAAATGTATCCTTCTACTGACGATTATTTAATCACTTAATGATAATCTTTATTCTTTTTGAAAACAAATCTTGTGTCATTATCAAACGATCCAATTGTCAAGTTGCATCCTTAAGATGGTTCTAAGTTTGAATATCTATTCAGTTTTGGGAAATAAACAAAATGCCAGATTCTGCTTAATAAACAAAATGCCAGATTCTGCTGACTTTTAAATAAAAAAGAAATTTCTTGATCCAATTTAGAGATTTAAAGAATCAAAAAATTGTAATCTAACATATTAATCCCTTATAACTAGCTATTGAGAAAAAATTCTTAATACCCGATGCTCGTAAATTGTATGTCATCATTTTGCATCAATGTCTCTAAATATTTTATAGATTCAATATCGCATTTAAAATATGTCACAGAATTTTTTAAAAAATGTCAACAACTAAAACTAAAATGTAAGATTATAAATCAAGTCAACTTGAAGCATTCGAAGAAAAATATTTCTCTACTTTGGTGAAATCAAATCACTATATTATAACTATATTTTGAAGCGATTTTGAGTAATTTTTTGTTGCTATCTCAATGCATGCTTTATATGTTTGTTAGTCATATCTAGACTCTCCGATCCGCCACGAAGGCATATGGATTTAAACCATAAAACTGAATGACCGGACCGCCACAACAGCAACACTGGCGGGAACTGTAGTTGAGTCCTAATGGCCATCACCGGCCACAGTACAACCCTTCCTGTAGGAAGTATGCCCCATCAGCAATAAAAGTCTAACTCTTACCTATTAATGTACCCTCCAGGTTGGCGAGATCCAACTACCATTCCAGAGCATCTCATTTTCATTTTGCGCTGCCCCCTCGTGGGATTTCAAATGTTTGTAACCCCCCTCCCATTTTTTAAGGGTGAAGAAAAACACTCCGTATTATACCTTATTATAAAATCTATTAATCTTTATATCATTTTAAACACAATTTGTTCAGCTTAAAATATGTTTTTCAGGAAAATTCATTGCATCTGAAATCATTAGCAATATTTTTATTGATGTTACAAAATAAAAATTGTGGTAATCAGTTTTGTTATTCAATAATAAGCATATAAAAACAAGGAAGGAAAAAAAAGGAGTAATTTGTTTGATTGGAAACGTGGTACCCCTCCCAAATTTGAAATGAATTAAAAGTAAGATCATAGAATGAACAGTAAGTGATAATAAATCTTCGTTTAATATATAATTACATTGTACTAATATCACTACAAAAATGTATTAAATTATATTTCCTACTTCAAATGCATTACCAATACCCAAAGAAGTAATTAGATTCTGTTGAAAACCAGAGGAAGTTGTCTTCCCGAAAACTTCTCGTATACTCTGTGATAAAGGAGTTAACTCCTTTATTCCAAATAACATTGTAGGCAAGAAAAGCTCTTCACGTCATGAAATATCAGATTTTTATTGTATTTTATTTGTTATTAAAATTGGTTGTCGTGTTATAAGTGGCGATAGATAAGAAAGGTGTTTTTTTAGTGTTAACATAGTACTTTTATGGAAATTTGCATGCTGTTCTTGGCGATTTTTTTTAATAATTCCGACATGCGATTAATACACTATTACCAGAAAGATGTCTATATATTTTGAAGGCTTTTTTACAATCGATCAAAGCCACAATTAGAAATAGAATTACAATTCCAGTCACCATGTTACAAATTTCATTTATTTAAATCATTACGTTTGATTGAATTAGAAAGTAAAAACAGACAGAAATCCAAATTTTCGATAGATTTTGACCAAAATTTGATAAAAAATCTACCCTATAAATGCAAACTTTATATTTGATTGAATTAGAAAGTATAAACAGACGGAAATGCAATCTTTCGACAGGTTTGGATCAAAATATGATACAAATCTCCCCTATAGATGCAAACTTTATGCTTGATTGAATTAGAAAGTAAAAACAGATAGAAATCCAAACTTTTGACAGATTTGGATCAAAGTTTGATACAAATCTACCCTATAGATGCAAACTTTATGTATCAAATTTTATTCATTAAACTTTTTGCATTTTGCAGTTAAAGTCTTCATTTCTGCTTTAACAGCCGGACAGATAGACTTCTTTTGTATGGATTTCATTCAAAATGCAATAGAAATCTGCAAAACTCCTTTCGTCAAGCTGGATGTCAAAGATAGATTTTTTTATCTGAGTTGCTCTCTGGTAACATAAATTGTTGATTTTAGAAATAATCAAAATTAGGGCTTAAAAATCATATCATAGCCCTTCAAGATATTGTAGTTAAACATTTAATACAAAAGTTGTTCGCTCTTTAATGAGACGCTCAGGCTTAATGATTTATTATATATATATACATATATATACGCGAGAAAGTCAAGTATACGAGAAAGTTATATATAATAGATGGAAGCGACATTCAATTTCCTTCATCCAGCTTTCAGTACATTGTTTTAATCAATGATCAATGAATTTAGCATCGTCAATGAAATTTTTTTTAAAAAAAAATCAAAAATGCAGAACAAAATATTTAATAAAGGTAAAGAAAATTCTATCGCTTCTCTTTAAAATTCTCCATAAATGTTCTTACAAAACTCGGGATAAAAATAAGTTGAAGGCTATTTAATGAGCACCCATTAAGTAATCAATATTATAAAATAATAATTTTATACAAATTTCATTTTAATACAAAACATTATATAGAGAATAAAATTAATTATTTTTATTAAGTTTTTTTATGATCATTAAGGAATATTATGAATCATAAAAAGATGACGTAGAGATATGAATGAGAAAAATATGATAGGGATAACCAATATTAAGTGATGCCTAGTGATAAAACTTTAATTCATTTAAGTTATTTTTAAAGTCCAATATAACTTTTTAAAAAAGATCATAACATAGCTGGCATTTGCATTTGCTTAGCCATTGAAGGTAACGAAGTGGAGGAGAGAAAATATGTTATGCCCTGAGTGCCACTACCTTCGCTACGCCATTCTAACTGAATAAAACTTATTTATTCCGAACTAAAATCAGAAGTGGGGTTAAAATATTCTCTTCGTTTAGGAATCAAATGATAAATATCGAAAATCAACGTGATGTACATTTAAAAAAGAAAGAGGAAAGAATAAGAAAGAAGGAAAAAAAGAAAGAAAGAACAATCTAGTGTTTTTTTTATAGAAATTCATTATGTGGCAATTTTTTTATTCTTGCATTAGTTTTATTCTATGCTGAACAAAGTAATTAATTTGTTTCATATTTAGACAAGATTTTGTTTCCTTTAATGTTTCTTATTCTTATTACTTTCCTCATTTGTATATTTACAGTAAATTTCTTCGTCTTAATGATACTTTTTAATGTCCTTATGCTTAATGTTCCTACGCCTTCGAGTTCACATTTAATTGGATTGATTAGAGTCTGTGTGATGTAGCTAATTGCAAACAGATTGCAGTATCAAATAATAACTAAAACGAACTGCTTAAGATACAATACTATATATATATATATATATATATATATATATCGATTTTTTTTCAACAGTTGAACCTATTTCCTAGAAAACCACGCCTTGTTCTTATATTGCCCGAAATTTTCGACTTCTAGTCGAAAACTGCAATGCAGCTAAGACCCTTGCTTGTTCGTCCCTTAATTCCTTAGTGTCAAGATATAAAATTCGTTTATTATCATGTCAAAACATGATATTGTTTTGGGAATGAGGTTTTCTGGCGCCAACAAAAATCCGTAGGCGAAAAATAAAAGTTTTATTATCTGCACGAGCATCTCAAAAAACCAGCTTTTAATAATCATTTCATTTTCAAAAACTCTGATTTAAAAAAAAGTTAATGACTTCAGCAAATAAAACCTAGAAGAATGTCATTTTGAGCAGGTGATTATATGAAATGAAATAAATAGAAAATGTGATATTTGTTTAAACAATAAATGAGGGACAAAGTTTTTTTTTTTTTGGATCGTTTGCAATACGAAAGTGACTCATTCGATGAAACCATTAAAATGAATAAAAATATCATTTAACTCGCACGAGCACTTGGTGCTTGGCCGTTAAAGAAATCATGTTCTGACATGTTACATGTGTAGCATATTTCATTTTAATCTTTTATTCATTTTATTTTTGAATCATTTCTTTAAATTAAATTCTTCTTCTTATAAAGTTGAAATCTTTCATTTTTAAGCGTGGAAAGATCACAGATAACTTCAACAGGTTGGTATAAATAAACGCTTATGACATTTAATATACTTGTTGCAATATCTGTATGATATGCGAATAAATTACTACTACTAATAAAGAATATGCATATGTGGGCATCGATGCTCTGTAAATCAGATGGTTTGATACAGAGCGACTAAATTTAGCAGATTGGATGTTAAAAATTTGCAATGAGTCTTTTAAAAGTTTAAATTAATTAGAAATAAGAGAGATTTTAAAGTTTTTTTTTCATGATGGATATATTCCAGCACAAATATGATTTTTACACCATTTTAAAGCTCAAAAAAATTAAAGGCTTAGATCTGGAAGCTTTTTTTCAACGATGTCTATTTAATTGCCGTAATGTTTTCTTTGTACAGTGCACATAATGAACATATAGACATACTGATTTTTAAGTTATATGATAGGTCTATGAAACGTTTAATCAAGTTTTAAATTATTTAATTTAATTAATTAAGATTAAGAAGATTTTGCTGCGGAAACTATTAAGAGTGAATCACATAAAATGTTTAATTAAAAATTTTAGCAACTATCGATCCTCCCGTACAAAAGGTAACTAGTAAGAAATATAAGTAAACCCCCCTCTAGTATTTATTCACAGATAGTGCGACAGACTTTAGATTGGCTAAATAATGTCAATTCATGTTCACATAATGCATCAATTTGTCACTGCAAATGCACTTTTTAATGAGTTGCTTCTTTTTCTGATCTAGTCGAAGAATGTGGTGACACATATAGCATAATATAACGTGTAGTTAGTCAAGGTTGTTATAATCACGTTGAACTTCTATGTCCTAATGTATATCCAGCTAAATTAGTTGAAGCCTAGTATATCTTGTTAGGCAAAATGAATCTGGGATTTCTTAGTATCCCTCAGAAGAAACATGATTTTAGTAACGCTAGAATAGGTTGATTTTCTTGGGAAACTGGTCCATTTTTGTGTTTTATTAGATGGAAATTGCAGTTAATTGTCAGACGACACAAACAAAGAGGTCAGGTGAATTGAATGATTCTTGAAATTTGTTTAAAATTGAAAATACCATCCCTCCACTTAAAAATCCATTCTTCTATTCTCCCAAATAAAAAAGTTGCTGAGGGGTGAGAAGATGTGAAATATTATTTTAAAGGATTTAGTCACTTTTTTTAAAAACAATTCCCTTTTGAGATAAGTAGGAAAAGTTGATTTAGGTAGCAATTTCGAGAAGCAGCAAAAGTACAATAAAATTGTTGTCCTTTGTCTGGAGTGTAAAAAACCTTCTGGGTGAATGAAAACCTTATTAAAAAACTTTTTTTTATTTTGCTTTGTTACTTTAAAATTATTTAGAGTATAGATAAAGAATTTAAAAAGGAGTTCTCCAAACTTCAAAATGGAAATAAGTAAATGAAACAAAGATTCATATTCTTAATTTTAAAAAGTTTCATTTTTCTAATCGATTAATAGACAAACTTTATTGCAATGTTTACAATAAAATTTTTATAAAATGATAGAAAAATTCATTCTAAATCAATTGACAAATTTACATGTTTTTTTTAAAATCAAGATAACTTTAAAAAATATATATTAAATTCGTTCAGCTATTATATATATATATATAATAGCTGAACTAGGAGTATAAACTGCTTTTTTTCAAGATTAAAATAATCAAAATGTTAATAATGTATATATCAAATATATCAGAATGTTAATATAATTTCAAAAAATGTAAGATATTCTACATCAAGACCCCCTGCAATTATTTTAAACAAATTGATAGAAGTGGTTCTGAGTGTTTTAATGATATAACATTCTACATAACTTCATTTAAGTCTTGAGGCTATTAAGATAATAACATTTAATATTAACAGGAAATTTTCGTTATTATTATTTAAGTAAATTCAAAGGAGCAGGTGAGAAGTAATCATGATCTCAATAACGTTCTATAAAACCCCAGTGTGGAGATTCTTACCCTCAGTTGCAACAGCTCTGCAAAGTAATATTAAAGTCTCTAATTGTCTCTTTTGTATATAATATATTTTAAAAGTTATTTAGTCGTAAAAGGACTTAAAAAAATCTCTTTAGTCGATTGATAAAGAAAGATGACCACCTTATTTAAAAAAGGGCATTTCGAACGACAGATGAAATGAATTACGTCGAGAGAACATTAATGAAACAAATTTTATTTCTTCAGTCGACTATCCCCCTCCCCTTCCGCATCGCTTTCTTACAAAGATGGTCTCCCACCCCTACCCCAGCACCAGGAAACACAAGCACACTTTTATAACCCTCGGAACCAAGTGCTCTTGATATCCAACGATAAACAGCCTCTACAGAAGAATCGAAAAAGAGGGAGGGGGGAAGGGCTGAAAAAAAAAGAACGAAAGAGAATTTCAGCACAGAACCACCCCGGGAGTGTGCATGGGGGGAGGGAGACTGCTGAACGTTAGAGTGGGGGCATAATAATACCTAGAACCCACGTGGCACTGAAGAGAACGAGAAGGCCGTTAAAAGTGTAATAAAAACGTTATGACTCCCTATGAAGAAGTTAGAGCTTCAAATCATCGGGGGATCAATTGTATAAAAGGTCCCAAGTTCCCATTGTTTGAAACTCAACTTTTGCTCCAAAATGAAAGGTTTTTTTTTCTTTATGTCATTATTTTCTCAAGAAATTTGATACTTCAGTTGATGGTGATTCTAAAATATATCTAAGAGTTTTTAGGAAACTTATTAAAAGTACAGCAAAACAAACTTTTTTTTTGAAAGGACATATTTCTTGAAAGGCAATTAAAGAAGTAAACAAAAGTTTTGTGGCGAGTGATCTAGTCGTAATGTATAAACGTGATAGCTTAACTCAATTTTGTACTTTTTATCTGATCGAGTGGAATGGAGTTTCTTTTTTATTTTATTGCTTTTTAGGTATATTCTTTCTTTTAAAGTAATAAATAAGTCATTAACTAATGTAAAAGTTACTTTGAAAAAAAAATTGTTGAAACCGATTTTCAGTTATTACTATTTTTATGGTCAACTGAAGTGTGTATTTTCCTATTTCATACCATAAAATAAGTTTATTTTTTTATTCTAATTTTTCTTTCATTATGATTCAAAACAAAAAGAAAACACATGTTTCATAATAAATACCTAAATCACGTGATGTCTGAAAAATTATACCTAAATCGCGTCTGCGCTAGGAAATATCGCTCATCAAAATTATTCTGCTAAAAAACATTTCCTTCAGATTTTAATCGAAGACGGTTTAGACATCTTTTGTAGCAGAAGCCAGCCGGCTAAGTTATAAGAAAAAATTGCCGATTTAGGAAGTTAAATATTTTTTAAACATAAAATGATAATTTTAATTAAATTGTCATTTTATGATTACGTTTAAAACAGAAAACTTTAAATGTATTTCTGTTCAATATTTCCAAATTACTTTAACCCTTGGCGATTACATGCATTTGATGCAAATAAAATACAGTGGAATCTGGCTCAAAGAGCATAATTCATATCCTATTCTTAATTGTAATGCTAAACACTTATTAAGTGAAATCATTTTTCTTTTTACCGGAATCCATGTAAAATAAGACAATACATTGCATACCGTAAAAAAATACTTAAATTTCTAATATAATTTGTTATTTATAATGCATGCTTATTTTAACAAGAAAATCGTTTTAAAACATCGGTTTTTGGCTACACTTCACAATTTGGCGAAAGTGGGACGCAGCGTTATCGTTAAATAAATCTGTAACACACATTGTTAATACTTAACCATGGTAATGTTTCTCGAGGCCGTGGTGGCCTCGTGGTAATGCGGTCCCGGTTCGTGAGCCCTAGGGTTTCAAATTCAAGACCTCATTCCGTCGAAGAACCGTCGTGTAAAGCCTAGTTTCAACGACCTGCGAATCATCAGACGGGCTACGCATTCCCCCCGTTTTACCTCTCTGCCGGTTTCTTGGGGTCCTTTGATGTCTGAACACTTTACCGACAATTTGCAGGAAAAATTCGGACGCGTCCACAGACATCAAAACACCCCCAAGAAACCGCAAGAGGCATAAAATGGGTGAACGCGTGGCTTGCCTGAAGATTCAATGGGTCGTTGGAACTAGGCTTAAGAAGGTCTGTTGCACTTTAAATCCGTCAGGCAAAACGTCCTCCTGCTGGTGTAGTGCGATGTGGAGAGGGTGTGCCAGCTCAGGTGTCCTCCTCGTCACCTGACTGTGGTTAAAATACGAGGTCCGTCCCAAAATTTCTCCGAGTTTTGTTTTACAACGGGACGTTAATATAACTAAACTAAACTAAACTAAAACTCACTCGAAATAAGATGAAATATTTTCCCCCGCTTTCTCCATTATTTCACTTTCAAGTTTCCCTTCTATTACCTCTATTGCGAATCTCTTCCCCAGCTTTTTGCTGTGACGTGGAATTTGCAATTTGGTATTTTTGGTTATGTTCTTTCACCAGTTTATCGAAGTCATTGTTGTCCCTTTCTTTTGAGTCAAACGAGGGGTTTTAATCGACCAAATTTTGGCCAGAGACAGAATCTCATCGATTAAGACTCCTCATTTTACTGAGATATCCAGTCAAAACTCCCTTCATGTAAAGAAAAGGGCTCTCTTCAAACAAGCGATCAATATAGATTGATACCTGCCAATTTAGCATGTGACGTATGTGTGTATCCTTGCAAATCATTCTGGGAAACATCGCTTCGTTAAGCGACCACACTCCACCGTCTTCATGAATGAATCAAGGAAGATGAGCTCACTTATCAAAAAGTCTCAGGAACCTATTAGTTACTTTCTTATGTACAAAGTATACAAAGGGAAAGAATTGCTAAAATGAAAATATTTCAACTCGAGATTCGGAAGAACGACAAAGTTTCAAATCCCTATGAGTCCGAAAAAAATATTTTTGTTATGTTGTTGGTCTATTGTTGTAAATTGTATGCAAATCAATATCTCAGAAACAATTTGAGATATGATTATTACACAAAACTTTAAAATTTCTATCATATTTTGAACAAAATCGACCGGCTTTTCAAATACGATGCAACACGATTAACTTCAAAACGAGAAGAGTTAGTAGTACAAAATTTGATGTACTTATTTAGCACATAAAGTGTAGATCTCTATCAATTTTCGAACCTTATCCATCGAGGGAATGGCCGTCTGTATTTTGCAGGGGTGTAAAACAGGCAATTAAAAATGTAGCTGATTAAGTAAGTAAATGAAATTTGTTTCTTAATTTTCGATATAAATGCAGTAATAGTTTTTCACTCCTTTAATAAACTTATTTAATTCTAGACGAAAACATTTTAACAGAGAAGATTTCATAATATAATTCAGAATGATAAAGAAACAAATAGGCTTTTTTAATTGAAAGAAACGTAGAAAATTTAAATAATACTTTATTTCTTGGATATCAAATGGTAATTGGTGTTAAAATGATAGATATATCTTGAAAATGGATATTTAAAGTATTTTTTCTTTTAAAATCTAAAATGTTTTTCAGTAAAATTAATTTAAAAGAGTCATTTTGATTTTAAATATTTTTTTAAAAACATTCTGCTGAGTTGAATTTCTCTTTAATTTTATCAAGAGATGATTAAATTTCAAATTTTAATGGCAAGCATCTGCAGCTGAAAATTGAATCCTGAAATTTCTCTGGCGATAAAATGCATCCCGAATGGAACATTTAAAAATCCCTGTCTTAAAGCAATCTTGATTTTGTTAATAATGCTGAAGAAATTGTAAATCAAAGTCCCCCCCCCCTTAGAATAAGGATATAAACACTTTATAAGCCAACTGGACTGTCGTCCTGAATAATTCTCGTATACTAATTATTAAAGATGTTTGTTATATCCACTACTGCTACATAACATTGTGGAACTTGAACAAGTCCATGAATATCAAAATTATTCAAAATTTTATTTCCAGAGTCTCACATAAGCAGTTTGTGCTATATAGCATATAGTAAAGAAAAAGAAGTAATTTAAAAAAGGAAGTATGTACATTTTTCCAGCTTATTCAAACGAAACACTTGACATAGAACTACAATTTTAATATCAAGGTAACATGCAAATTTTTATTTATCTAATTCTTTGCGTTTTTGTTATCGTGCTTATGTGCATGAAAAATGGATATTTACGTATTAGACCGCCGACGTCAATGGTTTAGTAACTCATTGGCGACGGATTCAAATTTGTCGATAAACCGTCAACGCCAACGAAACTAACAAAATGGTGGACGACCATCAAGGTTTGAACAATCTAAATAATTTCGGGTTTTTTTCCATAATGGGCGGTTTAGTAACTCATTGGCGATGCCTTGAAATTTGGCGATAAAGATCGGTGGTCTATTACGAATTTACGAAAAAATGTACAGACCACAAAACAGTCAAACTTTTGACTGGTATGATTTAAAATTTGATAAAATTGAAGCATTACATGCTAAAACTGTATACCAGATTTCATTTATATAAGTTACTGGTGAATTATGTTTATGTCAAAGCTCCATATTAAATGCAGGCGAAATTAAAGAGAGACAGATGTTCGCACATTTTAAGTATATATCTCTTTAGGCTTTTGAATTATTCTGTCTCCTGGTATTCGGGCAGATATAGAGACTTACTTCCTGGCGAATGGGTTTCATTTAAAATTTCACACAGATTTACAATTATAAACCCACAATTTGGCATACAGAGATCTACTTCAGAGTTTTTGAATTATCATGTTCAAAAATAAAAACATTGCGACAGACAAATAGAATTCCAAGCGCATATTTTTCAAACTCTTGTTGGTCTAAAATATGAAGACTGATCAAAATTTGGTGATCGAAATCTTTTGATGAAGAGTGATTCCTTACTTAGCTTATATTACAGGTGATAAAACTATTTTGAACCATTTATCAAAAATTATCCATACAAAAAAAATGATAGAAATGATATGAATTTTGTATCTCACAGGAATAAATTAAAATATTTTTATAAAATACATAGGCACAATTAAATCAAAGTTATTCATTTCTCAGTCATTCATCATTTTAAAATTAGCAATCACTTTTTATACTTTATGTAACTGTTCTGTTCTAATGTATTATGTCTTTGCATTCTCATATGCATAATATACAAAAAAAAATGTCATTGTCAAAAATTGAAACTTTTAGTTTTAATATATTTACAGTCAAATAAATAATTTTTTGCAATTATATCTGTTTGTCTACGAACAACATACGACTCAACAACGTTTTGAGCTAGACTTCTATCTAATGTTGAATAAAATTCAATTGGAGTAAATCTGCATGTCCAAATAGACGAATATAAATATGATAACTATGATACTTTCACTAAAAACTGTTTGCTTTCACAAGCATGTAAATACGATTACTGAAAAAAGATACTAAATAAAAAAGACTTAAATAAATATATGAAATATGATATATGATTTTTTGAATACAATTGCAGTTTCGTGTCACATTTTAGTTTTAAACTTTTTAGAACAAACACAATTCACGTTCTGTTTTAATTATGCTTCAACTGCATTATTGCGACTAATCGCCAAAGATCGCATCTCCTAATCTCTTTCGCAACTGTAATTCACCAAAAGCATACAATTAATACTACATTAGAACGTTTATTATAAGATATATAAAAAGTTTGGAGGGATTTCTATCACTGATTTCATATGACAAGGAGATTGTAAATGTACTCATATCTGAATCACGAATATTCCTACTGCAGTTTCTAATTGAATTCACTTTCCACGATGCTACAAAATATCTCAGAAATCTTTTGATGTAGTGCCCTTTTGCCATTTAATCTGGGAATTCACTGCATATTTTGCTGATCACAAAAATCCAGGTTGCCAGTGCCCTGACCAGGGGATTGCAGGTTTAATGTCCAATTCCATCTAAGTTCTCGAAATCAGTGCTGGTTTGAATCACGCTTATTCGGCCCCGAAAATCAAATATCTTTCCATGGTATGTAGTAAATATCTAGTCACTCTTCAGATGTCACCTTCAACAAAGGTTCCATATAATGAGGTCCGTCCAAGGGAAGCCCTGGAAGGGCTCAAAAGGAGAGACTTGAATACAATGAAGCTGAACTGAACAAAAGAACACGCTGTCACAGTATGGTTAAAACTACGTTAGTTGTAATAGGACAAGCGCAGAGCTAGTTGGGAAGAGAAACTATAGAGTCAATACAATTCTCTCCATTCCTGCTTTCGTAATAACCATCCAATTTTTAGTTAATTTTTGTTTCGGGCTTTAATTAATAAATTTGGATGTAAAGGAATTCATTGTAAGAGGAATAAGAAAGTCATTTCCCGAATTGGAGTTAGGTATATCATATTAAAAGTGCAACTACATTAGCCACAAGACCATTTTGTCGAATGAATTATCTTCATTATTTATTAAAGATTCAGTTAAACTTTGCCATGAAAAAATTTTATTACTCTTCCTCGTGTTTTGAGAGTCCCGGGTTCGAGTCCCGCTTCAGGCATGGTTGTTCTTCCATGTGCTATATGTGAGATGTGTGACTGTGCCCCCCCCGTAAAAAGGAACTGTGCAAGAGACTGTGATGTGTGTGTAGTTAAAGTCGTACTCTTGGCCATCATTGGCGCTACTTGAAACAAGAGACACATATCTACGGCTTAAAATCTGCTGATGCATCAGCGGGGCTTGTACACGACAAGTTCCACAAGTAACAACAAATCTTACTACTTTTTATTAGCATTAAAATTATTAAATCAAAGCAATTAGAAATTAAACGGACGGCAATCAAAATTTACATCTTATGTCTCTCTTTATATTGGATACTAATAATCAACGAATATAAATTTTTTGTAACCATACAAAGTAGGAGTAAAACAGAGGTACCGGGTAATGTCAAAATTGTTTTTGAAAAAATATCTAAGGTGTGATTATGTTAGTGTCCAAAAAGTATGTTTATTGTTAATGATCATATTTTGAGATGTCTTCTTCCTACCTAAGACTAATCATGCTTTTGTAAAACTATTGAATTATGAGCTGCTGCTACTCTCTTCTTTACAAACGGTTTTTCACTTTTTATGCAAAAGTTAGAGTCACGTAATATTCGGAATTATTGAATATAGTCGCAATTACTCCTGTTGCCGGTGTACTTTTCACTGTGAAACTAGCTAGAAGTAAAAAAAAACCCATAAAAGTATCCGAAATACTAAGATTAGAGAAGCCTCCAATTATTTTTGAAAAATAGCACTTCATCCTCGCTTTCAAGTATAAAAAAAAGAGTAAAGCAAGGATAATTTTAATCCGTTTTAGTACAAATTCAATATCACGGTTCAAACTGGGAGTTAATAAATCAAAACTCAGCTGCCCGTATGTATCCAAGTTGCAAACGACTATCATGTTTTGGCCTGTCTTCAAGTTAGAATTCATTGTATTCCTTCATAATGACTCGGCGTGATGCCAATACTTAATGCCGCCGATAAATTTAAAAGTTCCAGCAGCTTTGCCCTTCTTTGAGGAGCACTATAATAAATTAAGCCCTTGACTGGGAGAGATTAATAAATAATGGGTATTTCGCTCAAAATATACTTTTGTCGTTTTCCGCGATTCCAAGTCTTGGTAATTAAATTTTAACGCGTACATGCCTCTCTTGTTTTGCGAATCGGAACACAGTGGAAATTCTGTAGCAATAATAATGATAACGAGACCTTTAACAAGATGGCCGCCCGCCGCTGGTCCGCCATTTTGATTCCCCAATGAGTAATGTTTGCGGTGGTGGATCCATAATTACATTTATTTCAATCTTTTTTTGACGCCTTGTTAGGGGCAGGTCCAATCGGTTTCACAGCAGTTATTAGACCTGCGTAAAGAGAGGGGAAGGGCAGTTCTTGATGAATGGCATCGTCCATCGATGTATTTCTAAAAATCTTCACTGCCTTGTTACGTTGAGAAATCACGATGGAGGCGAAACGCCCCGCTGAGGATTTTAGGGTATCCCCAGAACTGGTATTTATCATTTTTCTAACACTGTACGTGATTTACTTTATAAATGAGAGCACTCTTTTTTCCCCCTTCTTTAGTTGACTGGTTCGTTAAAATCACGATTCAGCCATCGCTGATCTTAATGAATTTAAATTCCCTTGTTTGTGATTTGATGACTCTAATCATGAGGGCGCTTTGGGGAGAATGGGAAAGAATCGCGGAGATTATTCATAAAATGGTTTTTCGGAAGAGGTTTGCTTTTTTTCCCCCTTTCATTGCTTTTAAAAGGTGATTAATTTCATTGGAAATGTGTCTAGAAGCAAATGCGGTTCAAAAATTTCATGCACGGTGGATTTATGGTAATTTGCTTCTAAGTTTAAACTAGACTTTTCCGCTTCATATATTGACCTAATATGTATTTTTTAAGTGCTCTTTCCAAAAATAATAATCTAGATCATTATTAGATGCATACATTTTAAAGGAAATGAGACAAAAATACCACCACTGTAGAAAAGTTAATAGATTTATGACATCATGCGTTGAAATTGGAACTCAATGGGATAGCAGATTCAAAGCCTATTATGATCGTGCAGAAAGCTAAACTGATGCAAAATGTAAAACCTTTGGGATTTTTGAGATTTAAGGTTTTAGTATCACCATATACATTTGTTATTATCATGTTAGAACATGATATTGTTTTGGGGATGAGAGTTTTGTCGTCAGCAAAAATCCGTAGGCGAAAAAATGAAATTTTATTATCTGCACAAGCAAGTAAAAAAAATCAGCTTTTAATAACGCATTGACATCACATTTGCAAAGTTCTGATTTAAAAAAAATAATTTAATAACTACAGCGAATAAAATATTAGAAAACTTTCACTTTGAGCACACGACTATATGAAATGAAATAAATAGGAAATGTGAAAATTTTTTAAACAATAAATGCGATACAAAGTTTTTTTGGATCGTTTGCGATACTAAAGTGACTCATTCAATGAAACCATTAAAATGAATCAAAATATCATTTAACTTGCACGAGCACGTGGTGCTTGGCCGGTTAAGAAATGATGTTCTAACATTATGCATGGAAATACGCAAAGCAGATTTCATTCTAATCTTTTTTTAAATTTGAAATACCTTTTTTTTATCTTACTATACAGACAAAATTGAATATTTGCTCATACATATATAATTGTTTTATCAGGTATTATCAAAGCAATGTCAGGTATTATCACAGCAATGTCTATTGACGGCAGCAGTTTTCTGTAATTACCTTTGGGGATTAATGCTTCTATGAGGGATTAGAATTGTGAAAAACGGACAAATCCTTACTGTCTTGCTTCATTTTTTTAATTTAGAAACAATATCATCTTGGCTTCTATTCCGTGATCATTGCTTTCAAAAATGCATTAAAAAAAAAGAAAGTAACTGTTTTCCTGGCGATCAAATTTCATCAAATGACACCGTATGAAACGCCCCTAAACTCGTAATTTTCACGGTAAGAATATTTTATGAAAGAAATATAATTCCATTATTTAAATTAAATGTTTTTATGATTTTTAATAGGTATTTAATTTTTTCATTTAATTATAATGTTTGTTGTTTTCATTTATACTATTAATCATAGACTTTTATTCGTATATTCAAGAAGTCATCTTCTTTTAATTCCCTTTAACACTCTTATTATGCTTCATTTTACTTTAGGATTTTTCTAATTGTCCAAAATGTTATACGTGGAATTCATAATGTCTATTGAATAAAAATTTTAGACAATTTTTGTCCTTTATAAAAGACATCATGATAAAGAAAAAAATTTGCGTTAAAATTAAACATGTCTCGATGGAAAGAAAATCGAAATAAATGAAGACAAAATAATAAGAGAAAATATTAAATACTTTTCATATTAAGAATCCATGGCTGTTATTTTCGAATGATCAATCTTTATAACGCCCATTTGAATTAAATCAGTTTCTAAA
This sequence comes from Argiope argentata, assembly GCA_026289955.1. Lineage (NCBI taxonomy): Eukaryota > Metazoa > Arthropoda > Arachnida > Araneae > Araneidae > Argiope > Argiope argentata. The sequence continues at coordinate 5,533,553 of JAOUZG010043906.1, read as the reverse complement.
ATTACGAAAAATTTAATTGTAAAACATGCTTAATTACATTAAAAAATATTAAAATTATATAAAATATAAAAGTCGGATAAAAAACAAATATTGAAGTTTCAAACAAATATTGAAAATAAATGGGGAAATGACAGAAAAAGAAGTTTTTTTAATTTAAAAAAATCGTATAAAAACGGTTTCTTTGAGGTGGATACAATTCCAAAATTATTGAGAAGTAGTAAATACCTAAGTCTTTGTATCCAAATGACAATATTTCAATTATGCAGTAATCTAAAATCGAATTAAAAATTTGGAAACAAACCGATTAATTAATAAAGATCTATTATTTAAAAAATTTAAACATCAAATTTGATAGCTATAAGTCCAATGATTTTTTTTTTTGCATATCTCGTCTTGCATATCACAATGTACATGCAAAATTGTGCCACTGCCATGCAATAGCGCAAATGGCACAAATAAATATTATAATGTTGAAGAAAAACAGATATATGCCTAATAGGCAAAATAAATTTGAACGCTGTCTTGCAATAAGATGCTCGATATCGGGAGAAAACATGTTATTGTTGTTATGCTGGTATTGTTACTAATGGCACTTGCCATGGACAAGCCCCCCGCTGATACGGCAGCAGATTTTTGCCGAAAGGAGCGTCTCTTGTTTTTGAAGTAGCGCCAAGAGTTCGACTTAGCTACACACTCCGCACATTTGCTTGCACAACCCCTTTTTGCATGGGGCACTGTCACATTTCTCACAAATAGCACACAGAAGAGCAACCATGCCAGAACCGGGACTCGAACCCGGGCATCCAGAACGTGAGAAAGACGCGTTACCTCTGTGCCAGAATTGATAGAAAATGTACATTAAATAATAAGCAATATATAATACAAAATAATACAGTTATATTCAAGTGACTTCTATATTGCATAAGTATTAAATACCAGGATTCAGAAAAAGAAATTGATCAGTAAAATTTGTTATGGGGAGATAAATTCTTAGAAACTACGTTAAGTGTGCCGGCGTCCTGGCAAAGGGGTAGTGCGTCTTCCTAGTATTCTGGGAGTCCCGGGTTTGAGTCCCGACTCTGGCATGATTGTTCTGTGTTCTAGCTGTAAGGTGTGTAAATATGCCTCCTTCTAAAAAGGGGCTGTGCAAGCGAATGTGATGAGTGAGTAGCAAAAGTCGTACTCTTGGCCCTAGACGCTGATTTGGCTTAAATCGCTGATTACCTTAGAGAGCTTTTCTACGGCAAATGTCATAAGAAACAAGAACGTTAGACGTTCTTTTAAACCATCTAAACTATAATAAAGCAGATTCACCATTCTAAAAAATATAAAGGAATAAAACTTTGGGGAATATTTAATTGCCCCGAAATTTCCTCCCCAACTCCACTAGAATTAATTGTGAATACTACATGAAAGCTCTAGACAAAGAATTTATAGATTTAATTGCTAAAAATAGCATCATTTTTTTTAATAAATGAAGTCCAAAATTATTAAAAGTTATTCATTTGGCTCAATTTCCTTACATGAGGGAGATTTGAAAATGAAAATGGTCTCCAGCTTTCTCAAACCAATAAACATCTATGGAACTATTTGAGAAAATATATTGTATTTCAAAACATGGCTTCTTAAATTTCTTTTCCCCATGTTCTGTTTCTTGGTGGAAAATATTTTGTGAACTCTTATCAATCAGAAATATTTTGCTCCAGTCACAAAGTAGGGGAATACCTTTGGAAATAAAAGATCAAGTCTTGTTACCACTAAAAGGGAATTCGTCGAAGCTCATATTTACATAAGATATTTTGAATCAATATGATATCCTCAGTTATTTTTATTTACAAACGTTGAAGAATTTGAAAGAATCTCAAAAACTGACAATTTCTTTCACGTCTCGAAAAGACCTTGTTTCACTTTCCGTAATCCTTATTTTTAGAAGTTTCTGTTTGACCTTCTATTGTAACTCCCATGATTTATCAAAAGACGTTTAAAAAAGTTTCTACTCGGTGGCATATATAGGTACAATGATCAATAGAGGATTTTTAAACTTTTTAAAAGTTGTGTTACTGTTAATATCCCACCTCCTTCTTTTCGGATTTAGGAAGCAGCCTTCCCTTAGAATTCCTATGAGGCATATCATCAGAAGCCATACGGAAAAGTATAAAGAAAAGTGGGGTTTTTTAGAACTTTATCTTCAAATGGGATTATGAATTATTTTAAAGCAAAAAGCGGATTAGAAGCATTTTAATGAGATCAATCTACTCATGGGCATTGCATAGTTTCATTACACCTACATCTGAACAGGCTGGTACATTGGAACTTAATTTTTTTGTGTGCTTGTGTGCGTTTCATGGTTAATTGTTCAAAAATAAGGAAAGCTTACTGAAATTAAAACATAATACAACTTATAGATTGATCTGTATACATAGAAATATTCATCGACATTAAAATTTCTAATTTCTTCAAAGAATACCAAAATCAGGCATTTACTTTCAAGAGAAAAACATGCATCACCCTTCCCCCCTAAAAAAATACCTGGCACTTCGTAAACAAACATTGATTCAACCTACTCCAAAAAGTATGCAAGACAGAGAAAGAAGAGGGTACTTGATAATGTAACATCACCATTATCTTATCATAGGAAGAAAGGGGGTGTCTTAAATACTACACGATGTAGGAGTTGCTTGAGATCGGAATAATTCATCAAACCTCTCTCCCCTCTTACTTTCCATGATTCCTTTTTGTCCATCGCCATCTTCTTTTCTTCCTTTTTTTTCGGAAGCTTCGCGAAGACCGCGTGTGTCCTAGTGCAAATAAATCCGCTCTGTGTCAAACGGGGTGGCATTATTTATCCAAAAGAAAGATGTTAGTTCCTACGGGCAGACTTTTTTGCAGTGGAACACAGACACACTTGATGTTATTTGTGTTTGTCCAGCCTGGCTTCTGTACCGGCATGCGTAATGGTCTTACATAATCCATTGACAGAAGAAGTTTCTGATGGAATGCCCACTGCAATCCGATTAAATCAGTAACCGACGCACGGTTTTCTTTGCTTCTGCAAGAGATTTTCTTTAATAATTTTTTTGTCACATAAACAAAAGCAAAGAAACCCCGATTTTGTAAGGGATTCCTATCATTATATAATCTTACACGCAAGTAGTTTAAAATTATCCATTGTAATTACATTATGAAGTGCTGTTTAATATCAATCATCAGGTTCTTTTCACATTCACGATTTAATCGTTGCTAATACTGCTTTGTTGGTAGTATTATCGATTTGAATTCTTTGACTTGACAACAAACGAACAACGTATAAGTATAAACTAAAAATAAGCAAAAAAAGCTAGTTATTTAACCATTTTTAGTGAAATATTTCCAATTATGAAAATTTAAAACCATTTTTGATAGTAAATATTATGTAATTTGAAACAAGAAAGCACTATAAAAATATTCCAAGACATTAACAGTATTTAATCCAAGCCACGGCTTATTAAACTTTGGCAACTCCTGTCTCTAAAATTATTAAAATGCTGACAAGGTTTTTTTTTCATGAATAAAAAAATTTAATTCAAAATAAATTTTAGTAATTTTTTTTTATCAAATGCTCTGTTTTTAAAAATAAAATTTTAAGAAAGTTTACTGCTTATTTTTACTAATATTTAATAAAACACTGCTCAAAATATTTAGAGGGTATTAAAAGTTCGATTTGAAAGTCATATCTAGATTCCTCCGACCTCCCCGAAAGCACACAGATTTAAACCAAGAGGGCTGAATGACTGGACCGTCACAACAGTAACACTAACGGGAACTATGGTTGAGTCCTAATGGCCATCACCGGACACGGTACAACCGTCCCCGTAGGAAGTATGTCCCGTCATCGATGGGAGGAGTCTACCTCCACCTATTAGTGTACCCTTCAGGGTGGAGAGTTCCATCCACCATGCCGGAAGCCTCTCATCCTCATTTCAATGTGCCCCCCGGGGGGGGACAGACATATACAAAGTTAGTAATATGCAAATTTTATTCGCGTTAGGAGAAAAATACTAGTTTTAGATAAGAAGTGGAAAGCTACCTGCATCAGTTTTCCTATTGGAGTAGATTAAAAACAATTGACACACATCGAAAGTTTTGTAATCTAAATACCAGCATGAACATGACTTAGCTGAATCGGTAGTTTGAAGGGTAGATAAAGCAATCCACCAAAGTGAAAGTTAGCAGTTCACAAAAAATTCTTTTCGAGACTATGGTATTGGTTTTTTGGGACTGGAAATGTTCTCCGATGATCTCGTAACAAGATCATACATTTGCAAAAACACAAAATGAAAATCAGTGTTTGATTTTAATGGTCAGAAAAGGCTACACTGTGAACGTTACTTTATTGAATAGCATTTTGAAAGGGTACCAAAATTTCGAAACAAACTATAATGAAACTGACTGTACTATATGGGTTTGTATGCTCTAAAATCTAAAGTCAATTTTTTGTTAACAAGGAAAATGCCTACCAGCAGAAGGTGGGCGTAGGAATATTTTAAATAGGAATGAGATGAGTGGAAGAACGTGATCTTCATTGAGGAATCTCGCTTTAACCCTTTGCAGTCCGAAAAATAATTAGATGCAATATTATTAACCTAATATAAAGATTTGTTTATGGCTATAAAAAATAAATATAAGTAATTATTTTAAGTCGAATGTCTTTGAAAAATCAATCTACATCTCTTAACCCTTATGTTGGCGTTTTTAATAATTAAATTTGAAAAATAAATAAATAAAACGTCAAAATGATGTACAATCTTGAATGGTGAGTCACACTCGACATTGGAGTGCAAAGGGTTAAGTATATTTTACATTAATAGTTTGTTTGCTTTTGCTCATGACTTTACAGATACCTGTGTTGTGACAATTTTTATCTATATATGCCTAGTATCGTTGCCATAATTAAGAGTTAATTTTTTCCAAAATAATATAAAGATAATGAATTAATCTTAAAATTTTTTCATGTTGCAATATTTTTTAACTAAAGGTTTGAATCTTCTTTGATTATTTTATTGCTTATAATAATAAATGGATGGTTGTAATTCATTTCAACATAATATCAACAATTTTTAAGTATAAAAATTTGATTATCAGTGTCTATTCAGATGAAAAAAAGGGGAAAAGGAGCCAGTTATTTACATCGGATCTTTTAAGATCGTTGAATGTTCTAAAGAAAGCTCTTTTAATGAAATTTTCTGCTGTTTTTATTTCCAAAATCATAAATTAACTTATTGTCACCTGATTATTAATGGATGTGCGTCATCTGCGCATCAGATGCAGAAAACGCTTCATTGAAGAACCTTCAGGAGATTCTCCTAACACGTGCAAGAGAGGACTATGCATATTGGAAAAAAGGTGCGCCTGTCCTACTCGTGTTTGAATTCAGTCACTGGATTGTTATGAGTTTTAATCTGTATCACATGTCCCTAAATAAATACAGCTGGTGGATTTTGTTTGAAAAAAAAAGAACGTGTATAATATTCTGGTTAAGTAAATTACACTTTCATTTCTGCCTTAAAGTTTGTAATGTGAAATATTTTCTACGTATTTGTGTTCCAGAATCAAAATTTTGTTTGGTTTAAGAGTTACGTAAGTTCGTGTGGCAAAAGAATTTTTATGTTTCCGTTTACGTAAACATTTTTTTCTCGTGTTTTTACCTCATTTTATAAGTTTTACTACATGCATTTTTCTTTAAAAAAAAGTTATATGTCACTTGATTTACTTTTTCGACAACAGATTTCGCTTCATTTTTGTTTACAAATCATTAAAACTGAAAGCTTGTTCTTCCTTTTTCCTTCATTTAATGACTCCCATTTGTACATTACGGTTACAGCGAGTACATGCTGTCCGCATTCTAACAACAAAAGTTGATACTAATTAATTATTTCTTACAACTAGTAGATGTATGACTATAAAAAATTAAAATATGGGATTTTACATTCATAAATTTTCAATTTCTCGCTTAAAAACCATGCATCTGACTTTGGCAACACAATATAATTAGTAGATAAGGATATTATTTTGAGATGTTAACCCTTTACTCTCCGATGGTGCCTCTGACTCACCATTCAAGATTGTGCACCATTTTGACATTTTATTTATTCATTTTTCAAATTTCATTGCTAAAAACGCTTAAATAATGGTTAAGAGATGTAGATTAATTTTTAAAAGAAATTCGACTTAAAAGACTTATGTATATTTATTTTTCATAGCAATAAACAAATCTCTGTATTAGATAAATAATTTTGCATCTAATTTTTTTTCGGAGTGAAAAGGGTTAATTTTTATAGAAATTCAACAATAAAATTATAGCTAATGATAGACCAATATGGTAACAATTATACATTCTCTATTCATTAAATATCCATCAACAAGTTTTTATATTTACTGTGTATTCGAAATTTCGCGTATTAACTTCGGAAGGTGATTGTACACATTAAAACAATTTTCGCAATAGAACATGGAGTGATTAATACGGGAACTTTTAGCCAGAGGGGGGAAGGATTTATAACAAAAGTAAAGAATTACTACAGATAAAATGCACAACTCAAATTCAGTAAAATACAAATTTTCATAGCAAATAAATATTACCGTTCCATTATTGCATATAATAAGACATATAGAATGGCAAATGTGTAGGCAAATCAGCAATAAACTTTGGGAGTAAAAGTGTGTTGGAAGGATTTTAATAAGTGCTTCTAATCTCGTTATTCAATTGATTATTATCATGAAAGAAAAAGATTTATAACAAAACAGTAACAGTAAGATGCATTAACAATTTTCATGAAATATGTAAGAAATGTTTGGTTTATGTTATTTATCAGTCAGATCAGAATGAATGAATGAAAGAGTCCTGTCCTTGTGGGTTAAGGCATCATTACAAAACATGAAATGAGAAAAAAAAGGTTATGGGTTCTTTTATATGACTGTGCCTTTAATGGCGCTTGTTAAAAGCTGATGGAAGAAAAACGAAGGATGCTCTACCAAGAATTGCTCTTTACAATTGGTTGTATGCTGGACATTTCCTACCAAGCATCCGACATGATGGTCAGTTGACTCGGTAAGTCTTTCAGGAAAGCAACCTATTCTTATATAAAGAGAGAAGTGAAAAAGCTACAAGAAATATCATTTAAGTCACTTTGATCAGCAGATGACATACTTATGATGGATCTTTATATAAGAGAAGCATTAAGGAGCTACCAGCATGGGCAAAAGTCTGTTGAATTCACATTTAAAAACAACATAACAAAAAACGAACAGTGGAAAATTATGCTTGATGTATTCTCTTGCTTTTTATGTTGATGATGTCTCAAAATAATAGCTCAAACTAATGCGCTATTTACTTTTTGCATAGATTAATATTACTTCCAAAAGCTATTTGTTATAATTTCCATACGCTTGAAAGCTTTATTAGTAAAAATCTTATTGGAACTTAATAATCGGAACTTTTTTTTATGTTGAACAAGTAAAAGCTCTTTATGACTTTCATAGATATTTAGGATTTGAATTTGTCACAATTTCAAAACATGAGTAGTTATCTAACCATCAAAGCAGCTATGATAAAACCTTTTTTTAAAAAAAATTGAGTAAGAAATGCATTACATTCACTAAGAGTTTTTCGTGGGGAATTCGAACTAATGGAGAGAAAAAAAAATACTTCAAGTTTTCTATTCTATTTTTTTTCTTAAAAAAAATTCTTTTTTCCTCTATCGTCTTCTTAAATATAATTTGTTGGCCTTTAGATTAAATTTTTTAGGCGTATTTACTCTTAAAGTAATATATCTGTTACTGGTTTATTGTCTTTCAAACAATTGGAAGAGAAAAGGGGCGAAAACACCGGATATTGCTTCAACCGAATCTTATAACGTTTATCTTAAAACTTTATCTATTTTGCTCCATCAACCATTTTACAGAAAATAAGATGGTTTGAAACAAATTTCTTCTATTTTTATCTCATTTTTCTATTTTTCTTCTTTGCCGGATATAAATATTTTTTTTCTATATAATCGAATATTTCTCAGAATTTGACAAGTGTCTTAAAATAGTTTATGGTCTATTTCTATAGTGATTTA
>JAOUZG010043906.1:5513079-5525444 GCA_026289955.1 Argiope argentata | reverse complement strand
CCCGCATCTGTTGAAGACACCGTGCTGAATTTTTTAATTAAAAAAAAACATCCTACGGCTTCGCTAGCCACGGGAGTGGGAAACTAGTAGCTTCGCTAGCACATTGAACATAAGGACTGCTTGGATAACATGAACAGTAAATAATTGAGAAAGACTAAGACGCAAAAAGATTGGATTTAATAGGAAATTTTGTTAATAGGAAATTCATTAAAAAGAGTTGAAGCTCATGTACAACTCAACCATTGTAGGAAGAAATAAACAAAACATCATTAGGGTTACTACAAGAGCACTGTGTTGGGTTGCCATATTGGCGGCAAACTCGGGGGCACACTAATGACCAGAATGAATAGAAAAATAAACTAATGAATAGAAAAAATAAACAAAAATGGAGCAAGAGTTAAAACCTTCTCCGGGGATACGAAGTCAACAGCTTGGTGACTTGCCTACCACTTACTAATATAACACTTCTTTCTATATAATTATTAATATATAAGCTAAACTAGAAGTTTTAGGGGTTTTTTTTCACATGATTAGTCGGATATAGAGATTTAATATTTGTATTACTGAACATCCTACCATTATGCAAAATTTCCTTTCGAACTCAATTTTCTAAATTTATCCTCCTCTAGTTAGGCGCATAAACAAAACGTATTTTAACGAAACGAAACGAAACTACAATACGAATTTTATATCTGGTAATATTAAATGCAATTTTTTGAAGCACGTTGTGATAGCTGTATTACTAAAACTAATTTTTGAAAAAAATAGAAAAATCAGACCTAAAATATATTTATGCTTCAAATTAGAAAACATGTAATTTAAATTTTCAATTTCGAAACCTCATTTTATAAATAAAAATTCTCTGACAACACAAAAACAAAAAATGGCTTTAAAAATTGAAGTATTGCTTTCGATAATAAAAATAAAAAAATATTGAAAGTTATTTAACAAATTGTAATGGATTTTTCTGGATTTTCCAAAGTAGTTTTCATTATTTTTGTCTCTAAATTTTAAAGAATCTGAAACAAAAAGTGGATGCAAAAATTTTGATTACGTTATACTTCATTGTGATAAGAACTGAGAAATGGGCTCACATTTTAAGAGTCTCTGGTATATAAGTTTCGTCACATCATGTTTTTCAAATAAATCATTAAAATCTAATTTAAAATGCTTTTAAAAAAGATTATTCAATGTTGATGTCCTATGCCTTGAAAATTTATTCCATGCCATTTCCATAACGCACAATTTTGATGCTAAAAATAATTGTTATTACGTTGAATCAAGAGGATTTTATTTGAGAAAGAAAGTTTGTGAAACCTACATAAATTCGTCAACAACAGGTAAGTTTATCCTCGATTTTCGGTCATAAAGTGATGAAGTCAAAACAAAAAGGAATTGACCCATTGATATTGTTTTAAAATGTCTCTAATTGTGGTAGATTTAGGGGATTTGCATCCTTAGGCAGTATCCATCAAAATGAACATTTTTTTGTAGTTAAAATAGATAATTGAATTTTCTTGAAATAATATTAAATACGATTAAAGTAATAAAATTCTTGCAAGATTAAGTATAATGATTAGTTAGTGATTTCTTTCATTGCAAATAAAAACATTTAAATTTTATAATACTGAACTAATAAACTTCAAGTAAATATAACACGAAAAACTATTATTTTACAGACCTGCCAAATAGAAAATGCAGAAAATAGTTAAATTAATGATTAATGTCTCTTATATATCCTAAATATATAATTATTTAAACCAGAAATTTATTTAATGATAGATTCTAATGAAAATATACGCTGTAGTCATAACATTTTGTAAGTCACATAATTTTTTTATTATGAATTTATTTAGTTGATACCATTAGAAAACAAATTTATTTGGTGCTCAATATTCATATTATTTGTAGGTATATCGCTAAACGACATCATAATCTAAGATCTGGAAATGATGAAGCATAAAATAAATTCGAGCATTTCAACGATTAAGTAACCGATTACATATACAAATTCGGATTATAGATTCAAACTGCACAATGAGGATGATATTATTTACTAACAATTTAAAATTAATTAAAATGACTTACCTCTTTCAAATCCTTTTCATCTATTTCATGATGAAGAATAATCCCTTCTATTTAAAAAGATTAGTACGTTTACTGTCTTGCGATTCCTCTATGAATCACACTTGCTAATTGTACTGAACCACCTGTCTTAGATTATCGCTTTTCAAATATACTTGACATGTAATAAAGAAGGGGTCATCTAATTAGAAATATGGTTAGAATAGTAAGTGTAAGTAGTGGTAGTGAACTTGTTAACATATTTAGACAACACAATTCTTCTAATAATAGATGTATTCCGACGAGTTTACGCAAAACCGAGATTCTTCCATATTTTCATTGCTAAATATTTTGCACGAACTTGTACTCATTTTTCAATAACACGTTATAAGTATAAATGGCTAAATCATACAAATGATTTCTTTTCTAGATCTTACGCTGTCTAAAAGCTTGAGATTCAACTTACATACCTGTTCTTCAGAACAAAACATAAAAAACTGCAGTAAGGAATAAATAAAAGAGGTCTTTGGATATGTGTATCATCCAAGTTTTCTTACCATAACTACATCAAACATATTTCTTAATGCAGTTCGATTCTTTTTTTTATTATTATTATTATCTCTTCTGCATTGCAATGGAATCACTTCCTCTCTGTACAAAGTGAATGGTTCATATAAATCTCAATCACGTCACACTTTTCTTTGTATTTTTGTTATTCTTTTCTATAAAGAATAGTAATAAAATGCGAACATATGTTTTAGTCATAGAAATCGTATTGAGAAATCAAAGGTCCAAGCGAGTGACGTTTGTAATAATTGTTTACTAGAATATTGAACTTTTTCTTATCTAGTGTGGTTACAATGACATATTCAGTTGGTTCAGATCTTTATTTTTAATATAAAATGAGATGAAAATAATAACTGAAATAAATGAATTAAATGATGCAACGTAAATTATATAATACTAGCAATTAAACAGAGAGATTCTTTTTTTTTTTGTTGTTGTTGTTATCTATACTGATTTAGAATAAAACTCCGTAACTACCTTTTTTTTAATTAAAAAACACTTTCATGCTACCAGTTTATTGTAAATTTTATAAAATTCAATTACGGTTTTTCTTCTCAATTTTTATTATGAAATAATTTAATTATATAATTTTATTAAAATAATTCTAATTCCATGTCGTACTTCTCTTTAAAATCAACTAACACTTTATTATCTTAACCTTCATACTCATGCTGTACTTTCTTAACCAGACGTATGGCGCAGTATAGTCAAAACTGGCTCTTGCGCCGTTAAAAACCACAAAAACAAACCATCATGCTATAATTTGATGCCGTTCCACGTCAAGAAAATGTTTTAACCTTCTGTAGACTAAACGCACGTGATGTCAATTACGAATTTAGTTTTATTGCTTCCACAAGTAATTTATGAGACCTTTTTTAACTAGTCGTTAGTTTAACTGTCAATTTAGTTTCCCATTTTTAATTAATTATCCTGTTGACAATTTATAATTTATTTTAATAACATTGCGACAACATAAAGTTTTTCATTTATTTATTTATTAATATATGCAGTGGGTAAAAAAAGTTCCCGTACAGAAGACAACATTAACTAGTATAATTTATAATCTTTGATTTTTATCTTTGTAAACTTCTTATATAGATGGTTAATATGAGTCTTTAAAAGATAATTTTATCCTTAATTTCTTTTTAAAAAAGCACAGTAAGATTTTATGCAATTTTTAAGATAAATGGTGATGTGAGCATGCAAATTCTTCCTGTCATGTTTAACTTCTGACCCGCAAGAAATATTCGAGATTGCTTTTTTTCTTGGTGGGGGGGGGGGTATCAGAGCATAGAGCAGAACAAAGCAATAGTTGTTTAATTCTAGTTTGTAGCTGATCGTCTTAAAATGGAAGTCAAATAGAAGGCTTACAGATCATCAAATGTAAGTTGGTCAACGTGAAAAAGATTTCACGCACTACGTAAATAACGTGCAGAAACTTTTTTTGTTTCTTATTAGGAGCATTTTTTGTTTCTTTCAATTTACGTATTTAATTTTCTCCATATTTTTTCCTTTATAATAATTATCAATAATAAATGAAATTGTATTTAACGCATTTTCCTTTTCATTACTAAGTATTTCGTGTCAGAAAATTAACAGTCATAGATTGTGTATGAAAATTTTTTACCCATTGTATGTCAAGAAAAATGATTAAAATCTATAAAATTTTTAAAAATTGATCTGTAATTAATTTTTGATGACTTCGTTAATTAATTAACTTATTAATCAGCATTTAAATAAGTAAATCATTAAATTATGAAAGATTATAAAGAAATAATATATTTCAACCAAATATTACATTAAAAGAATAGAGGAGCTGTCAAGTGGAATATAATATGTAACCAGATAATGAATGATTAATACGTTGGCTTCCACATGACTCGCCTGAGATATTTTTCTATTATCTAATTAGATTGTCCAAATATTAGGCTTAAAGCATGATAATGAATGCATAAATATTCCAATATATTAAAAGAAGCAATTGTTTATAATTAGTACTTGTAATCATTTTAACCCATACTGTAGTCTCTATGTAACATAAATAAAATAAATAAACTCATAAAAAATTTAAAATTAAAAATAAAACTTAATAAAAAATTCTTAGACTTTTATTTATTTGAAAACTAAATGTTTTTTGTCTGCCTATCTACGATTCTGCTTTAAACCAGGGGCATTTTATTTTTAACTTTTGAGTCTGTTTGCTTGTGATAAAAAAGAATTTCGAACATTGAAGTGGCGGCTCAGTACTAGTTTCCCCGGTTCTTACTCATCGATTTTTAACGCTTTTTGATCAGAAAATTTGCCGTGATACGTGTTTTACTTAGTTTTCCTGATTATAGGCCCGATTTCTATTTACTTTATTTGTAAATATTCAAATTTTCAGCAAGCCAATTCATTTTCTTTTTTATTCTTTGTCAAACGGCAAAAGTCAGTTTATTTGAATACATTCTTTAGCACTTATTCTTTTTTTTTTGTAATTTTGGTTTCTTATATAAGTTTTCATATTGTAGAATTGAGTATGTAGCTAAATACCAGCATTTTTTTTTTTTTGTAGAATAACAACCTTGTCAATATATGCTCACATAATATGCGTCAAACAAGCTTTACCGAATGGAATCCACAGCGTTCATTGGATAAGTTAAAAGGACGTGTCTAACAGGAAGTATACGGTAAGACAGAATCCAATTAAATATTAGATGACTTACAGTTAAAGGGATATTTTTTATGATGGCTCTGAAATTCAACTATTTGCCGTAAGAGTAGCTGCAATGGAATGGTGACAGATAAGTCTCCAAAGATTGGGTCCGAAAAAGTAAAGGTTTACAACCAATAATTTATTAAGAAGGAAGTAAGACATGAACTATTTACAGGTATGACTATATAGACGATTATTCTAATATTAGAGAACCGCAACACTCCCACTCTAACATTACAAACATAATGGTACGTAGTTATATCAGATAAAGGTTCTAATACTTTCATAATAGCTACGGTTATCGTCTTAAACGTCATGCACGATACCGATTAAACAGCTATATGTTTAATGTAAAATGAAGCGATTTACCGAAAAATTAAGTATTCACACTGGCAGATTTAAAATACTTTGCATCATTTTAGAAGGAAATACGATAGACAAGAGAATTTGGAATTTAGAACCTTAATGCCAAAATTTTCTAACACATACATAGTTTCTTTGTTTGCGGTATTAATGTTTCTTGACCAGACTCCAATCTTTGTTATTGCTCATATGAACCCAAGAAATATTAATTATATTCAAATTTTTAAAATTGTTCAATTAATTACTGTAGGAATGGAATGTAAGGGATGAGAATATCAACAGTCTATTTGCATGATATTCTGTAACGTTTCTATAACTGTTCTTTGATTTAAGGCCAAAATATAACTGGCGTCTCGTCGAATCCAAATAAATTTTAAGAATCAATATCCAGTTACTAGTTATCAAATTTTCTTATAATCCTACAAAGTGTGTCATCAACATTTTCCTACGATTTTGCCAACTAAGTTCTTCATCAACATAAATTTTTGTACCTTTATCAGCAATATTAGATAATCCCTAAATTATTATAGTTATTATCTAATATTGTTGGTTATCACGTATTTGGCTAGTTTTAGAGGATTATCACAAAAATCTCTTTAAATTACCAAATGGACTTAATGACTTAAACGTGATGATATGACTACCAATAAGAATTTTTGAAATTAGATCATAGCTATTTTTTTAGCAAATAAAATTCAAAGGATTTAGTAAATTTTATCAGATTATAAAGCATTATTTAGAAGCATTATTATATAGTTAGCAACAATAAGAAAATTTCTTCATACAAAAAAAAAAGGAAAAAAGAAAAAGAAAAGAAAAAAGAATCCTTTGGATTTTAGGTACTCCACATTTTAAAAACTGGAAGTGAAATAAAATTTTATTTTCTGTATCTTTAATGAGTATTCAAGCATGTGCAGAACAGGTAATTCGAAAATCGCGTGTGACTAGTAGATTAAAGTAATCCCTCCTGTAGTTAACTTTATTTAACTTTTGGCTCATTAAGATTGCTGTAATATGAGAATAATCACTCAAAACCCTACTTTTCCTGAATAAACATTTTATTTTTAAAATGGCCTTTTCTCTGAGGAATATCATTTACAAGAATAAGAAAAATTTTTAATATGACAATCATCATTCAAAATCATGTCTTAATTGCATTAACATTGTGTTGATAAGATAGTATTTTTTTTTCTAAGGAGAATATTATTTCTTATGAGAAAATAAAAATTATAATGTAAATTAAATGGCATTTTTTGCAATATTTGCATAAAAATATCTCGAAAACTTCAAATGCTATTTACTTATAGAATTTATCTATAATTTAGTATGCCATGCATTTGAGCATACAGTTCGTAAATTAGAACTCTGAATAATAAAAGGGGAAGAAACATTTGTCATTTTTAAAATATCCATGCCACAACGGTTCAATAACTAACTTGGGTATTAAAATAGATTTTAAGGGAATTAAGAACTTATGATGGAAGAATATAGCACTTATACTCTACAATTAAAGAAATTACGGTAAATTATTTGAGATTTTTTTCAAAAAAATTCCCATTATTCTTTAAAAAAAATTATATTTCACTGATTTATTTAATTTCGAAATGTGGAGGACAAAGGTATTATCGTTTTCAAGATCAGGAATCTTGTAAAAAGAGGCTTGTAAAAACAAAATACAAGACAAATATAAAAATTTTCCTGATTACAAAAAAAAAAAAAAAAAAAAAACTTTTGTAAAAAATTATCATAATTCGACCTATGATTGCTTCAGTGTTTTGTAAAGATGTCTACAAAGTTTTTAATAGAGTTACATTTGTTATTAAACTTTAAAGTTTTCAAGTTTTCAAGAACGTTCATACAATTTCTTGCCAATTGTTGTCAAAATATATAAGTTGTCCCAATCGATAGAGGTATTTGCGATTTTTGATTTTTGCGATTTGCGATTTTTGATTCTTAATTTTTTGATTTTTTCATTGTCTTCAACTGTCATTTTATATATATAAACTCCAAAATTTATAAAATACTCATAAATATATAATATATAACTCCAATATATATATATATAACTCCAAAATCGAATTATTGAATAATAATGGCTGATTTGAATTCGTGGAACTAAAGAACAATTGAATTCTTTTCCTTTATTGGTGCCCTTTTGATAATAATCGAATTTAAAATCACTGGTTTTGAGTGATCACTGAATTAAAAACACGACTATTCTATAGCGAACGTTTCTTTTCTTTCTTCTTTTTAAATTTCAATTCTTTCTCTCTCTCTTTCTCTCTCTTTAGCAATTAAGAAATGACTTTATGATTACTCCATACAAAGTTTTATACTCCATTTGCATTGATTATAAAGTTTTAAAGATCAATGAAAATAGAAGGAATGAGAAACTATAATCTACCATCATTTACCACCACTAATTTAATGCCGGGTTTACACTCGGCCAGTTATAAGCCGGCAAATATGCGGCGCATGCGTAGAAAGGCTGAAAAATGCTGTTCGGCCGATGGCAAGTACTTGTCCCGACCAGACAACTGCAAGCCACTGTATTTTTTTTTTATTATTGTGAATGCGTTTACAGAATTTGGCGGGTGAAAAGAAATGTCATCAGATTTATTCCGACCTTTTTTTGCTTTTTCTGATACGAGATTATGTTATTTTTTCAGTTTAAATGCCATTTCTTTTCTATAGCTTTTCAAATTAGGTATTTTTTAAAAAAACTTTATTCTGTTTTCTTGTGTATATATCCATTATTTTAATGCGAAATGTAGTGAGAAAAAAATTTCCAGGAATGCCTAAATGACAATTTATAGCTAAGTATGGATTGCTTGAATCTGTCTTATGAAATTATGACAAATATAAATCAGTCAATTTTGCGCATGCGCTGCTTACTTGCCGTCTTATAACTGTCCTAGTGTAAACCCGGCTCTACTTTTAATGTGAAACCATCGAATTTTTTTCATTCAAAATATAAATGCACGCATTATAAAATAAATGCTTATTAAACATTCCAAAATCTTCCTTCTTGAAACAGATGCGCTTTTGATATGCACCAATGATTAACGAATATTCTTTGAAAATATGGCGTTAAGTTCTGACAATGTAATATAAAGAATTATTTTCTATTTTTCTATTTCGAATAGAGGAATTGAAAATTGCAATATTTGAAACAAGAGCCCTTGAATATTAAATTAGAAACAATACCACTAACAATTTATAAATTCTTTAATTGGCAGATTGAAAACAGAAAAATAAATCTATCCATAAGAATTATCAGAAGATCGAACTATCAAGATGCTCAGTATGGCTAAGCCTAGACACATTGCTTCGAGTATAATAAACAAAAACAAAAGTTCGGAAAAGCTAATCGACAAATGAGACACTGAATATGCGTCATACCAATATCAATGATTTCTGATGTTCATAAAACATTAAGAAGCCCATTTTGCATCCCTAACGAAAATCAGATTAATAATTTACTGAAGACTAATATATAAATGATGAGCTTATTTCAGTTCAGTATAAATGAAGGAAAAAATTGTTTCAGTATAAATGAAGGAAAAAATTGTTTTAAATCAAAAATGTACTTGCTTTAGTCTTTTTAAGGTCATTATTTCTATTATTTCTCTATTTCGGCAAAATTTATTAAAAGTTTATGACATTCTCATAAAGAAAAAAAAGAGATCATCAGTCGCATCTTTGATTTCACAAGGGCTGTTCTTTCGTATCATTGTGAAGATTTTTTTCTCATTTTATGTTGTTATTCCTAATTGGGAACTTTTATTTTATTAATTTCTGCTAAAATCTTGAACAATGGTTCTTATTTACTACTGTAACTCCCAAATAACTCTGATAACCTTCATGAACTTGATTGCTTTCATGCTTGAATTCACATTACTTCAAAAGTTTCAAAAAATCTACACCATAGGTGAAATCGCGTGTGTGTGGTATTCGTAAAAATATCTCCTGATGTTTTTTTTTAAGTGAAGGAATTTCATCTAAAATGGGTTGACAGTTAAAACAATAAAAAAAAACTGAACAATTTTGTGTCGTCAATCAGAAAAGTGTAAAAACAGTCGCCTTAAATCAAAAATTTTCGGCCTTTGCCCTTGTAAGGTCAGTGTTCCTTTTTGTAACACTAGTTCTTCGCCATAGTTTATTAAATGCTTATGAGATTCGCAAAAGGAGAAAGAAGAAAATCAATAGCCGAATCTCTCTTATATTTCACAAGGACTGCCTTTTCCTACTGCTGCACCCCCTCGACCTTCCTTCATCCCCTCCCTTTGTTTCCGCTAGCAGCCATTTTTCTTCCAACACTTCTACTTTGTGCATAACCATTGGAAGACAAGACAGATGGTTAAACCATGTGATGTATCCTTTCTGAAGGCGACTCAACGTTGCGCCCCCTGGTTACCTACTATGCAATTGAAATCGACTGCTTTATACACTGCTGTGTGCCTACTCTACAAATTACAGGGGTGGGGCATGAATTTTTTTTTATCTATCTCTGACTTTTTTTCCCCGACCGCCACGCTCCTTCCATTATTATTATTTCAACTGTTTTTTCGCGACTACCAGATTGATAACTACGTGATTGTTTTAGTAGTTCTACTTTATCCCAATTACATTTGTACAGACAAGCATTTTTTCTTTACTTTTTTTTCATTATTATAACGTCTCTCGTTTATTTTTTTTTATTTTTTTGTTCATTACTGAAGCCGCTTTGGTCTCGGGAAATGAATTTCTTTTTTACTGGACTGTCATAGTTATATCAGACTCGTAAAAAATGAATCGTATGCAATTGGTGTAGATGAGTGGTCAGAGAGAAATGTGGTGTAAGTGGTGCTTTGCTTTTGGCGGCGTAGAAATGTCATGTTAGTTTTTAAGGCAATTCATAAAGGAGGATTTTATTTGTAGTAAAAAATTGGCATTTTTTTCGTTTATCTAATAAAGTCTACAAGCTCATTGTTTTTTTTCCGGCAATATAAGGGAGTAAAATGTAACGAGAAAAGTTAGTAATTATTCATATTCCCAAAATCAGAAATTTTGAAACAACAAGAATTGAAAATAACATCTATAACCGTGTTATAGGCTGATTTTATAAATACATAAAATCGATACATAATTTTTATCATGTCAGAACATGGTATTGTTTTAGGAATGGGTTTTTGTGGCGTCAACAAAAGCCCGAAAGTGAAAAATAAAAATTTTATTATCTGCACAAGCATTTCAAGAAATCAGCTTTTAATAACCCATTGCCATCACATTTACAAAAGTTCCGATTTAAAAGAAATAAGTTAATGACTACAGCCAATGAAAACTAGAAAATTGTCATTTTGAGCAAGTGATTCTATGAAATGAAATAAATAGGAAATGTGATATTTTTTTAAAACAATAAATGCGAGATAAAGTTTTTTTGGATCGTTTGCAATACTATAGTGACTCATTCAATATGAAAAAATTAAAATGAATAAAAATATAATTTAACTCGCACGAGCACCTGATGCTTGGCAGTTCAAGAAATGATGTTCCGATTTGATACATTGAAATATGCATAGCAGATTCCATTTTAATATTTTATATTACATTGTTCTCAACTTCAAAACTATCTTTTACTCGATTTTTTTTTTCAAAAGATTCCTTTTTTTTAAAAAAAACTTATTTTTTTAAAATTAAAAATGTTGCAGTTAGAAGAATTTGCATTCGTACCTGGATGCTTCCAAAGAATTTTATCTAAGCAATATAAAGGCTTTTAAATAATTATTTTCACATTTCAAACAACTCTTTCATATTCGGATAGATTTCTTGAATTGCTCTATGGAAAGACAAAAATATCAGGCTACTTATTTTAATAACCTACTTCTTAAAAGATATTTTGAAACTATGTGGCTATTATACTGATTTTCACCTAGCAGTTTACATACTTGCATTTTCAGAAGATCCATTTTTCAAATTACAAATTGTTATCTCTGCTTCCGATTCCTGAAGACTGACGTAAAGTCGTCATCCGAATTTTGATGTAGTATAATTATTATGACGTATTAACTTATTGTATGCCACAACTATGTATTAACTAAAGAACAAAATGGACGTTTGCCAAAATGTGTTTATAATGTCATACTAAATAACCAAAGCTGTTAGTCGTCGCAGGAAGTTATATTTTCCTCTTACTCTCTATTTTTATTGTCATCAGTCGATAACTTTGATGAGTACAAAGTAACCATTCTCAAATGTTCTCTTACTTCCTGATCCCATTCCACTTTTCCTATTTAATCAAATAAAGTTAGGTAAAAATATTGCGCCATTAGTCACACGTCGAGTGCCAGGATAGAGATAAATGGTGTAAACAGATTCTGAAGGCTTCTTTCGTTTCGTTTGTAAAGGTGAACCCAAAGTCAAAACGTGTGAGAACCCCTGCCGAAATTCGACACGTGTCGGATTTATGATAATATCCTGGCATATAAGACCAGTTAAAATGATTTTATTTTCTTTATCAATTTGCAACTTTCGTCTTTTGTGTTTGCCCTTCTGGTACATAATGGGGGCCTATTGAAATGGAATTAAGGGGAAAAAATTGCGAAATTGAGAATTTAACCTGTCTTTTTCCTGATTTCGGCTACGAATCACACACACACACACACACACACACACACACACACACACACACACACAC
>JAOUZG010043906.1:5448106-5513069 GCA_026289955.1 Argiope argentata | reverse complement strand
CACACACACACACACACACACACACACACACACACACACACACACACTATACTGGTTTAACCTTTCTTTTTCTAAATAATTATATCTTTTATAGTATGCAAAGGAAAAGTTTTGTAGTATTAAAAGTATTTGATTGAAGAAAGATTGAAGATTGAAAGATTGAAAGATTTTTTCATATCTCCATGTTTTTCTTCCTGTGCTCCAAAAACTTTTTTTCCTTTTTTTTAAGGAATTATTTCTATTTGTGAATAAGATAACTGAGAAACGATTTGAGCTACAAGAATGACATTAAGTAATTAAGTAAATGATATTATCATAAAATTATATATATATACAGTGTCTCACAAAAGTGATGGGACACTTGTGCTTTACAAAAGGAAAATGCAATAAAATAAATAAATAAACATGTACAAATTTTTTGTGGGTGTATTTCATACTTAAATTTTGTAACAATTAATACATAACATACATTTTGTCAAAATATTTAAATATTAATTTAATAAAAATATAATTGTTTAGAACGGAACAAAAATTAGCTCACATAAGTGATGGGACACCATTAGATATGCAACAAAAATCGTCTGAAATAAGCAACAAAAATATTTTTGAGGTTTTTATTTTTACTCAAAAGCAATTGGCAATAATTTATAAAATCGTCTGCAGTATTTCTCTCCAGATTGCTTTGGAATTTTTGTGTTTTTTAGCTCTGTGCAGCCATGAATGCCAAACAAAAAGAAACTTCGCCTGAAATTCGAAAAATAATTATTAATTTGCATATTGATCGTGGAAAATCTATTAGAGAAACTGCTAAAACAGTTAATTTGAGTCATTCAACAGTGTTCAACATCATTAAACAATATAAAAAGAATCATATGATTCAGGATAAAAGAAGATCTGGCCGACCATCAAAGCTATCAAATGGATTAAAGCGAATTATCGTTCGAATTATTAAAAAAAAATCCAAGAATGAGTGCTCCTAAAGTTGCTGCTGATTTACAAGCATTATATGGAGTAATTGTTAATCCTGAGACTATTAGAAGAGTAATTCGATCTGCTGGATATCACGATAGAGTAGCCAGGAAAAAATTCTTCATAAGTGAAAAAAATCGAAAACTCAGACTGGCATTCGCAAAATCCTACATAAATAAGAATTCTGATTTCTGGAATAAAGTTATATTTGCCGATGAGAGTAAATTTAATATATTTGGTTCTGACGGTAGAATCTTGGTGTGGAGAAAACCCAGGGAAGAATTTCGCAAAGAGAACTTGGTGCCAACAGTAAAACATGGTGGAGGAGGAGTTATGGTATAGGGGTGTATGTCGTCCGCTGGAGTCGGTAATCTTGTTTTTATTGACAGTATAATGGATCAGTACAAGTATATCGAAATTTTACAGCAAAATTTGATATCTTCAGCACGAAAATTGAACCTTCATAACGATTTTAAATTCTACCAGGATAATGATCCCAGGCACACTGCTTTGAACGTTAGACTCTGGCAGCTGTATAACTGTCCTGAAATAATAAAAACACCACCACAATCTCCTGACTTAAATCCCATAGAGAATATTTGGCAAGAATTGGAATCAAGAATTCGCAAACACACCATTTCTTCAAAACAACAATTAAAATCGGTGCTTCAAGAAGAATGGGGTAAAATCACTCCAGAAATCACAGAAAAATTAATCAAATCCATCCCAAGAAGATTAAATCATGTTTTAAAAGTAAAAGGAAATTTAACAAAATATTAAAACCTTTTAAAAAGTAAAATTTTAGGATAAATATTTGATGGAAAAGTAAGTGTCCCATCCCATGTGAGCCATTTTTTTGCTCCTTTCTAAATGACTGTATAATTTATTAAATTTCTTTTAATATTTTGACAAAATGTATGTTATGTATTAATTGTTACAAAATTTAAGTATGAAATACACCCACAAAAAATTTGTACGTGATTATTTATTTATTTTATTACATTTTCCTTTTGTAAAGCACAAGTGTCCCATCACTTTTGTGAGACACTGTATATATATATATATATATATATATATATATTATTTAACATAAATTGCAATAAAATTTTGAGTGAAATTCATGAAAAAGAAGTCAGTTTGTACAAATGAATTCCATGCCTATGAAATGTAAAGAGTTAAGTTGTTTGGTTCACGGGTTTCTTTAAAAATAGATTGTTTTCAAATTTGGAAGAAGAAAATCTGATAAAAAATAAACCGTCTGTTGTTCTAAAAGCAATTACTCAAAAACGCAATGATTTCAACAAAGGAAATTCTGTATGAGGTTTTGTGAGTACACTTATAGTTTTGTGAAAATTTTTGGTTTTAATTGATGAGAATTAAGAGGTCCGAAATATAGATTCTATTTTCTAGTATTTTGGAACCAATCGCATCCCAAAGATTAATAGTAAGAAACAATCGGTAAAAATCGTGTATCGATAGGCATTTTCGCAACTATTGTTTTTCCAATGGTATAAATTAATGACAAGTAAACTCATTTAATAAAAATCCTGCGAGACGGAATTTAGAAAATTCAGTGTCATACATTATTAGATCTATTTTTAATCAATTTTTCTAAGCATATTTGTAAATCAAATCTAAATGTCCTTGCTACGAAGTAAACTGCTACTTAAATATAACTTTATAATAGAAGGATCCACTTAGTTTAATGAAGAAGTTAAGGCTGTTTTTAGGCCGGGTCAGTCTGGTTGGTAGAGCTTTGGACTCGTATTCCTTAGGTTGAGAGTTCGAGCCTCGCCGGCCGAAGATTCCCCGAGTGTATGGTGGCTGGCACTCGTTAAATCTGTCTGTCCTCCATGTCGAGAGTAATACCATTGGGGAAACTGTGTCAGTCGTAATCGTTCTCTGTTCCATATCTAAATTGCGATCTTTGGATGAATGAATGAAGTTCGCCTCATAAAAAAAGGTTGTGGCGTGTGCGTAGCTAAATCGTACTGGTGGCCCTAGTTGGAACTACTGAAAAACAAGAGACAATCAATCGCTTTAAATCGTTGATAAGGCTGTAAACAGACTTGAAAAAGTGCTATAACTAACAACAAAGCTGTTTTCGAAGGTTTTTCAAGAGGTGAGACTAATTTTTATGATTAAATAAAATGTCGCCGTTTATGTATTTTAATAGTCAAAAACAATTACCTTATTAAAAATGAGAATCGTGTCTTTTCTTTCTTTATCTGAGTCAAAGGCAAAAGAACAAAGTAAGATTTGTTGTCCTTTTTTTTCTGCTACAGATAATATTACTAAACTGAAAGAAACTTTTTAAATTTTTAGGACTTAAATCTCTTTTCCTGGAAATCAGATAGTTACCATTGTACATAAATAGCTAGAAAAACTTTTCTGTGAAATATATCTGTAACTCGAAAAGTGAAAGAGAAAAAAAAACTGGAAGAGATGACCACACAGAATAACTGGAGAGATTAAATTAATGTGTAAAAGATGAGGAAAAATGGGAAGTTATAACGTTGAAAGTTTGTGAAGTATAAATCAAAGACTCTACAGCATTAGTCATGGCAACGTTTTTCGAAATTACAACTGCAATTTATTTCCGAATTCCAGTTACAATTGCAATTTCGCCCAATCGCCTGAGTGATGTCACATTTTTGTTCGTTTCCCTTCCCGCAGATTTCAGTTGAGAGAGAGCTGAAAATTTAGCTGTTTTTCTTTTCCGGGCTTTTGTTTTTATGTATTTCGTTGTAAAAATGACAATCGCTGTCGCTTGGGAAGGGAAGTATTAAAAATGGTGGTCGAGGCGATTGGGTGAAAATGGATCCGTGATAAATGACGATCGGAGTGATTGCTATAAATTTTTATCGTGAGATTGATTAGACTCTCTGGTTTGCCACGAGGTTACTTTTAATGGTCCCGCTTTTGTATTTGTTCTCACGGAAAAATGATTAGTTGGAACACGCATTTTTAAAATTCAATTATGGGACAATAACTATCGGGAAGAGAGCTTTCCTTTTTAGCGCACCTATAAATGGAAGTTCCATAAAACAGGGCGTGAATCATAACCCATGGTTAATATTAAATGATGTGGTAATTTATAAACTGAATTTTTATCATCCAACTATTAAAATTATTGCTTTTAGGGTTAGTTTTGAAGCTCAGAAATGTGACAACTAACGGGAATTTAATTTATAAAATATAAACAAAAGTGACATATATCTTCCATGGCTTTTATAATCATTAAATTAATTGATAATTAATATTGGCTAAATATGATGAACAAGCCAAATTCCGGAAATCACTTAGTAACTTACATTAAGAATAAAAGGGTGACTATGCACTATTAGATTTTTCATTATGTACAGATTTTTGTATGGTATATGTCTCAGAAATTGTAATTGCTATTCTATCATTCATATCTACAACTGTATTTTGGATAGCAGTAATATTCCCATTTTAAAATTTTAAAACTCAACTTGTTAGCGCATTGTGGAATCAAAATGTTTAAACATGGTAAATATATTTCATAAAAAGAAGTTTAACTAGATTAATTTGATTGGCGTCCCTTTTGATTCTACGCTATTTCGTGAGGGATGTCCTTATTTCAGATCTGTGCTAGATGACGATTTAGAATTAGGAAGTCCAAATCAATGAAAGGATATTTGATTGTCAAAGGCTAATTTAACACGGGGCATCCTTACCAGAATTCTAGTTCACTACAGATGTTAGATATAATGAATTTTTCGAAATCGCTAATCTCCATTCACAGACTTTATTACTAAGAAATTGAGGTCCTAAAAACTTTTCCTTAAGTTTTTAAAATGTTATATAAAACGTAAAACTTTTCAGATTTAAATATAATAGAAATCTTTTATTAAAATTATCAGAATTATCATAAGTTTGTAGTATATATTTTATCTATAATAAATTTAAATCTAAAATGTACGGTAAGCCCTTTTTATGTGCACGTAGCAAACATAAGGAAAAACAATATTACTCACTTGTTTAAAGTTTACTTTTGGAATATTTCATTTAATATTTATATCAAAAACAACATAGTTTAAACACATTTTTTTTTGGGGGGGGAAATAACCGATTTATGTTTAAAATTATCATTTGATTCATTTTAATAAATCAGACTATGTAATAAATTAAAATCAAACTAATTATATGTTATCATTTGTTAAAATTATGAGTGGACTATCACTATCTATTTCGTGTCTGTCAGTGCACTGATTTCCATTTTAAATTCTCGTTACAAAGGTCTCGACAAATCACAACCACTTTGTTCTGTTTAATTACACTTTAAAAATGGCTATTTGTTAATCCTCTTTTAGTTGATCATATCACATGATGCCCAGCCAACACCCTATTTATAAAATATCTGATCACCTAGCTTAATAAATTCTCAAAATATAGCGTGTCATTTATTTATATCAAAAAGAAAATTCAAATATCAGATATTAAAAATATATGGTTTAAACTATCCTTTTAAGTGAGCACAGTAATAAAGGGAAAAAAAGAGTAAATATATCAAATTGATGAATCAAATAAGAAAAGTAACCGTTATTTTCACATATTGTTACATTATTTAAGTTCAATTCCGTCACCAAAGCATTGGAAGGCCTTCTTTTGAAAAGATACATCCGGGTGGTCCGATCCCCGAAGCTCTATCGATCAGGTCGGTGTCAACTCGGTCCTCTCCAGTGTGTTTGCCCAAATGATCTAATAACGTACTTGAGGGTGATTGGCATGGATACAAATTACAGCGTCAGTGCATTCTTTTGTATAAATTAATAACTTCCACGGCATTTCCTAATGATCTCCGGGTTAATGATATCTGCCAAGGCCAATAAATGATAGCGAGTCCCACACATGGTGGACTGACCTATGATTGATATTTATGCCGCCGAGAGATGCAAAAAAGAGTGGAAATGATAATAATTCTTCTGGCGATATTTTCGGGGTTTTGGCGAGTTAATTGATGGGGAATACTTGCCTTCCATTTTTCCGGAGCGGACCTTAAAAATTGTTTTTTTTTTTATGGTAGGGGATAAATTTTCACATTTTTATTTTTTTGAAAATGAAAATAATATCTAAACCTAAGTTCTATTTCGCATATATAAGAAAAAATATTGGTGATTGAAAATTGTTATCAGATAGGCCTTTATTTCTTAATGGATAAATTTTTTTAATAAATGAAATGGATTCGAAATCAAAGTAACTAAAAATTAATTCTTACCATATAATTCTAATATTTAAAATATTAAAAATTATTTTGAAAAATTTAAACTTCTAAAAAAAGCATGTAATGCATAAAATCGGATATCATCTACTTTGTTTATGCATTCATTATAAAACGCCACGATAAATCGGATATTTTTAGATTGTTTCGGATTTTTCGACTGCTTATCGGGTATAACTATAATCGGAGTTATATTCTCGCAGTTAAAGTAAAGAAAATATTATCGGCGGGACTTTATATCCTGTGTCAGTAATATATATATATATATATATATATATATTTATATATATATAGTGCGTGTGTGTAATTTTTCTATACTTCACCCATTAGATGATCGTCCATGTCATGAATATCCTCTTGCGCTAGTGAATCAATTGCAAAATTCTGTCACATTTAAAAGAAATAAAACTTCCCTCCAATGATTTCTTATCTCCATGTTAAAACCTATTAGACGCAAGCGGACCAAATTTTAACAGCTTGAAATTAATTAATTATATAAGCTTAAAAGAGAATAAATATTTATTGGAAACATTATGTTAAAATTAATAAATTAAGAAAATTTCAATATTTAGTGCGTGATATGCAAATTTCAAGTTAGTGATCTTTTTAAATCTTGAATGTATTTTATTATAATCTTTGTATTTGAAGCAATGGACAGATTTTTTTCATACGTCTTTATTCCAGATTTTTGAAATCAACCATATTACTTTTTATATTTGTATTTTCTTATGTCAATATTTTGATTAATTAGAAAGTATAAGTTTTCACAGTATACTCTCTTAGTTCACATCCTTAGCACAGTTCAATTTAAGGGGAAGGGCAGAGACTTAAAAAAAGAACCATAAATGAAAACTAACATTGGAATGAAATGTAAAATTTCCCAGTAGTTTAAAAAGTTAAAATGTCACTTTTTAAAATGAGCAAATATGGAATGGTAATTTAATACATATTTTGATACTTTTTAATTAATATTCAGAAATGTATTAAGAAAAGAGTTTATATACGTACAAAAACATAAAGAAATCTTAAATTAAGCACCGTTTAAATTAAAGTTCAAAATACTTGAAGTTGTTACTGCATTCTTTAAATGCTGATGCATCATTATTGCCGACCGTTAATGAACATGATTACAGCAATTATTTAGCAGTTTCAGTAAATATAGGCTTAACAACGAACCGTCATCCTTAATAATCGTTTCTTTTGGGTTTGAATTGAATTCTACCTTTAATACTATATAATAATCATCATTCTGTTGTCCATTAAGATGGCATTCTGTTGTCCTTAAGTATAATTAAAAGATTTAAAATTCTTTGATCAGAATCAAATTAAATTACAGAGCTCTTATTGCAGTATATATATTAAAAGTGTCCATTGATTACCTTTAACGTTTTCTGTATCTAATATTGTTCATTATTCGTGAATAGATATATTTTTATAATAAATTTGTGATGAAATATATTTATGGAAAATAAGATAAAGATAAGAATTTACAATTAAAAAAAAACTTTTTAAGAACATTTTTGAATAAATAATTGATTCATAAAAACATGCGAATATTTGGGTAAAAGGTTCTTCAAAATGATAATATAAAGTTTCATCTCAATTTAAGAACAGTAATTAAGAAAAAAATTACTTTAGAAGGATCCAAGAAATTAAAGTGAAGGTTGAAGTGGTGGAAAAAAGACGTAAAAAGGAGATATTTCAATGTTTGTATACAACATAGATAAAGAAACAATAAATAAGGTACTTTAAATTTACAAGGATAAAAATCCAAGGTTAATTAGAAGGAAGGAGCCTAGTTTCCAAAAAAACCTCTGAAAATAAAAATTAATATTAAAAGATTTAAAATTCGGTGATCAGAATCAAATTAAATTACAGAGAGTAATTAAAACCACAAAGAAATATTGGATTAAAAGTACTATAAAACCTGCTTTTAAGTTAGAAAATGTGTTTTTAAATGCGAAAAATGAATTTTTGTGTGTGTGTTTTTACAAATAAATTTGAGCATTTAACATTTCCTTTAAAAAAGGCATTCCAAGTATATATATGTGAATTCTTTGATGCAATTTTTTATGATACTGCACATATAAAATTGTGATACTGCAGTATCATAAAAAATCGCATCAAAGAATTCACATATATATACTTGGAATGCCTTTTTTAAAGAAAATGTTAAATGCTCAAATTTATTGAGCAATTACTAATACAATAATTTATTCTTAGTAAATATACAATCATTTATGTATGAGTATTACAATTGTTTATTTTCTACAATCAAATATCAGTTTAATTTTCTATTAAAAATAATTTAAAATATGCGAAATATTTCAAAGGGTTAAAATATCAGAATTTTTGAAAACTATTTTGATTATTATACCATTAATTCTCCAGATAATTTTTTCAATAAAAATATGTTTTTAGACAGATGATTAAATGAAATGAATAAATTAAAAACTACGTGTTATTTCCTTCGAAAAAAATTTACAGAAGTACTTTAGCAGGAGACAAATCATTTCAGTTTGATGGTTATAAAGCTATTACTGCAGTCTTATGTTTCTGAAAGACATTAAAATTATGTGCAATTATATTACAGCTGCATTAAAGAAACGAAATGGAATTAATTCTATTTATTCAACTGCAACCCGTAATGCATTTTTATATCTACTCGTATGGATGGATTCTGAAAAATTCGCTATAAAATTCTAAATTTTACCTTAAAGTAAGCTGAATAAAGACGACTAAATTAAGAAGCATGCTATTGCTGAATTGACATGATTAATAAGAGTGCTTCTAGAAGGAAATTAATGGTTTCTTTTAAAATTTCCTTTTATTGTGACTAATTGGGGTTCTATAATGAGATGTTTGTGCGCAATGCGATTTAGATGTAATGACGCATCGATAGGCGAGGAGGGTCAATGAATTCAATTTGTGTTTATTCAGGTCATGATTTACAAACTTAAAGCTTTTATATACGCTTCAAAAAGGAATTGCAACAGAAAAGTTTTACTGCAGATGACATTTTTAATAATAGCTCATGATTTTATTTATAGTTAGATGATGAAATACGAATGCTTTTGAAATATAATTCGCATCGTTTTTAATTAAAAAGAAAATTGCTCTGTTTCGCAAGAAAAGGCTGGTTTATTACTAAATTAAAACTATTTCTAATTTGGTAAAGAAATTGGTTACAAAGGACTATGTACCAATACAAAGGACTATGTATCCCCCCCAAACAACTAGGGAGGAAAAATTTGGTTATAATAAAGAAAAAAAAAGCTTAAAATTTGAATTTTGTATGTAATAATTTTCTAATGGGATATCCCTTGACCATAGAGGCTGTATTTATACGGTAATTAATTTCATAGGCATTCTCTATGCATACCAACAGTTCACTTGTTATTATTTGAAACGGAGTGTGTTAAGACAGAGTTCACGACGTATCTTAATTAGATAAAGGAATAAGAAATAATTTAAGAATTAGATGCTTACATGTATGTCTTGTATGAGGCTTCCGAACGTGCAATAAAGGCACTTAACATGTTACTTAACAATTTGCATGAATATAACTATCTCTTGAATGTTGCCTATGTATCCAAGAAAAACTACATAGGGCAGTTATTGCACAAGTAAAACAAATTTTAGGTTTCCACTTACTTTATTTTCTTCTTTCTATCTTGGTTTCAAGAAAAGTATAGACAATTTTAAACACTGCCATTGTTTTGAATTACGCTGTAGTTTAAAATTAGATTTTATATTAAAGAATCTTATCTTATGGTAATAAAGCAAAGATGCTAATCAATACATATAAAGTAATTAATTTATGCTTAGATTACATAAAATAGATATATTACGCCAATTTCGGAGTTATTTTGCCTCCTTCAAACGGAAAAAAAGATGTGACGTGACAACGTACTTTGTAACATTGCACTAATAGACATCCGATGACGTTCAAATACATCATTCAAGTAATTATGACGTCAGATGAATTGATTGTATTTCTGAATGTTTTAACATATATAAAGTAAAGTTCATTTCTTTTAAGTTTATATATCCATATCCATGTCAGATATATGTCTATCTATCCATTAATCTGTAGACATAATAGCATGAAGAAAAAAGAGAATGTGGATATATGGGTATATGAATGCATTTACCCATATGGGTTTGAAACCAATGTTTTAACTTTGTATCGAATTTCAAGAAAAATCCATTAACGGGAAGTTGTCTATACAATTATCTACAAATAAACATAAAAATTGAAAAATTCAATGGGTTACATGCATGGAAATTAACATTAGCGTTTATTGTTAGAATGATAGCTGCATTTCAAATTTTGAATAATTAACCCATTCGCTGCCAATCACGAATATACTCGTTGTTGGCAGGGTGTTACCCATTGACAGCACGAATATACTCGTGATACTTTCAATATATTATAACGTACAACTTGTCAAACTTGCACACTTTTTATGGCCCCAAACATAAATATAAAAGTATAAAAACTTGAAAAAAAGCTACAAATAAATTGTTTTTACAAACATTCTACTTTATTTAACCCATTCGCTGCCAAGCCTAAATTGTATGAGGTACCCATTGCCAACCACGAGTATACTCATGTTTGGTGTTTAGACATGTAAATGATTATTTATGGCAAAATATGTGTATTTATTTTGAAATAATAAAGCATAGATAAACAATGACACTCAAAACAGATATGGCAATGGGAATAACCTCCTACAATTTAGGCTTGGCAGTGAATGGGTTAATTAATGGTTTTACATAACATTTTTTCATCAATATGTAAAAAAAATTCAGCAAGCTGAATGAAAGAAGCTTTACTTAAATATCAAAAATGTATATTAGAATTATGTTGAACCATACTGGTCATCAGAAAGTTATTTGACATGTGTGCTCCATTCAAATCAGCGGAGATGAAAGAAAAATGCACACGCCATCGGCATTGGTATACAAGCTAATGAAGACAAAATGCTACAGCTGGCTTTTGTTCTATTTAAAACCTTTTTGCATTCTGTATAGAAATAACATGTTCTATGTGCTCAAATTTCGCATTTAAACTATGTTGGTGTGCATGAGAAGAGTATGAAAAGCTTTTATACTTCGTAACCTTTAATAAATAGATGTAATTATTTTATTCATTCATTATTTTGAAGAAGTACACATGTTAGATTAATTAGTTTTTGAAGAAAACAATAAAATGCACATTTTTATTTAGTAGTTGAAAATATATTACCCGATAAAGTTTGGCATGGAAAATTTATTTAATTCAGCTTAAGACATAACAAAGAAGATTAAAATTAAATCTGCTACATATATTTCTATGTAACATGTCAGAACATCATTTCTTGAACGGCCAAGCACCACGTGCTCGTGCAAGTTGAATTATATTTTTATTCCTTTTGATTGTTTCACTGAACTTGTCACTTTAGTATTTCAAACGATCCGAAAAACTTTGTCTAGCATGGATTGTTTTAAAAAATATAACATTTCCTATTTATTTCATATCATATAATCACGTACTCAAAATGACATTTTTCCTGCTTTTATTTGTTGTAGTCATTAACTTTTTTTTAAATCAGAGTTTTTGTAAACGCAATGGCATCACGTTATTAAAAGCTGGTTTTTTGAGATACTCGTGCCGATAATAAAATTTGAATTTTTCGCCTACGGATTTTTGTTGAAGTCTAAAACCTCATCTCAAGAACAACATCATGTTCTGACATGATAAAAATTTCAGAGTACAAATATAAAAATATAGTCACATTGTTTTCCTTGAAACTTGAGGGCGATATAAACTAATAGGCCGAATGATTTACCTGGAGAGATAAAATGACGGAATGGCTGGGAATTTAAAAAGTGCTTTAGTGAATTCTGAGCAATACCTCCCCCCCCTCCTAGAGCTTTCTAAATAGGCTTCGTTGAATTCTAAGTGTATTAACATAACTGATCATTTCTCACTTCCCCATTTCACATTTAATTTAATACACTTGATGCCCTGTACAAAAGCCTGTCTCAAACAAAACATGCTTTATAATATTGATCAGAACTATTCATTAAAATGAAAGTATCGCCAATGACTCCAGAATTTGTAAAATAAAAATTTCAAGAATTGTTTATCTGAACCTTCAAAATTTTTTTCCAACCCCCCTTTATACTCAGATTCTAGAGAATCTGAGTTTGTGTATCCATTTATATTTATTTCTTATTTAAAATATGAATCGACATCCCGATTTCGTGATTTATCGTGTTTATCGTGTTCAAAATTGGAATTAAAATTATTACATTAAAATTATATATATATTGTTAAAAGGCCACTTTTATGTGGAATTGAATAAAATTTTGACTCTTCTGTGAGGATAACTTGTGCTGACCTAATTGCGACTTTCCTTCAACTTTTTGTTCTACAATATCCTACTGTTAAAAAATGGAAAGAGAAGGTATAAATGATGATTGGCAAAGACAATTTTTTACATTTTATGTCGATACATTTCGTCCTGTGGTCTGGAAAGGTTCCTTTTCAAATAAGTGATTCCGTTTTATGAGAATTTTCTACACGTATATATGGCTATGAGCTAAGCTTCTACAGTATTTCAGATTAGAAATCTGTTCCAAAATAGAAAATATCAGAAAAATTTACAACTTATTTTTGTAAAGTAATTTATTTGACTATTTATGGATTCTGGTATGAAATAGAGGCATGGCTCAAAAGGGATCTTGATGCAAAAAATATTCAGATAAAACCACCATTTCTCAAAAGAAACAGTAAATTCTGTAATTATAAGGTTGCAAATGATTATCTTGAAACTACAAATATTGATTATCTTTATACCAATAGATTGAATTGATGTTGAGTAAAAAAATGGTTAATTCTTCTTCTTGATCAATATCATTCCTTGGAACAGGTGTCCTCTGTTTCTAAAATGTTGTGAAATCATTGTGTAAATCTAATTATAGATGGAAATATAAATACTTACCATATTATATCATCTAAGAGTTTAAGATTTGATTTGCCTCAAATATTAAAATTTTAAAGTAATATCTGAGGACAATCTATAATTTTAAAAATTTTCAAGAAAATAAATCTATCGATGCTTAAATCAATAAATGTTGAATACAGATTTCATATTTTAAAGGCTTATAACATCATTAAACAAAGTTAATTTTCAGATATTGAACTTTCATTTATTAAAGTTTCCTAATTAAATTATTCCTATTTTCATTATTTTCCCCTCACATATAAGGTAATTGAGAAGATTTTCGTACAAGACAGATATTGCAAAAACCTGCTTTAAAAACAAGACACAAGTAAAAAAAAAAACACAATAATTTATTACGTAATTGATTATTGCTTTTAAATTCGTTATGCTCATACTTTATATATGTTTAAAAGAAAAACCATTTTCTCGATGCGTAACAACCACTTTACTTGGGATAACGATCCACGCTTATCTCAAGTTTCTGTTGTAACGGCCCTGAAATTTAATTACGCGTAAATCCTCCCTGTTTTCCTAATTGTAGGCGTCCATTCACTCTTGAGTCGATCACTCATATTTATTAATTCCTTTGTCCAATCTGTTGCATATTAACTTCATGCTTTTCAAGCAGAAATCTATCTTAACTGGAGCGGCCCTCAAAAGCGCCGGTATCGACACATTGTCTTGCAGCAACATCCCCCCCTTCCCTTCCAAATCTTCTGCCATCTTCTGTCGCTCTCTTTTACTTAATCTTTCTGTCTTTCTTTCATCTTTGAGGTGACGATATTGGAAATCAATAGGGAGGCTATATTTTCACAGGTTCCTCGCCAAAACAAAGTGACCGTAGCTTTCCAATAATCAGCAAGAAAGAAGAATAAGAAAGAGAAGGAAAAAAAAATTAGGGCGGGGAAAGCATGTCCGGCAATTTCGCAATTTTCTTTCACTTCGAACATCATGCTTATCGGGGGATATATTTCTTTATTTGGAAATTACTTAATCTTGCATCCTGCATCTTGGAGTCGATGCTTTTTTTCTCCCTCCTATCAAATAGCATGAAATTTCATTAGCGAAAATCATGAGCGCGGGAAAGGTTTTTCTTTCCTTAAATGTCATTAATTGTTCAACAGATATATATAGTAAATTTTTAAAAATTATATTTCTCACCTTGCGGAAACAATTTAAAAAAATAATATTTCACTTATGTTCATATACGTTCATTTAAGGATTATTTCAACAAATCTTGTTTAAAAAAATGTTTTAAAAAAACGAATTAAAGCGTAAAAAGGTAGAATTGGGAGGATTTTGATTTTTAGCATCAGCCAATATATTTTAATTTTATTTTTACTTGATAATTCAGCTTTTATATTTCATTTTTATAAATATTACGGAATAATTGAAATAAACTACTGATAAATTCGCAAACAAATGGCATCCTCACTTTGGCACCAACATTTAAAATAAATTATTGATAATTAAGTGGATTCAAAGTATAAAAAATAAGTGACTATTATTAATATTTAATTTTTTGCATTATTATGTAATTTATAATGCATGCGAAATTTCAAAATTCTAGCATATTAGAAAGAAAGCGAAAAATATTGATTAGGAAACTATGTTGCTACAATTTATTTGAAGGGAAAAATAATGTAAATTAATAAAAATTAACAAATATTTTAAATTTTTTTTAAAAATAGTAATTTTTATACATACATTTTGAAAAAATCGAACTCATGTTGAAAACTTACAATCAATTCTTCTTTTCTTTCAACGTTTTAAATTCCATATAATTAGTTCCATGTAAGTTACGTAAGTAACGAAGTCAAATGTTCTTTTTGATTTATTAAAATTTATCGAATTACTGAAGAATAACACATAAATTTTTAAATTTT
Organism: Argiope argentata; assembly: GCA_026289955.1. NCBI lineage: Eukaryota > Metazoa > Arthropoda > Arachnida > Araneae > Araneidae > Argiope > Argiope argentata. The sequence continues at coordinate 5,497,974 of JAOUZG010043906.1, read as the reverse complement.
TTGGAATATGACTTCAAAAAATTCTTGTTTCTACAGTTAATCCCTCTTTAAACATATTTTATTAGCATCCAGAAATTTTTACGGCGGACGAAATGCGTTGAATTCGCCGTTTTTAAAATTTAAATTTCGGGCATTCATATAGCAAATTACAACTCTGAAATTTAAGCCAATAAATTTATTAAAAGAAAGACACTTTATTTCCATGCTGAAGTGATTTTCAATAGGATAGGGAACTCGCTTACCCTTTAACTACTGACGGTACTCATAAATACCCTTTGTATCTGGATTATATTTTCGTAATATGACTAATTTTACTGATGCTATTCTAATGAACACGGAGAACGTAACCCAAATAGCAAGAAGTTAATATAAGCTAAAAATAGGGATGCAAAATATTTATTTAATAATTAAATTCTATAAATATTTCTATTAATTAAAATTTTTCTCTTGATTTCTCTGGGATTATTCTGCAAGGAAACTTAACTACTGGTTCAAAAATGAAGTTGGGAAATTGATGGCAACATAATTCAATAGATAAAGGTTTAAAAGAATTTAAAAAATAAAGTTTTTATGCATTTAGTTTTAAATAGAGTTCAGTAATATTTTAAACAGGATTATTGAATAAACTAATGTTAAAGATTTAAAGATTTTTATGATAAAATTTGAAATTGCAGAAACGAAGACTCAGTTGAAAATTTAATTCATCTAGTAGATAATTTAACTTGAAGATAATACATACAAAAAATGCATAAGGACGGTATAATACCTTGAATAAATTTTTATTTAATTTTTGTTCTACGAACCATTTTAATCATAAATAATTAGATCTTTGATATTATTCTCTTTTTAAATCTTTCTGAGACTAAAAAAATATTATTTGAAATAGTGTCCGTCAGCCAAGTGGAGAAGGTGAGTTCAAACTAGAAATATTTAAATTGATGAAATTTCTTATGTAATTTTGATCAAAGATTATGTTTAAAGATGATTAGCGCTTATTCTGAGGGAAATCTGAATGTCAGCTCATCTACATCTATGAGAATATCATATTTCAAAAAAGTAGGTGGATGAACTTTTGCCTGTTGACATATTTCCAGGCTTGTAGACACTTAAACAGAAAAAAATTGCCCTTCATAATAAAATTAATTCATTTGCATATGAACTTTAGCATTTTGAGCTATTTATTTAAATTCAAGGCATACAATTGGCAGAAATGCACTAGATGCAAGTACAATGTACCACCTGTTTTTTTAAACATATACGGTGCGTCGTAAATTCGTGCAAACTTTAAAAGCTCATAATAAAAGTAGTAATTCTCGGGAAAAAAATTTCTTTCTTCACGAATATGATTTTTTTCCCCCATGTATGAAGAAAAATTATTCTAAAAGTAACCGGAAGAGGGTGTTAAAACATGCCGAGTCAATTTATGCAATTCGACAAACAAAGAGATACAATGAAGCAGATCACAGTAACATGATGCTGAAACACATTTTTTTTAAGTATAAAATGTTCAAAATGACCTTTAGATATTATTGAGGCGCTTCTCTGCGATTATTATAGCACTATCCACCAAAATGAATTGGTTAACACTGGTACCTACCAGCTTTAAAATATTCCCATTACAAAAAGTATGTCAAGTCCATAGAAAAGCTTAGTTTTTAATCTATATATGCCAGAAGTAACTGGTGAAGTGTGAGTATCTTGTATAGATGCAAATACAATATTTCGTGCCGAATGTTTCGAATCGACGATACCGGAATTCCTGTTTTTCTCTCAGATCTGATACTTCTCGTTGATGTTTCGGCTATCGATTATTGCTTGCCACTTTTTACAACATGGACGCTGTCCAGGTAAAAGCTTCTTGTATGATTTTCCCCCGAATTCCCGTTTCCTAAAACGTCGTTTTAAATTCAATATCCCCTTTAATGAAAGATAGCTTCAGCAGTCCCTCAGCTCGAAATTTTCACAAGGCAATAACAGCATATTAATGAAAGTAATAGTGTGATATAATAAAACTTCTAATACTCGATATGGCAACGATAGTAAGCTGCTGGGATTCCGAGTATTAATTTCTTTTAATATAAATGTTTGAAATTCGCTCGAATATATGACGCGCTCATTACTTACGCTGTCTATAACGTTATTCTTCTTTAAATACTATTTAATTTTCGTAAAGGAATACTATTTTGCGATAAGACCAACAAATTTATAGTCTAGTGTGAATAAGAACGTTAATGAAAACTAATCAGTTAATTATTTTATAAAGCTTTTTTTGTTTTGCAAAATATTTCGATAAAATTAAAATGGTCATTTAAATCCCAAAATTTGGATGAAAATTCGTCATTCATTAAAAATTAATTAAGAAGCAAAAAAGTGAACTGTTATAAAATTATAATAGGGTTACAACAATTCATTTTGAGATGGATTATTTTTTTAATGAGAGATAAATCGAACATATTTTTATTTTATTTTTACAAAATGCACAATTCAAAAAAATCTTTTTATAAGAAAAATAAGTGTTATGTCGTTTTAGTTGCATTACCAAACAAAATCTCAAATATTTCAACTATGGCAGAGGAAATTTTATTTAAAATAATTCACAGATATACTTCCTTTGTATAACTAATTGTCGATAGTTAAATTTTGATTATAAAAGAAAAATAATGAAATATATGAAATATAATGAATAATATGAAATATAAGAAACGATTTCCTAAGAATTATAATTTTAACAATATAATTATTTTTTCTTTTCACGAGAATCTCTACTTGATAAAATACTGCAAATCTCATATAATATGAAAATGCTAATTTTTTTAAGGAAAAAAATTCCTTTTCATTTAAAATCGTTTGATTTGAAAATATAATAATTATTATAAGCTGCATTTTCATAATGTTTTTCATAGCTGAAGCTTCATCCAGAACAGATGGATAAACAATAAATAAGAATAATATATAGTTCTCAAAAATTGGATATTACCATTCGACTGTGGGAATTTTTTGCTGTGTTACAAATGTTATAAAACTATATTAAATGTGATCACAGTTTTTTCGGACATTTAAATTTCTCAGCTTTATTTTTACGTAAAACCCCCTTTCATTTCATCCATGTTTAGAAAATTTTGTAAAACGCTCACAATTTTCATTTATGAATTCATTTCACTATTTTGTTTCAAAAGTTTATGTTCTTTCAGTGCTCATAAAGATATTTTAGAAATATATAATAACTTCCACATTGTTTTCAATTTATTATGTGGTTTTTTTTAACACTGGAAATACCGTTTTTTGAATCATGTTGTTCTAATTATTTTCATTAAGTCTACATACAAATTTAGTTTCAGAGAAATCCAATTAATGAAAAAAATTAATAGGTTTAATATGAAAATTTCTAGGTGGGAGTTAATTAACTGCTGTCTCGAAATTAATTTCCTCGTTTGATTAGTTATGTTAATTAATTTGGATAATCAGTTCATCAGTGAGAATAAATTTGCACTTTCGCACCTCATTTATCGATGCTTCTCTTGTAAAAAAACCAAAAAAATATTCGAGCTATAGAAGTGTCTTTTTTGTTTTTCTTGAGAGCTGTACTAGGTGAAAAACAGAATAAAGAATAAAGTTTATATCAATCAAAAATATACACGCACAGAAAACTTTCAAAAAAAAATCCGAAAATCACAGACATACATTATGTAAAAATGTAAATAAGAATGCAAAATATTGATAAACGAAGAAAATTCAAATATAAAAAGCAAACCAAATCATTATTAACAATTTAAATAATGAGGAAATAAATAATTTTAGTGGATGCATAGTGTTTTCAAAGACAGTTTGTAGGACCTTAACTGAGACATTATTATCATTGTAATTTCAATGTTGTAATGCTTTCAAAAATATGAGTCAGACATTAAAATTAAATAGACAATCTGGCAAATTGCATCAGCTCATAAGAAAATAAATAACTAAATTTTATCCTTCTTAAGTCTTTGACTAAATATAAAAACTTGTTTGTTTTATATTATCCTTGATTTTACAATTTATATTAATACTGAACTGAAATTCCTGCCACTAAGCCACACCATTTCTTTAAGCACTTCTCCTTTACTTGTTTATTTGAGATTATGGAAGGAAAATAGATATTAATCAACAAGTCCTACCCGTACTCTTTTCTAAGAAAATCTGAGCTCTCCACTGAATTTCTTTGCAATTTTAATCCTTTATATGCACGAGTTATTGTATTTACTAAACATTGCTGCGAATTTGTGACATTGCATCTCATTGCAGTAAGTCTACTGATAAAGAAAGAATTATTTTACTGATACATCTGATATATAATGAGTTATTGATTTTCGAATGGATGAGAAATTTGGAAACTTAGAAGACGAAATAGGAGATTCCATAAACTTCAAGAATCTTGGTGATACATCTATTAGAGCGCGCGCGATGCTAATATTTGTAGAACCTTATTTTTTCTGTCACAGTAACCATAAAAAATCAGAAGACATAACTGAATTCATTCAGTAATGAGTCGTGTAATCAATTAGTATTGAGAGAAGTGGCGTCAGTTGAATTAATCACAGGTTATTAGTAAGTAATCAGTGGTGATTAACAAGTGATTGACTGCAGAGAATAGTTGTACGAAGTCCAAGTAGCAGTCGAAAGGCGTGAATAGTGTGGCAAATTCTCACTCCTGAGGAATCTTTCAGTGTGTTTTGTGTTGCGGTGGTTATTTATTATTAACTATTTGTGTGTTTCTTTTTATTATAAACTCTATTCTTGTGTATGTTTCGGCTGTATTTTGCTGCCTGATTATTCGTATTTTCGTGTTGAATAATGTGCCGATATTTACTACTGAGTCTGTAGGGCTAACTCAACTTATACTCACTGTGTCTGACCCCGAATTTTAGATACATTTCAGTAAAACTATTGTTTTCAATTCTGACTTTTCTTTCCTAATTATTTTTGCTTTAAAATAAGACGAAAGAACTAAGAATAAACACGAGTTTATCTTTTAAAAATACTAATAAAATACATGTAATGCAAAAAAATCCAACATATCTTCTTTTTTCACCCCTTTGTGTAGCTTTACTGGGTATTTAGATATCGTTATATTTGTTAAACCTTCAATATCTCTACAAAAAAGTATAAGAAACTTTACGTTTAACACATTCAATAAATTGTCAGACTATAAAAAATATATTTTCTGTTAGGTGAACGAATTGAAATTTATAATTTTCTAACAAAGTTGTTAAAAAGAAAAGTATTTCGAAGAGGTAACTATAATTCATACTCATCTTGATGACTTATTAACAGCATCGAATGCTCAATACTTGAAACATATTCATTAGCTAAACATTAATATGATTTTGGTAGGATTCATACCTGAGCAGTGTGATTCTGGCTCATAGAGCTCTACTATCAAATGACTTCTATTGTCGTTTTGAGTAATTTCATCCTATTCGAAGTGAAAAGCTCTGTTTCACACTGCATAATCCAAAAGTTTGTAGAATCAGCAAATCAAAGTAATCGATAACGTCAAATGGAAAATTTTCAAAGGACATTCTTAATAAAATTCTACAAATTTTACAGTAACAATCAAAGAAATGTAATCCTTACTTTAATTAAAATTATATTAAATTTTAATATCCAACGAAGTGGAGGATACCAAAATAAAATGAATTCCATTATTGGTGTAAGCGTTGGAACTGATAGAATATTAAACCTACAAGTGGTAGAAGGCTGTGAGTAAAGAAAAGGACAAGTGACTTCAAAATGACTAATGTTTTATTTAGAAAAAAATCCGATACTACCTGTTACTAATTTAATTCATTATATTTCAATTCATGATGGTAATAGTTTGGATTTTAAATATGCCCATATAAAATATTTAAGTTTAATCTCCTCAAAATATAATATAGATCATAAAATTTCATAATGACATGCTATGTTCTGAAACGCTGATTTTAAATTTTAAAAAGTGCTATTCATTTATTTACATTCTCAAATGATTCAAAAAACATTTTCATAGAAATTCATGCAAATGCATGAATTTGTATGTGAAATTTTTTTGATATGCATTGTATCTAGTCTACAACACCTAGAATCATCAAAAAATGAACCTTAAAAGAATGCCTAAAAATTGTCAAAAATAAAATATTCCATTTTAGAAAAGTTATTTGATGATTAAAAAATATAAATAAACTTCATCAATGCTTCTTATCAATCCAAGGATTTAATTGTTTCTAATAGTTAATAATTAAGTCAAAATTTAATTAAAAGTTATTGAATCTTTGATTTTTACCGAAATCTATATTATTGCAAAATTATCAAACTATATCTCAAGTAATAAGATTTTCATAAAACATATCTACACTGGAATCTAAAATAAAATTAGATTTTAACCAATTGGACGACACAACTTTATTCTCGTCAGCATTGTCAGCATTTTACACTGTAAAGTTAAGCAGTTTTAATTATTGATAAAGTCAGGAACTTTGGAGATGAATCCTCGACATAAACATTATTTCATGCATTATAAAATCTGAAACCATCTAAACCAAAAACGGATACAAACGACCTCTACCAATATAAACTCTCAGGAACAATTTAACACTCTTCAGTTTTATCAGTCATTCAACTCAGAAGGTGAAACATTTTCATCTAATGAAGCCACGCGAAGAGCCTTGGTATTATTCCGCCAACGTTGAAACTTTCATCAGTGAGTCCATTAAGAGGTACCAATAAAATTTTTGCCGTTATAAACGTAAACATCTACGTAAAACGCTTCGTGGGTCATAAATTGTGGCATGGACTTTATGTCTCCTCTCCTCGAAATGAGTGGTATTCGGATCACGCGCAAGATTTTTTCCTTTCTTTTAACAACGCCGCCTTTTTTTCCCTTCCCCGACCCCTCTGTCCATTAGATTTTTGTTTCTGTAATGCACCTCTCTGGCTGTTTTGAGTACGACAAAAACAGTAATAAAAAGAGAGAGTGTAGTGTTATAAAGTGAGTCGATCGTAAGTCTGCGGGATGCTCGTTTGAACCTTTTTGCAGTTGTTGCCGTTATGGTGAGAATTGCAGAAGCTCGTTTGAATTACTTGTTTTCTACCTACATTTGTCACATTAGTTGTGATGTATTAGTTTACACTACGGAAGGTTGCGTTGTCAAGTGAACCGGAAACTAACGTGTCACGGACTGAAAACAATACAGAGTAGGCAATAGAAACAGTAGAGTTTATTATTATTATTTTTGCTGAATACTTCTCATATTTGCCTTGTTAACCAGAAGTCATATAAAACAATAATTCCTACTTAATATTGCCTCTGTAGCTTTTCACTTGAAAATTAGAAGACTTAACGTTTATTAATGTAAATTGGTGGTTCAATTTTCTCCGGATTTTTATTTAACATGTTCAAAAATATTCATTTACACATCCGAGAAAATATTTTAATATATTTACCCATCAAACGATGAATCCAGTGCTCCGTAAATTTAGTATTAATATCCTTTAGAAGAAGTAAAAATTAATTATATTCAGAAATTCAAACAAATATTATGGAAATATAAATTGGATGTTAATTTTTTTTCAATAGGGCCGGCATAGCATGGTTTGTAGAGCGTTGGACTCATATTTCTTAGGTTACGGTTTCGAAGCTCATCGGCCAAAAGATTTCCCGAGTGTATGGTGACTGGCACTCGTTAAATCAGTCGTGGTCGCAAAGTCCTCCATGTCGAGAGTAATACCACTGGGGGTAATGGTTCAAAGGTGATCATTCGCTGTTCCAGATCTAAATTACGATTTGAGATGAATGAATGAATATGCATGAATGAAGTCCGCCCCCTAAAAAGTAATGTGACGCGTGTGTAGCTAAGTCGTATTATTGGCCCTAGATGGCGCTTTTTGTAAAAACAAAGAGGCGCATATCTTAAAAATCGGCTGATCGTATCCACGGAACTTGTCCATGGCAAGTACCATTAGTAACCACAACAACTCTTTTTCAAGCAAATATAACTTTCAAAATCAAAAATTTTTTTATTAAAAGCAGCTTTTTTTCAAAAAGCTATTAGTAGCTTGTATGTATTTTAATCAGCAATATTTATTGGTAAATATGCGAAGTATCTACATAAAAGACAATGATTTGGGTTTTGCCAGTTTACTATTGTTTTATTATTATCATTTAAAAACTTTTCCATATAGCACTATTAAATTATTCAGGGTATAAAGACCCCAACCATGGGACTCCCCAAATTGCATTTTCGACATTCATCGCCCTTTTTTGTTTCATTTGAGGAAACTTGCTGTCCAAGCCATCAGACACTTTTGAAAACTTTTAGTGCTGCTGCTCTGTCATATACAATTATCGGTTTCGGCTTCAACAATTTAAGAGTGATCATTTCTCTTTCAATGACAAAGAATGGAGGATCAAACAACAATTAGAAGACAATAAATTATACAAGAATTGTTCGAGGAAAATGGGAAAAAGTTTCAGAAAATGATGGAAAGTATTTTGTCTAATATATATTGTACCAATTTTTTTCAATAAATATATTTTTAAAGTGAAAAAAATATGACCAAAATACATATAAGCACCTTATTCGATCTTACAGGTCAGAGAATAAACGAAAAGTAGAGGAAGAAGGATATATAGGATATCGAACCCAATTTTGATATTCCTCTTAAAAACTGAATCACATCATATCCTTCAAAGACAACTCGGCACAAATTGAAACAAAACTAAATGAACAATTTTTAAGAGATGCAGCGGATAATTCTACTAATTACTAGCAAGTAATGGAGGAAAATTATGATGTCATCGGTTTATTCTGCGCAGTTTTATTTCAATTTTTTGCCTAATTCTGTAACATTTGTCAAGGATCTTCATTCAATATTATTTCCATTCTTAATTTTGAAATTTTTGTTTGATATCCTCTTGTTTTTAACTTATTTATTTAATTTAGAATTTTTAAGCAAACGCGGCACTTATCCAATTGTAAATTGGAATTTAATTTCTATTTATAAATGGTACGTTTTCGTTGCTGTTTCTTGTTTACTTGCAAAATTTTCCCGAAAACATGGCAATGATGAATTTATGATTAAAATGTAACATAAAAATACAAAAAATTCAATCTAAAATACAAATTTAGTTGTGAGAAATGAAAGAATTTCAGACCTCTATTTTACTATTGAGAAATATAATTGAAATAATTTTTTCTCATTTCTTTACAATTTTGGAAAAAATTAAATGAAACTGAAATTGGAAAAAAAATTAAAAAAAAATTTAATTTTAGAAAAGCTAAATATTAAATTTAAGGCGGTACAGAATCCAAAAATAAGAAAAAATATGTATATTTACAATCTAATTTTAAAACATTTAAAATTTGGTATATAAAATAGTTCTCTGAAATTCATTTAAATCATTCCTTGAAATTAAAAATACGATTTTTACGATACGCCGCATATAAAGGTTCTATAAACAAATTTTAATAGTTCAGAAGACATATTATTAAATAACATACTAGGTAATGTAAAGAATGTTCTTACATATAATAAAAAAACACTTTTAAAAACACAAACAAGAAAAAAATTAGCTAAAAAATATAAAATATACTTAATTTGTAAAAATTTAAATGAAATAATTTATAGCGAATTTCTAAAAATATTTTTTATTTTATTTTTGGAGGTACAATTGGTTTTACCAGTTGTAATTTATTTAATTATGAATAATTTAAGCAATAAGCAACCTACTTATTTTTGGCAACAGCATTAAGCAAATAATTTTATAAAATAATTACTTTCCTACAATGTAGATCATTTAAAATCTTATATAAATGAATACCTTCGGATTATACAAGGAGAATTAGATTTTCCTTCTGTTTGAACTCCACGATCCTACCCAACTCATATTAAAAGCAATCAAATTAGTAATGTTTCCCAACAGGCAAACAATATACATTTCATTCCACGAATTTTAAATCAATCCTCTCAATATTGGCTGAAGCTTTCACTCAGGAATTTTTATCTGAAAGCAATAAACCAAACACTGGAATCTTAATATGCTTCAAAATGAATATTTCGGGGGGAAAATACGAATTACGAAATATCAGGTACATAAATTTCCAATTTAGCATTGCTAATTCATTTGTAATGAAAGTCACATTCATTTCTGTGCAACTCCTGAAAAGTAGACCATTAATAAGTATTCCAAAATCCGAGGACATGTTTGACGAACTTTTAATAAACTTGAGACGACAGGCAACAAATGGAATGCTCAAACTTTCCCAACATCAATTTCAGTTGTCCACAAGGAAACAAACAAATTAAACCAATACTTAGTGTCTGATTAAGTCCTTTATATTAAATATAGACTTCGAATTTCTAAGGAGCGGCGTTATTTCTTCGAAATAATAAGCGCTACCTGCAGCGAAACTCTCCGAAAGGAGTGGATACACCTCTATTCAGGATTGAGTGGCAGATTGAACTGAAGCAAGCCCAAAGTGGTTATCCAAATAGAGAAACGGTTTCAAATTAATTGAAATCCAATAACGCCCTCGATTAAGTAACCCTCTGCAATATCATCAGTACCTTCCACTGTAGAAGACACTCGGGCCTGATTTCATCTCAACGAAAATTTCAATTTTGAAACAAAATGTAATGAGTTTCCGGAAGGGGGTGAGAGGGGAAGGGGGCAGGAACTTAATTAGTCGGTTTTGGGGAGCAACAGATATTGCAAAGTTAAGCTGTGAGGGTCAACTTTTCAATTGGAAATTTGAAGGAATTAAGCTAAAGTGGTATGTAGACATTCGTGTTAAATTTTTAAAATAGTTTTTTTTTTAATTTCAACTTACAACTGCAGTTTTAATGTCTCGTTAACTGCAATTTTTGATGTCAACTACAATTTTCAAATGACAAAAAAACATGGAAGAAGCTTTAGTTAATAAAAAGAAAACTAAGAGCATAAATAATGTTGATGAATCTCAATAATTAATCTATAAATGAAATCTGTAATTGCTTTCCATTAAAAATCTTGATTTTTATAATTATTACCGTATATAATGAAAATTCTATGAGCCTATGAACTGATTTAATAGAAAAATGTTTACTAACAGTTCATGCTTATTATCTGATAAGATTTGTCAATAATCAAAAATCTTATTTATAATTCCATTCCCATAATTCAATATTCCAATCGGCCCTGTTGATGAAAATTGAGATTGAATCTTAAGGATCATCATCAGTCAGGTTCAATCCCTCCCAGAAGATGTATGTCTCATTATCTGAAGGGATAACCATTGCTACACCATTTCTATACTTTTCGGGGGGGGGGGGGTAAAAGCAGGCACCATACGCTTCTCTTTAACCACAAAACTTCTTATCTTTATATTTGAGCTATCCACAAAAGGAATTCGAATGTAGATAAAAATGTCAAAGTCAAAGATTTTTATTTTTTTACAAAATATGTTTGTCAAACTAATAACAGAAATAAGCTCTCTCGATTGAGGGTTTTTAATTATGCATAACGAAAAAATACATTGGAAGAAAATGTGTAATACCAGTGATGCCATAACGATACTTTCTTTAATGAATCAAGTACAACTTCACAGAATTTCAGTGAAATTAAATGTACATTTTAATTTATAAAAATTCATCTTACTCAATTAAATTATAAACCCAGAAACTGAATTGGCTTATGAAATAAATTTGTATATAAACATTGGCTTATTGACATAAATTTGTACATAACCATTGTTTTTGCCGTGATTTGTGCATGATTTTGAACAATAATTAGAGTTTTGAATAATGTGTTTAGTGTGAAACACATAGGATACTTTTAATATTTCTTAAAAATAGTTTTTCAGTTTAAAATTTTTCCTACATTGAATAATGATTTATAAATATTCTCACGAAAGTTGCTTTCAGTTTTTGTTGAAATATTTTATACAATTTTATATTGAATGATTTTTTAGATAAATCAGTTGCCAATAAATGATCATAAAAAATTATAAATCGCACCAAATTAAAAAAAAACTGTAAATATGATGTGATTCATAATTTTTTATGGTCAGTTTTCTCGTTGAAATAAATAATCTTTTTTTAAATTATCTTCAAAATTGGGAATCCAAGTCGGGTGAAAACATTAAAAGAACTCTTATTAATCAAAGTAAACAAATCTGAACAATCATTTGACGCGCGATTAATAAAGACATTCACTGTTGCTGTAGTCTAATCAGACAAGAGTCTCCACTTCACAACGGCCGTTCAGATATCACAGTCCACGTGAATATTTTAATATATAAATAACGAGAAAAGGATTCATATAACGAATTAACCGGTAAAGAAAACTATTAAGTACATTTTCCTATTCGTGGCGTTTATTTAATTCAATACCAAAGTCGGTTAAAACGAAATACCAAATGATGAAATTACCGTAAACCAAAAACAAATGTATTAGTTAAAAGTACACAAGAACACACACATGATTTTGGGAATTGAGTTTCCTTTTCATTCAAATTACAACTAAGAAAAGTCTATCGAAATCCAATCAGAAATAATGGGCTCGTTTAACAAATTGTGTTGATATCATTAATTTTGATTAGAAAGAAAAGTTTTGATTGTGTCCTTGTATCCTTAAAACTTCCAATAATCTCTTTTACCTACGTCTAGTAACTCATTATCTACAAATTAGAACGACTATTGCTTCAGATTGGATGGGGAAATTTACCTAAATGGCTTCCTTAAATACCGCATCAAAAACAAATTTGCAATTTAAATGCACATTTTACACTTATAAGGAAGATATTCATGTATGAGGGTGAATCTTAGTTTTTAAGGAAGCGCAGTTTTCAAAAACCAATGGATAGGAATATTTTTTTAAAAAGCATATCAATCCCTTTATTACATATACATTTTTATAAAAATAAAAAAAAAATGTATATGTGTTTGTCTATTTAGATTCTGTATATACATCAAATTGTCAAATTTGCCTTGTACTCGTACTTAGAAATTCACGCTGAAAATTTTGACTTTTTCAAAATTTAACTGGAATTTTTACTAATCAAAAACTAAGAGAAATGGTGACAGTTTTGGGTTCTAAATTTCACAAATATTGCTGCATAGAAATTATTCTTACTCTGTCTAAAAGTTCAAAAAAATTACCTCTTCAATTTTATTTAGATAGTTGTGATAATTGTATACAATTCTAGAGTTATGACGGGTTTTTTTTTTAAATATTTGTTATATATAATTTGCAATAACGTTTTTATATGTTGCAATGCACGTTTTTTTTTATCCTGATGTTAAAATGCTTCAAATCAAAAACTCTTTTGTAGGATCTCAATAAACTTTTCTTTTTTTAAATTTAATATTAAAATAAAAATTAATTATTTTATTTTTTAAAAAATTTTGAGGAATTTATAAACAAACTCTACTAAGATATTAGGGGTGCTAAAAATGTATTCAATATGCTAAACTATTTATACTTATTACTATTGCATTCTCTATTACCCTGTTTTAATTCTTTTATAATGCCATTGAATGGTCCTCGCAAAATACAAATAAACTATATCACTAAAATCAATTGCAGAATTTGTATAAAGATTCAACATTTTTTTATTCTATAATGTAAACCTTTATGTGAATGTGATGCCATGCATTAACTCCGTTAAAGATCTTAAATTTCTGCGTGCTAAGTGAATAGAACAGGTAGAAGGCTAATTAAATAATGAATTTATTATGATCTAAAGTTTTAAAAAACTTTGTTGAAGGATATAATTAATCATGGATACTGTCGAGCATAAGCGGCTTTAAATTATATTCAACCAACATGCACAAAAGTCGCCAAAGGTAATAGTTGGCACATAAAAAATATGTAACAGACTAATTAAATTTCATATAATTAAAAAGAAAGAAAAAAAGGATGATTATTCAAAAACGCAGGAACTCGTACCCAAATTTCAAAATGATTCAGAGTTTTCTATCGCATATAGAACTATTGTTTTTAAAAGTTTCTGAAATTTCAAAAACTGCATATATGGCGTTAAAAAATCATTAGCTTTCAAGGAAGTCTGGATTGTCGCATCTCACAAAAATAAAATCATTACTTCGAAAAATGCACTCAAAAATAAGATTCTTCGTTGCACCCTTAAAGAAATAATATGAATTTCCTCAATCAAAATCTCTTTAAAAAATCATTTTCTTTATAAACAATCTTCTTCTTCCTTAATTAAAAAATGCCACAACACCTTGAAATATTGCAAAAGTTGAAGGAAAAAACATAAAAATTATGATTTCTTAATAATCTACCCTTATATTAAAGTTTAATATGGATGGATCTGTGTCGGTGTGAGTGCGTGTTGGCGCTCTACAGTCTACCTACAGCTACCAAAACCATCATTCAGATACCGTTCAACCTACAACTACCAAATTTGGCATGTGTTTATCTTTGAAGCCGAGACTGTGCACCTTGAAGCATTTTTTTTGAATTTTAATTAGAATTTTATTTAGTTAAAAAATTAAGCTAAATATTAGAATTTTTCCGCTATAACTTCCAAAAATGTTATAGCACAAAAATTATTTTTACATCCAATTGATGTCAAAAAAATTATTTTTTCAATGATATTAATGTCTTACCAATAAATTAAATTTATATTTTGAATTTGTTTTCGAAAAAATAAGATTTCATCTACACGAGCAAAGTAAAAAAATTAGCTTTTATCAATGTGTTTTCATCACATCTACCGAAGTTCAAATTAAAAAGTAAATCAACTATTATTGCAAAATAAATATATGGAAGTGTAATTTTAGCATGTGTCAATTGGAAACATGATATTTTCTAAAAAGTGTCCTATGAGCTTTTACGGTATCTATATTATTAATTCAATAAAACAGTTTAATTTAAGACAAACATGTTTTAATATATATAGGATAATTCCTTTAACCAAACACACTGTTAATTTAGGGCTTACATCTGCGAAAAAATTGATCTAAATGAGTTAGATGGTTATATTTTTTAAAATTTGAGTCACTATATATTCCGATTAATTAAGAATTTTTAATTTTTGCATAGGTCCACTGCCTTTTGAATCATATTTAATAAAATATTCTTGTGGCAATATTATTTTAAATAAAATTTGTTCAACTCTAGTTAACTAAATCGATCTCTAAAATTTAATCACTAATTTATGATATTCCATTTTCACTCTTTTATAAAAATTGACAATTTTAGATTCCTTTATCGAATCATCTCAAAGAAGATGTGCCAATCATCTGCCAAACTTCTTCTGTAAACAATGATTGGTCTATCATTATACAAATGTCAATTTTTCTAAAATTGATAAATAAAAACTTCACAAATCAAGAATTAAGAGCAAAAGATGAGTTGTCCATGAATTAAGGATAATTCAGAGTCGCGCGAAAATCGAACTAAATATATATATTTCCTTAAAATGTTTACACACATCTTCAAACATCATACGGCAATTGCAGGAAATTACCAGATGTCTTCTATATACGTCACAATGACGAGAGTGTAAGATAGTGATGTATAAGGAATGCAGGCAAAGCAGTAAAGTTATTCACAAGCGCGTTACAAGCCTTTCAGTGCAATGACCGCATAATTATGACACAAAGAATGCATTTTGGTTAATTTTTACTTGATATAATTATCGGCCTCTGGCATGTGGGTATACCCAGCTGGAAGTATCCGTGAAACTTCGACCCCCCCGAACGTCATCTCCAGGCTTTGGCAATGACTCCAAGATGATGGTAATGTGAATAGCCGTTATGACACAGGTTGCCCAGGAGTTATAACGTCGAATGAGGACTGGTATTTGGCAATTACAGCCAAAAAAATGGAGCATAGTATCAGACCTGTATCGTGAGTTCTCTCAGAAAGCGAAATAAAATGTAGGTTTTCTTTTAAGTTCACACTATTCAAAGGAAAACTATTTTTCAAACACTTTTATTATTCAGAAATATATATATATATATGTGTATATATTTTACTATTTTACTCTTACTGTTTTTCACATTTTATTATTTCATTCATAAATCTTTATTATAAATACAATAGAATCCTGAATTAATTTTTAATAATTGATAAATAGAAAGTCGCCACGAGTACTGAATCAAAATTACATACCAATTGATTATGATGTTATAAAAATGCTGAAACGGTGTTTTGTGATCGAGAACACTCAACTGTAAACAAAATTTCAAAATTTCGATGCTTCATGAAATCGGTGAAAAACGAATGCGAAACTGCTTCTTTAAAAATAGGAAACAAGTGAATATTAAAACTGTTTAAAAATACATAAAGAAAGTATTATATTCATAGAATAATTGATCATACATTCTGAAGAAAGAATAAAATCACTTTAAACTACAACAAGACTTTGGGCTAACAATTGGTAAGTATGGTCCTTGTCGAATTTGTGTTAAAATTTAGTTTTATTTTGAAAAAAAAAGGAATCTCAGCAGCTTGACCGATTTCGCCAATTTTCAGTTCATTATTCACCAATAAGAATGTTCTATGTGCATTTTGCAGGTATGTTAAAAAAATATTTGGTATGATAAGATGCTGTTCATCAATCTTCGTTAATTAAATTATGGGGGGATTAGTCACCAAAGATAATTAGTAATAGTTTAAAAGGTAAAAATTGAGAAATATTTAAAAATCAATTTTTTTTTCAGAATTTTTTTTTGTTATATTTCTTATATAAAATAATATTTATAGGATTATTACTTCTACTTTTTTAATCCTCGGGTGGATTCAACTTTTTTATACTCTTTTTATATTTTTTTATGCGTCTGTTCTACAATGTAAATGAAACCACAAATTGATTAAATTATTCAGAAGGACATAGTTACTTTTTGTGCACTTGAGTTAGGCGAATAATTAGTACGATCAGACTAATTCGGTCGATTCAGTTCACAATAGGGCAGGAATTCGCCAGCCTGGGTTTCAGTTAGAGGTAATAACTGTCAATGGACTTAGGCCATTTGCACTGAAAAGAGTTCAATCATTTCCAATGCATTGTTCCTAGCTACTAAAGCGTATCGTTCTCCATCTGCCTGCCAGAGGGAGCTAGTAACGGCACCATGCTCCTTTCCTTCACCGGCTGCAGAGTGATTGTAAATAATTAACTAATTTTGTCTCTCAGATACAAACACGAGGTATAGTGAATGCCGCCAATGTACGGAACTATAGCTGAGCGATAGTTCTGTCCATATGATTGCCATATAAATGTTTCAAAAAGTTTACGAGCGTGGGAAAGTTTATATGTAATTTGGAAATTGGCAATGACTGAGCAACTTTCAAAAGAACACCTGAAACGAAATTGTAGCCAATGGTATTATATAATGTGTTTCAACTTTTTGCAACAAGAATGAGCGTGATATAACCTAGCCGATAGTTAATTGAAAGAAAAATAGAAAGATATCGATAAATTGATATTGCGTCAATTATGAAATAGATTTTCTTTTGCCTGTATGAAAAATCAAGTCTGAATTGTGCTTATAAAGCTGTGGGGTTTTTTTATTCTAAAATTTAATAATAAATTCCTCTCAATAAATTAGAAACATTTTCTTTAAGATAGTTTTCTAACATCTTTCTTTCTTTTGTATCTTAAATTTGCTTTGGAAGTTTTGTCTTTTGATACGTTATCAATATTGTCAGAAACTGAGATAGAAGGTTCAGAAAGTTGCTGGTAGGGAAGGGAGGAAATCTGCTTTTCAAAGCTTTAATAAAACAAAAAATCAAAACGTCGCCTTTGATTTCTTTATTACAAATATAGGATGAATATTTTTTTTAAATTAAAATTTGGGTTCATTTAAAATCTCTTTTTTTCTCGAAGTTTTATAAGTCCGATACCTGTTTTCTGCGAATTCGAATAACTAATACTTTCCAGAATATTAAAATTACGAATTATGTTGAAATTTTATAGAGCTAAAATTAAAATTACTTGATTTTTAGCAATTTCTGATGTGTGCCTGTTAAAAATTATTCACGATTATAAATTCCTTTTGGAAAATTTATTTTTTCCTCTTAAAATTTATTAAAATTATGATAAAATATGGTCTAAATTTATTTCTCTTTTATTTACTATATTTTATTATATTAAGAGCAGGAGGATAGTTTTTAGTAATTTCCTAATTTTTATTCCAATTTATGTTTGCTCTTTCCCAGAGTCCTTTCTACATTTTTATGCACACAAGAGATAAAAATATGAGTCCTGGATGATACAGAATGATTCATCTAGTTAGTAAAATGAAGTCGGGATGCCTTATTATCGTGTCAAAACATGATGCTATTTTTGGGACGAGGTTTTTGGTATCGACAAAAATCCGTAGACGAAAAATAAAAATTTCATTGTCTGCGTGAGCATCTCAAAAAAATCAGCTTTTAATAACGCGTTGCCACTGCATTTACAAAAGCTCTGATTTTTTAAAATAATAAGCTAATGAGTACAGCAAATAAAACCTAGAAAAATGTCATTTTGAGGACGTGATTATATGAAATGAAATAAATAGGAAATGTGATCCTTTTTTAAATAATCGACGAAGCTTTTTTTCCGATCGTTTGCAATGCTAAAGTGACTCATTCAATGAAACAATGAAAATGATTAAAAATATAATTTAACTTTAACAAGCACGTGGTGCTTGGCCATTCAAGAAATTATGTTCTGATATGATACATTGAAATATGGCAGTTTTCATTTTAATCCTTATTTTATTATTTATTTCTTTTTAATCTGCCTCATTTCTTTTCTATACTCCAGACCAAATCTGTTTCTCTTTATCTGATGTATTAGCTTTTTATACATTAGCATAAAGTTTGAGTTTTCTAATTCAGTCTTAAGGGTTAAGTGAAACTTTTGGACATAGGGAATATAGTGTACTTGATTCAAAATTTTACTAAATATTTGGCATGTAGATTAAATACGGTAACATTAAGTGTGATGATAGATTAACTTAACTTTCGTCCTCAGCATTTAACGATGGTTCAGTATTGAGAGTTTTATCCAAAATAACCGAAGTATAACGCTGTAAGATTAGATTTTAAAGTAAATACTACTATATTAATAAATTTCAGAACACATTACAAAAGGAAAAGTATAGATGGAAATTTACTTCATAGAAAATACTATTTTCCCTATAATTCACACATATATATAAAAGCAGTAAATCTTCTTTTTTCTCATATTCTTCCGCGATTTAGTCACAGCTGACCATACTTTTTGAGAGTCCTTGACTACCAAGATAATTTTTATATTAGAAAGAATCATGTGGAATGATATCTTTAAAATAATCTAGCCATGGATATATTAAAATATTATTATTTGATAAATAACTTGACACCAAAAACGAAGAAATATGATTGGACACAAATTTTTGAGGAAGTTCTTACGATTTGATTTTTTTCTTCAAAGATCTAATCGCTGGTGTCCCACTGAATCATGCAGATTTTTAATGGAAATAATTCTGAAATCTCGACTGAAGTTCTTCATAATTTCTTTGGAGATTCCTCGTCCATTTCGCTGACTGTGTACCTTGACCTCTCACATTTCTCAACACTCTATCGGCCAATTTGGGCTACTCTTGAATTCAGTTCATCTCTCTGCTGCTTCATTCTAAGCTGATATAATCATTTGCAGAATTTCAACATAGGATTTTCTTAGCAGAAAACAAAAATTGATTTTTGTATACTGTTTGAAATTTGACATATTTTCCCTCTGTTTGAAACTTTTGAACGCATGCAGTGCCAAGTTACGCGCATGCTCTGTATGACTTCAAATTAGATAATCAGTTATGAAGTCTCCGCTTAGTCAACGGGAATAGCAAAATTAACAAATATTTGGGCAATATTTTAAATGCTCTCGATACCTTCTGAACATGGGGGTATTTGTAATCACGGATCATACTAAAATAACAAGTAAGGTATAAAATGGAACAACACAAAATAATGCATTAGGTAGCCAAGATAGGTCATCAATGAAAAAAGGTCGACTATTCTTTATTCATTACTGTTGAGATAAGTTTCATTACCATAGGAATGCCAGGTTGGTGAAGTTTTAATAAGAGTTCACCCATCGAACGGCAGCTCTAATATATTAAGGAAAAGAAGGGGCCCAAATAACGCTCGCCAAAGCAAGAATGACAAAGCTCATTTCGAACCATGGAATGTGCTTCTTCTGCTAAGAATTGGCTTTTTGTTTTCCCAAAGCTGAACTTGTATCGTTCTTATAAAGATTTCCCATTAACGGGGAGCTTCAAGAAGACGCACTGTTTCCGGGATTAGTGAAGTCCCCCCCCCTTGCATTCCCCTACCACCGCCAACCCTTCGTAGATGACCGGGAAGGAGCGAGGAAGAAGTGAGGGTGGCAGCGTTGAATCTTCAGGCGATGACCAACAGGCTGGACGGAAGGAGCTCGTTGCCATCTTGCGTTAGGTATCTTTTTAATTAACGAGGTTTAGCTGTGTCAGCATTTGGAAAGGAGAACGCGTAGGAATGAAATGTTTCTTGGGGATCTATTGTGTGCTTTTCTTTTGTTTGAGGGCAGTTCGCTTGTGTTTTGCTTTCACTTGGATGTGCACCAGACAAAATGAAGAACACAGATAACGTGTCCTTTCATAGAAGTGCGATCAATCCAAATTATGGACTGATAAGATGAGAGAATGATGATGATAATGAAATTGTAAAGTAAAAGTAATTCATCCTTTATTTACCGAATTATTTTACCATCAATATTTCAAATTTATTTTTGAATCATTAATAAAGTTTTGATACAGAATAAACCCAGGAAAGAGAAAATACAACTTTTTTAATTAATTAAAGTTGTTTAATTATTATAATTAATAATAAAATATTTCTAATGTTATTTTTAGTTGATATCTGTTGCTTTCCATTAGAAATGTTTTCTTCATGTTCCCTCAAATACTGTTAAAAATGGCCTTATTGTGAAGATATCAGTCGGAGTTAAAAAGTCTTTAAAGCGACGGTGGTAAATAGAAGTTTAATATTGAATTTCTTTTTTATTTAATGTAAAAAATACACAATTTTCAATTTTTAACAAATTTTTGAAAATTTTTAGAACTGAAATTTAATGCGTCGGTAGAAATTGCACAAAGAATCGAAACTATAATTTTCATTCAATAAGTAGTGAGTTAAAAAAAATGCTAAAAGTTTAGAAATAATCCATTTTAGGGAGCAAAATAAGAAAGAAAATGTAATTTTTCCTTCATAAAAAAAAGAAAGTCCTAGAAGATACTTCACTTTACGATTCTGAAAATTAACATACTTATTTTTCCTATAAATGTGTTAAATGTATTGAATTTAACTGAGACATTACTTAACTCACTTCAATATTTCTAATTTTGAGACTGGTGGAGAAAAAAAATGATTCGTCATATAATTTTACACTTTCATTTTAACTGCAGAGAAATATTGAGAAAATCAACCCCACCCGTTCCAAATTTAAGTACTTGACTTGTTGAGCTGATTCAAATGGGGTTAATCAACAACCATACCATATATTGATTAATCAAAATCATTCATTTAAAGTTTCCAATGAGATGAATAAATATAGAATGAAAAGAAACATATATGTTCTACTTATTCACGATCATAGCAATTAATTTCTAAATTAAAAAATAAAACGTATCGTAACGTTATGTAAATGAAAAGTATTATCGAAATATTTAAAAAAATTTCCAAGAAAATATATTGTTGAGCTCAATTTATTTATTCTTCTTTTTACACATTATAATTATTTTGAATTCTTCAAAATGCTTATTACTATTTTCCATAAATTGTTATTTAAATTATGTCCTCAATTTTTAAAATTTAGCATTTAAAAGTATACGGTATAGTATATTTATCTTCACATCACATCATATAAAACAACAATTATTATTATTTTTTTTTTACTGAAAGAAAATGTGAAAGATTTGATGATTCTAAAATAAAAGTTTCAGTTTTCTAATAACGAGTGTGTGATTATGTGTGAATGTCTTAGCTTTCTACATGCCAGACCGTATGACCTACAGCTATCAAATTTGGAAACTATATGCCTTAGAGAATGGGAATGTGACCAAGAACCAGATGGATTTTTTTTTCAAATTTTTTCTACAGAATTTTCATTAATTAAATATTTGTTAAGCTCAATTTCCATGTTTTATCTTAGTAATTTTAGAAAACTTTATTGCACAAAAAGGAGCTCTGTACCATTCCGAAATTTAAAAAATTGTTTTTTTATGAAACCAATTCAATAATCTTGCAAAATTTTTAAATTTTTAACATTTAACAATAAATTGCCCTGAAACTCAAATCGGTATCAATCTTTCGGCAAATATTTATTTTATTATTTTCTGTCATTATTAAAGTTTAAAAAAGGATTTCCGTTTTATATCTAAGCAGTTCAAAAGATGAATTAAGAATTAAAATAAGAGTGCCGAGAATTTCGGGTTAAAATAAGAGTGCCGAGAATTTCTCTTTAATTAATTAATTCTTGTTTTTTATTTTTATATCAACAGCTATCTTGTCAGACTGTTCCAATCATAAAACTGCGTCTGGAACCCCTTTTAGCTGAATTTATTAATTGACTGATCATATATAAAACTAAAATCTATTATTGAAACAGTTAATTCATTACAATTTAACATTATTTAAAAAAATGAATTATTTCGTTAGCCTGTTTTCTTTACTTTTGAAATCGGGTCCTAAAGTAAATGATAGTAATTGTGTTCTTCTTATAATTCTGTTATTATTATTTACTAATTGATATATATATATATATATAATATATATATATATATATATATATATATATATATATATAATATATAATATTGCCGTGGGAGGTCTTTAAAAGTAAACAAACAAATTTTTGTATAATGAAAAAGTCTGAAAGCAGTTAACCAAAAATATAGGAATAATCGAATTTTTATTAATTTGTTTTCATTATATAAAGATACGTTGGAATATTTCTTTTATTATGAATTTTATTCATTCATTTATTTATTTATTTTCATTTTAACAATAAAAGATATATTCTTTTCACGAGTTTATCACAATCATAATAATATGAATTCCTAAGATTCTATTATTTCTTTTTAAAACGTTTTTTTTTTCAGTTTGATTGTAGCATTATTCTCAGAGAAGTATTATACATATGCTTCATTTTTTTTATTTTAGCGAATAGTTATAAATATATATTAAAAAATCGAACAATTAAAAATTTTAAAAGAAAGTCTGACGATAGGAAAAATGACAACCAACTAGATAAGCTTTAGCAATTTAGCTTCTCTCATATTCTTCGCATCGAATTTCGAGATATTTTCAATTTTAAGAATGTTTAAATATTGACTCAGTTAAAAAATATTTCAAATTTTGATGAAATCCACTCAATTTTCAATACTCAAGGTTTAAAACACACTAAACAGATTTACTGAACGCATAACAGATAAGCTGCGTGATTTTAAAATTTCACCGCTGTTTAAATTTATTGCTGAATTAGGTAGCACTTTAATTCTTTCTTTTTTTAAAAAAACAACTTATTCGAAAAAAAAAACTATTGGGAAGTTTAATATATTATGCTGTATTATGATTTGTTTAATGTTATCAATGAGTATCAATTCAATAAATAATATTTTTAAATATTTCTTTCATAATATTTGGATAATATTATTTTTAACTTAACTCTTTATTATCTATAATATTAAATGTAAGCATAACATTGTAAAGAGGAAAATTATCATTTTCTCTTTTGATTAATAAATCTTGAATCATTTAATAACTCATTAATAAAACTAAGCATTTACAACATTTTTGGTGGTAATACTTTTAATATATGAATTTTAGTTAAAGGTACTAATTTTATTTTCTTTTTACAAATTTTTATTTTTACAAACTTTTGCTAAAATAAACAAACACAAAAAAACCAGTGTAGTTAAGATATAGTTGTAATGCCTTCTTCTGTAAAAGTACTTTCACCTAACACACAACACAAAAGCAGAGAAAATAACATTTGTCTGAACTTAACGCATATATTTCTACAGAAAGCAGCTTTTGTTTTTTAACTACTTTATTAAGAGCAATGGTAACCCATTTTAAGGGTACTCTCTATAACTAACTAACTCCAAAATGCACTGACATCTGTAGAATATGAAGGAAATTAATGTCAAGAAATGTCTCGATCACTCTTTTCATTGTATTGACGAAACTCATTACTTGCATTCTTTCACGAGTGTTTTCATACGTTATTTTAATTCCTTTAAATACTTAGTACTTTAATGTCTGATTCTTGTCTAGGCTCTCTGCGTAAATTTAAAGTCTTTACTACAGACTTCTGTTTTAAATGAAGGAAGATACAACAAAGAATATTTGAGGATGGGCGTATTGCAACTTTTTTCCATTTCGAGGCGTTTACATTTAAAACTAATGAACGGAATGATATAAAATTTTATAAATAGATTGTGGAGAAAAGAGGATTTATTTTGCCGAAATAATGTAGAAAGTGTTACGTGCCATAGGGAGTTTAGCAGAATTGATATTATTCACGGTCGATATTCCCAACAAATGAACAAAAAAAGGGGATTTTATAAAATTTCATTAATTTTCTTATGGTTAGAAAATACATTTTTAGAAATAAATGACATACATTTTGAAGTTCAGGAAAGAAATTTTTCGTTAATCAACTAGCAGTCTTGGCATCAGCCCTGTTCACTGAGAATATTAACTGCATTTAATTTCGATTAAAATTCGTGCATAACTTTATGTTACTGCTTCCTTATTTTTTTTATTTCTTCAAGAAAAGTAATTTTAAGCATCAAATTTTCACAATATTACAGCCATGTCTTATACTTGCCATGCTCATAGTGTAAATGAATTTTATTGATGAAGGTCTTACATTTCTATAAAACGTAAGTACCTAGGTAATGTCTTTTAAACTGTGCATTTCTTTTGTGGTAATGTAATTTCACTTACTTCTTCATAAAACTTACTGGATAATGCCAGAATAATTTGCAGAATCCATCTTTAGCTTTCAATAATCAAAGAAATTCGCGTGATTAGATATTTTATCAAAAATTAAAATGGTTTGAATATTAAAGTAATAATGAAATATAATATTGAAAATTACGCATTATAAATATTTAAAAAGATTTGTTAAAATCAAGCAAAATAAAAAACATTTAAATTGATGTCTTTAAAAATCAGTCTTTAAAATTTTAAAATAAAATATCTATAATTTTCGAAAATATATAATACAAATTAATTTTCTACAGTTATATTTTTGGGATATTCATAAACTCTGATGTTTTGCAGCTCACTTTTCTAGACCTTAATAATAGTTTGTCGATCATTTTATTTAAGTTATTAAATCGGAGAATTTTGGTACTTTTGGGGGGGGGGGGGGTGAATTTATATCTTAATAATTATTTATGAAATTTACTTTTATTGTATTTGTTAATTTTAGTTGCAGTTGTCACTAAATAGTGAAATTTACTTTATGGCCATCCTGTATATCCAAAAATTAATCCAAATTCTTATAATCCGTAAAACTGAAATGCAAAAACATATATAATTACAGGTAAAATTATTCAAAATACCGTATGGATAGAATACTATGTAGAGTATTTAGTACACAATTTTTCATATGTTGTGCAATTACAGTGAATTTTTGTTTATACGTATATAAAATGTTTCAATCTATGTCTACTTCTACAAAACGACAGGATTCTTAGAAATAATTTTAGGATCTTCAAGCAAAACATCTAGAACAGCATTCAGATTCTACAATTCTAGGGTGTGAAGTTATGAAAACGAACAAGGCATTCGACATTTTAAAATCCTGAATTGAAAAGCAAAAACTGAGAGGGTCCTTTTGTAGAAAGAATTATTGTTCCAGCGTCCTGCTGCGTCTCGGGGTCGTGGATTCGAGACCCGGTTTCGGGTATGGTTGTTCTATGTTCTATCTGTAAGGTGTGTGAATTTGCCCCACTTTCAAAAGGGGCTGTACAATAGAATGTGATGAGTGAGTAGCAGAAGTCGTAGTCTTTTGTCGTAGTCGTTGTTTTAGTCTTAGTCGTAGCCGTAGTTGGAGCTATTGCGAAAAAAAAAGACGCTGATTAGACTTAAATCGCATTCTGCCTCAACGAAATTGTCCATGGTAAGTCTCATAAGACAGAATAACAATAAGACAGAATTATTGGTGCACTAAAATCGAGACGGCACCAATTCGAAGCTTCCCAAATTCAGACTGTAACCGTTAAGATTGTGGGAAAGTTTTCAAAGAATTGGCGATGTTTACCAAAAATCTGTATCAAGTCGGCTAAGAGCAAAAGCCATTTGGCTAGACAGATAGTTAGCAACAACTGCTCGTCAACAGAAACACCGCTCTGTCAGACTTTTGGGTTCATTTCTGTTAGTCGCCAAGATCGCTTCTAGTTAAATCGGAAACTAGAGAAATAGAGCACTTATCTGCATGCTGAACGATCGACTTTTTGTATTTCTATTATTTTTGTATCCATATATGAGATTATTTACAAAGGAATAAATTATAGTAAAACTGTTTAAAGAGTTGGAAAATATTGGAATAGATATTTTGGTTGACGGATATAAATTTAGTCTGAATGTTGATTTTAATTGTCTATTAACCTTTCGCACTCCGATGGTGCCATTGAGACACCATTCAAAATGGAGCCTCATTTTGTCTTTTTGGTTATTCATTTTTCAAATTTAATTGTTGAAAATGCCTACATAATGGTTAAGAGATTTAGGCTAATTTTTCAAAGAAATTTGATTTAAAAAAATTTATGGATATTTATTTTTTATAGCAATAAACAAATCTATGTATTAGGTGAATAATTTTGCATCTAAATTATTTTCGGTGTGCGAAGGGTTAATAATAAGAACTAGCGATTATTTTTTCAATCTAAAAATATTATATAAAGAAATAATTTTCCTTTAGAGGCAATTACACTGAAAACAACTGTAGAATAGTGGATTGCCCTTAATTCCAAATTTTTTTTACAGGAGATGTTAATTACCAATAGTCTTTCAAACATTTGCTTATCTTTTAAAAAATGAAATTGGACTTAAATCCATATTTAAGAATGATAATTTGCATTAATGGACTTTCTCTAGGTGAGAATTTTGAATTTTTGACTTCTACAGTTCTACAGAGCTGTGATTTGGTAGAAATTTGTTAGCAGAATCGATTTTGTAGATCAGGACTTCAATAATTTATC
Organism: Argiope argentata; assembly: GCA_026289955.1. Taxonomy (NCBI): domain Eukaryota; kingdom Metazoa; phylum Arthropoda; class Arachnida; order Araneae; family Araneidae; genus Argiope; species Argiope argentata. Next base: position 5,470,734 of record JAOUZG010043906.1, on the reverse strand, counting down.
GATTAAACTTATCTAGATTAAAGTCTAATTTTGAAGCAAGATGCGAGTCTTTTTATTCGTAGAAGGAAAGGTCATTTTAATATTGAATTGTAATCAGAAGAATTAAATTATTTTTTTAGACACTGCTCACTCAAAATTTAAAGAGAATACTGCAAGGTGAAACCTTATTGTCTATGTATTTAACATGAACCCAGATTTTTTTGAAGGTTTATTATTGATTGAAGTTACCAGGTTTCGAGCCTTCAACTTCTGGGCAACCGACAACCTAAGCTCTTTAAGGTATCCTCCAAAACATGAACTTTGAGTGTGCTTTATTTTCTTGCAGAGATTAGAGCCGTTGTTAACGATTGCAAGAAAATCATGACTTAAATTTGTTTTGCATCAACATGTGCACTGAGACTGTGTGCATTTCCCCTGAGAGCCGAGCAATAGATAGAGGACCTCAGCGCGCCTTTTATCTCTTTTAAGATGGAAAATATTTGCGCCTAAACGAAGGCATCGAGCATAATGTATTACGGGCGGCAAGAAAAACAAAACCTAAACAAAAAAATTGCTCTCCTGCATATTGGACGTTCGGCCAAGCGTCCACCCTCTTAGAATGCTATTCGCAGAAGGAAAATCCTAGGATTCTAACTCATCCCGCCACCCCGAGTTATTTTTTATCTATTATTTTTCTTTTTTTATTTCTATCCCCATCTTCCTCTGGTCAGCGACTTATGGGGGCGTTCACAGAGTAAAGAGGGAAGAAAAGAGAGAGAGAGAGGAAAAAATAAATAATAATAAAGAAAAAAGGTTTGGAAGAACGGGGGGTGGGGTACAGGGGGGTACTGCAGAAGGAAGAAAATAACGCTCTCTGCTCACAAGCCTCTGTTAGCCCGTGCAATCGATGCTATTCCCTCTATTCTCTTACTACTTCTTTATTTTTCTTTTTCTTCTATTACTTTCTGTCTTTTTTTCCGAAGCCGCCATTTTTCTAAGGGAATGAAGTAGTGAAGGGTGTTGGAAGAATGGAGGTAGGGGATGGAGGCGACGAAGACTTGGGAGGAGGGGGGGAGGTAGCGGTCTTGAGTGCAGTGTATATGTGAAATTGAAGCATGGGTGGTTAGTTAAACAGGTCTCCTCCTTTTTTTTTTATGCCTCTACTTATGAGTTTTAGTAGTTAAATGTTTCACTAAAAAATTAGCTCTTCAAAGCATGCTGTTTAGGTTTCAGAAAAGGAAATTTTTTTTTTCATGATATAGGAGGCAATAAGATTGAAACTAGTATTATCACCAATGTACTGTCTGACTGAAAAATAGAGTGTAGTGTGAGCGGCTATTCTTTACCTAATAAGGTTCTAGGTCATTTGATGGTACGTAAACGCTACGATGGGCAGTGAGCAGGCAATGATTTGAAAAAGGAAAGAATGAAGAAAATAGTCTGGGAAAATTGAGTGCAAAAATACTGGAATAATTTGAAACTATTATGCCTAACTATTGATGTTTTTTTATAATATTGATATATTCATGCACTAGAGGAGTACTGTTATCAAAAGAGAAAAGAGAGACTAATAACTTTTGCAAAGTTAATGGCAAATCTTTAAAAGCAATTACTTCTTTATGCATGAGGCAAAAAATACAGCGATAAGATTTTTAATTTACCTTAGCTTGTTTAAAATTAAACGAAGCAATGAAAAGTTTTGAAATATTACAGATAAAGTGAAGTCTTTTGAAGGTTACAAATTTTTTGTTCAGTGTGCTCTTATTACGATTAGGGATTACAACAATACCCTGAATATTTGTGGGAAAATCTATATCTAATAGAAAAGTTATTATATTTGATCCTTTATAGCTAGTTTCAGTCATACATTGTATATCGCTTGTATTAAAGAATAACAAGCAATCAGCCTATTTGGATATTAATGTTTTATGATGCCTTGAAATGATAGAAATCGGTAATAAAGTCATGCATATAGACGAAGGCTGTTGAATAACTTGTTTATCATCATAAGCCAACGCTAATTTCTTCCCAATCATAAATTGATTTTAGTATTAATTACCAACTCAAAAACCAGCGAAATTAAAATTTTCCTAATTTGTTTTGTTAATTTTTTTCAAAACTTTCTTCATTATAACTCACTTTTAATTTTTCACTCTGCAAGAGAAAATGAACAACGAACTGATTAAAACAAAGAAATATTTCAAATGAGAATGGATGGGTCAACAAGGTTATAACTGTAAGCTGTTTAACTCAACTTGTAGATCTATGTAACGCTATTTGAAGCACACAACTAGCCTTTTGAATTTTTTAAATCAAGGGATGTCATTTTTTCTCATTTAGCTACCTGATTAAAACGATCTTACTTCTACATTTTATTACTGAAAGCTTTTTCATTTTGTGTTTAATAATTCATTTGATGAAGTTTTGTTTTTATGTATAAAATATATGCATCTATTTTTAGACTCTGCATTATTATATGTATCTATTTTAAAAGATTAATGCGTTTGGGTATCTTAAGTTCAAACAAAACTAATGAATAGGGAAGTCCCAAATAGTTTTATTTATATACTACAACCAATCAATGATATTTAAAACAAAATATTCTTCTATAGGCAAAGTATCTTAGCAAAAACCTTTTACGTTGATTTTACTTATAATTAAATTCTATTGTGTAGCAATATTTGAATATTTTGGAATGGATTTTTTAATTTTGACACATGAACAGATCCGACTACGATATCTTTACTGACGTTCAGCTTCAAGTTTCTACGCCACATTAGTGACAGAACATGACTACAATTAATTTAATATGCCTCATATATAATTATACGATCTTTTTTCGGTGAAATCAATTTTTTTTAAAAAAGGAGCTTATAGTCTCGAGCTAGACCAATACGAGCCTCATGATTTTGAAGTCTCTAAAATTTATCATCAAATCAAGTAATTAATCAATTACATTTAAATACATCATAACATATGTAAGACTATTGAAAAGTGGTATGACGCTTTGAAGTGTTAAAAATTGGGTCTATATGTAAAATATTTTCTTATAAAATAATGTTCATCTTCATGAGGAGATTAAAATCCTTCTATATTAAATAATTAGAATTAAAAAGTGATTGTTTTTACACTAATTCTCAGTTTGCTAAATCCAAACATCTAATAAAAATGAAAGCTAGCTTTTCAACATTTAGCAAACACACACCGTCTTCCTGATTATCCATAAAATCTTTCCAAAAAAGAAGCAGCACAGTACACGAACCCTTTCACTTAACAGGTAGCAATTGCGAAGGGTATTCGAAGTGGGGTGGGATGTCGGAGGAAAAGGAAGGTCTCATCTCCTAAACATGTCAGCCCCTCTCCTTAGCTAAAAGCCAGTTAGTAGAAGATCCCTGAGGGCCTTCTCGACACTGTTTGTCTCGGCTGGAATCATGTGAACACCCCTCCCCTCCTCCCATATAAGAAGGGGGTGGCCGATCACCTATTGTTCCTTGGAAGCGCGCGCAATTAGCCGACCATGCGTTGGAGGCAGAGCTTTTACGATGGCCGATATTCTTGCAATTGCCCTCTCTTCTGCTTTTTCTTCGTCTTACTTTGGAAAAAGGAGAGCCTTCGAAGCGTGTTCCTATCAAACGAGATTCGCAGCTGTGACGATGAGCGACCATTGGCAATTCCGAAGGCCATTGAGGCGCGTTCCGGCGATGTTATGTGAAGAGGTCCGCTTTTTGGAGAAATTTCTCGTAAAATGAAGAGCTAGGATTACAATTTTTTATCATGCCAGAACATGTTGTTTGGGGGATGAGGTTTTTGGCGTCAACAAAAATCCGTAAGAAAAAAATAAAAATTTTATCTGCACGAACATCTAAAAAAAATCAGCTTTCAATAACGTGTTACCGTTGCGTTTATAAAAGCTCTGATTCAAAAAAAAAGTTAATGACTACAGCAAATAAAAACTAGAAAAATGACATTTTGAGCAAGTGATTATATGAAATGAAATCAATAGAAAATGCGATATTTTTTAAAACAATAAATGCGAGACAAAATTTCTTTTGATCGTTTGCAATTTCATTTTAATCCTTTTTTTTTACAGTTATGTATCTGTATAAAAAAAAAGTTATGTATCTGTGCAAAAAAAAAGTTTTTTTTATGATCGTTTGCAATACTAAAGTGACTCATTTAATGAAACGATTAAAATGAATAAAAATATAATTTAACTCGCACGAGCACGTGGAACTTGGTCGTTCAAGAAATGATGTTCTGACAAGATAAATTGAAATATGCATAGCAGATTTCTTTGTTTTTATTTTTATTTTTTGGGAGGTTGGGGGATGATGTATTATCGAAAGAAATAATATTTCTCCGCCAAAAGGCAATTTGAATATTCAAATAGTTTCTTTTGAAGAAAACTTTAGCATTTTTACCATCAACAAGCGTTATCCTTTTTGGTTAAGAGACATTTTTTTATATGCTTGTAGGTTTACTTATATGCTATATTTCATAGTTTGGCATTCATAATGGAGTTCACCAACAATATGTTTCAAAATTTTAAAGAGATTTTTAATTAAAAATTAATTGATATTTAAGCTTTTGTTTCCAATATTTTCTAAGAATATTCTTGCGCAAAATAATTTTTTTACATAGTTATTAACTTAAATAGAGGGTTTCTTTAATAGTATTATTTTTCTTATTCATTCCAAATTATTCTTAGTAAATGTTTGAAAAAGTATAATTTTTATCAGCATTTCCATTTGTTACACATATATTTATGCATGCGGTTTATCATGATATCAAATCCTTTTTTGTTTAAATGTCATTGTTAATAACAAGGCAGACGAATTAAGGCTAAGGTATCATCATGCTACAATGTTTTAAGCTAGAAGGTCCGAATCTTTCTTTATTTTGAAATAATGGGTTTCCTTCCCCAAATTTTATTCTTGGAACCTAAGAGAGATTTTCTATATATTCTTTAACTTTAAAATGCAAAAAATAAGAACACAACTATTTTAATCTAAAATATAATTTCCTGACCTCAAAATCATGTTTAAAACAAATTCAAAATAATAATAACAACAGTAGAATGAATCAATGGTAGATAAAAAAAAGAAATTCAATTTAAAATATTGATTTAGTAAATTTTGATGAAATTAATTTTTTGAATTCGTTTTTGTAATTTCTCTGTTCTCTTGCAATTCTATTCTTTTACAATTAAAAAATTTCTGAGCCTGATTCTGTTGCAATTTCAAGAAAATGGGGCTTTAAAGAATTTTTTAGTTATTAAATGACCAGCAAATGAAACTGAATGCAGAAAAGGAATTACGACAGCAGCTGTTGAACAAACAATAAATCATATATGCAGATAATAACAGTAATAAACATGCATTTTAATAACTTCTCTTGTACTTGTAAAAGAAAAAAATTATTACAGGTACTATTCCAAAAATAATTTAATTAATTGCACAGCAGTTCTTTGTTTTCCCGATTCGTCCAAATATAAATGTTTTTCTTGTTTTTCTTCTGAAATTGAATTGCACAATCAGCAGAGTTAATGTACAAAATTTAGTTGCAATTTAATCAGCAGTTTTTGCCTCAGCAGGTGTTTAAACATCTCTTATTTAATTTGGATCACCGTGCAAATCGGCATTACTTATGAAAAAAGAGCTAGAAGTGATCTTAATGAAGATACAAGCTAAGCACTCTGTTTATTGTTAAAAGCAATCACCTTCCAAAAAAATTATCTACATTTTTCTAAATTATATATATTTTACTCAGCGGCGCAAAAAGAGAAACAGAAAAAAAATTAAGTTAATGACTTCTTAGAAAAAAACTGTCCAAAATAATTCTAAAATAAATAATTCTACAATATATTGTAAATAATCATTAATAAAAAAATATAAGCTATTGGAATGTATCTAACTAATATTTTTATAAAAACTAAAATATCGAAAGTGATTTTTTTATTTTTAAATATAATAAATAAAGTTATCTTATTATTTTATTTAAAAAAAATACATCTGCTTTTTATATAGCCATTATGAGAAAGATATTTATTGATTAATATTAAATTATTTGCATAAAAACATTTTTATCACCAGAGACTTCACTTTAGAAATATTTTAAATAGCACTTACAGTCTTCCAGTATTTTATTGGAGTCTTCTTTCCTTCTAATGACTGACGGGTTTTACATTACCGGATAATAATGTTGCTTATTTAGCAATTATAAATTTTAATACCATGGATTGTTCAGAGATTTTGAATTATAGAATTGTATTATTTCTCTTTGGAAAGCACAAAATCATACCCTTTAATCCACAGCTTGCTTAATTGCGACATTTTGAAAGAAGAATAACATTGAAAGCGGCAGACGATATTTCTCATTTCAGATAATAGGCTGTTGCCAGAAATATTTATTCCAAAAAAATGTGTGTGTGTTTTTAATTTTCTATTGTAATTGTTCTGAAATTATAAAAATGTCCTCTGTACTTACATTTTGGTGGCCTATATAAAAGTAAGTTCTTAAATAATTTCATCACATATACTTTAACAGAATTTATTAAATAAAAATGTTTCACAAGAATAAAACATTATCGCCAGTTTACGACTTAAAAATATTAATTTTTGGAACAAATATATGAATAAATGGTGGCGTTATGCTCCTGAATTTTTTTAAAATCTTTTTCATTAAATAATTAGAATTTTTTATAATTTTGAAAATGCTAAGCTCAGCTTTGTATCTTGTAGAATTAAATTTTTTTTGATGATTTAAACATTGTGACTTTTTTTCATGTTAAACGTAAATAGAAATCGATTTCAATTCCTTTTCTTTCCAGTGACTCATAAAATGTTTGTCTTGGCAGAAGTATTTTACTGTCCTGTCAAATTTTAATTACACAATTTATTTTCAAATAATTTAAATGCAATTATTTTTATTTATCTTTTGCTTAACTTATCAGAATTTGTATTTAAAAAGATATTTTTAGAGATTGAATAATGATAGGATTTTCAAAGGTTTTTTCAAAGAATTTTTTTCCCCTTTAGTTATAGCATTTTGCTATTAAATACTTATTTTCTAAATTTAAAGGATGTGAATTCTGTTTACACTGGTTGGAGGAAAATTCAAAGTCAGGCACAAAAACGTTTTGAACAGTTCCTTTATAAAATTATTCTATTCATTAAAAAAATTTACCTTAATTTATCATTATTCATAAAATGTTTGTCTTGGTAGAAATATTTTACTGTCCTGTCAAATTATAATTACACACTTTATTTTCATATATTTTAAATGCAGTTATTTTTATTTATCTTTTGCAAAATTATCAGAATTTTTATTTAAAAAGTTATTTTTAGAGATTGAATAGGAATTAGATTTTCAAAGATTTTTTGAGGGAATTTTTTTCACCTTTAACTTAAGAATTTTTCTATTAAGTACCTAGTTTCTAAATTCACAGAGCAGGAATTCTATTCACATTAATTTAGAGAGAATTGAAAGTCAAGCACGAAAACGTTTTGAACTGTTTCCATATAAAATTATTCTATTCATTAAAACATTATACTCCTTCAAAATTTTGAATAACATGTAAGTTTGCTTACATGAAAGACGATTACATTTTCTCTAGTACTTTTCTGCTACACGAGAAAGTGAAGAGAGAAAAAGCGTTCATTTAAAAGCATCCCAATGAGGCCACGTCAGTGCTTTTAATGAGACACTCATATCGCTCAATTCCAGGGACTTCCTGGTCAAGTTCTTTCATTATGTAGCGACCGTTGGTCATCTTTAATGCATGTCTCTCCACTCCCGGCCCGCCTTGCAGCTTGCACTGCCTCCCCATTAACTCGCTTGTGCGGATACAAAAAGGAATTTTAACGATCCCGACCCTCATAGGTTGGATCTGCGAAAGAATCGCCTAAATAGGAATTTCAGAAATATCTATTGGAATATGGATTCCTAAATTGGAACGCATTAATGCTGTTTTGTAATAAAGGAATAATAAATTAATTTGATAAATTTAAAAGTTAAATTAATTTGATTATTTTGAATACCAAAAGATTTCTTTGTAATGATTCAACGAAACATTGCAAATCTATTTAAATGAAACTAAAACTTGGAAGGAAAAATAAATTTTGAATATCAATTTCGAATTTAATTTACAATTACGGTAAATTTGGAGTTAAAAATAATTAAATGAATGACATTTGTTTACTATAATATTTTCTAAATGTTGAAAATATTTTTATTTAATTAAAAATATAATGGAAAAGTAATTTAATACTTCTAGAATCTTGTATACATCTATATATCTACTAAGAAAATTCAAACTTCTTCATATAATATTCAGTCACAAGTGAAATGTATAAAAGCTGCCACTAATCATCGTAGCTTTTAATATGAATCATGAATAATTGATGTCAATATACTTAAACACATAATGCATAATGAATTTAAGAATTTTAAGGTAAGATATAATATTTTTACAATATTTCTTTCTGGTTCTTTCATTTCGATATGTGGACATGCATTCTACCAAGATTTTATCTTCCTATGAACTCTGTTATATTTTTCTCAATGTTTTGTATTAGATACTTTAATTATATCCACCAGAATATTTAGAAGATTCTTGCATAAATCTTTGAATTCATGTAGTGGATTGTCCATGCGAAATAATAATTAAAAAAACTGAAACTTTGAACTATTCTAATGGCGAAGCAGAAATCTCAAGTTATACTGCATACATGATTTTGAATTCCTTTATTATTTTTTATTCCTAATCTCTGGTGCCAAATTCCCAAAATCTAACCAATTTGGAATTTTCAGTTTCCCCACTGATGGCAACTGCCCACACCGCTCACTGCTACCCCTCCCTTAATACCCCCGAGACAGAGGGACAAAAAGGCAGCTCTCGGACAGCGAGAAACACTCTGCATTTCCACTTTGGAGAGTTACAGTTCCATCGTTTCAGAAAGAAGAAGATGACGATGAAGAGAACGGCTGATAAAATGAGAGAACAAGCGAACGAAGGAGATGAAGAAGAGAGAAGATTGCGCGTATGTGTGCGCGTCTGCGCGAAGTCACCGATCAATACTTGTAGGGTTTTGGAAAATTGATATGATATATTACTGACCAAGAGAAAGAGAGCGAGATGGGGAGGGAGAGAGAAGGCCACTCTAATTGTAAAGCCTAGGCCGGACTCACGTTGCTCACACGAGGTAGGGTGGGAAGGTCAGTCCGAGTGGTCATCAGACGCACGGGGTGTTGATGGTTAAGTGGTACAATCTTGTTAGTTGTGGAAGAAGTGATGCCCAGTTCTATATTTAAAAATAATGTATGAAATAGTTTATATTTCTACAACCATCTTAAGTAAATTTTCTAGTTATTGAATTGCATTCGCGAGATCTGATTTTAGACATTTTTAACAGCAAACGAAAGAAAATCTTTTTGTTTAAGGAACAATATGTTAAAAGCTAATTTACTCTAATAATTATTATTATAGTAAAATGTCTTGGGTTTTCCCTTTATTTCTTTAATAAGTTGTTTTTTAGCGTTTCTTTAAAGCAGCGATTTCAACATAAACCGAAAGGGATTTTTCTTTACCTTTCAAATCATGCCTTTCTTTTTTCTAAATAATAATAAATCTCGTATCCACTTAAGTATTTTATGATATATTATGTATTATTAATTAATTGTATATTCTTTATGATATAGACTAAGATTTCTTATCTTCGATATCATATAGTTAGTTTTAGACTTTACAGGTATTATTATGCTTTTTATAGGTCTTTTATAGATATTATTATGTATATTTTTATATCTCTTGTTTTTTCTTAAGTTTACTTGATTTTTATTTTTAAATATTAAAGTAATTCTATTTATTTTATTAACTGAAATGTCATTTTTTTGTAAACTTTTTAGTTTGTCAATATATATAAATCAGAAGAGTAATAATAAATAAAGAACCTTAATCAAGTTCCATGCAAATTTTTAGAACAAATAAAGATATTTACAGTTGAGATGTTCACTTTTCAAAGAGCACGGAATATTCGATGCCATTTTGATTGTATTTTGTATTGGTTTTGGGGTGTTTATGGCTCTATAATCTGAACAAAATCAAATGTCAAGAAAAACGAAATATATGTAGCTTATTGTTCAGTTAAATGTTTAAAAGTTAAAGACATTTAATTTAGTTTGCTGTAAAGTGTTTGGAATAATAAGAAGAAATCTATTTTATTCAAAATTTATACAAAAGTTAAAAGAAATTTAATGGTTCCTGGTATTAAATCTCCATAACAGAAGCAGTTTTTTTATATGGATAACAGATGAAATAATTTCATTAAATTTTTAGTTCCGTTACATTGAAAAACTCGCATGCAATGTAATAATATTTTTTAAATAACATTATGTAACTTTTAAGTTCAATTTAAAATAACATAATAAACATTCAAATGATCTGACCTAATTTTTTTGAATACTAGTTTTTATCCACGACTTCGTACGTATGGAAAGAAACACAACTAACCCCAAAACAATTTATTTACACTACGTACCTGAAATAAAACCAAATAGCAAATCAAGTCTGTATTTCTTTAAAATCACGTCAAGTCTATTTTATTTAGCGATCGAGATTGAGATAGCTACAATAGCATTAAACAAATTTTTTAACTTTTAGTTAATATGAAAACCCGGTTGTCAACAATTTTCCATTTTTCCCGTCCCGGAATTTTTCCATTTTTCCCGTCTATAAGAACTTTTCTCGTGTCTTAACGATAGCATTAAAAAAATTAACCGAATTGGTCTAGCCGTTCCTGAGTTTTATGCTTAGCAACATATTTGGCGATTCTTTTTTTTATTTAAATAGGTATAACTTGCGAAAAGATCCTGTATACGACGTGGTACATATACGTTTTTAATGTGTTAATAATCTTTTTCTTTTTCCTATTTTATTGCATAATTTTCAAATAGAACATCACCCTAAATAAGGTATAATAACGCAAGACAAAAAAAAGTGTTTTCAAAGTAAAAAATGTTGACATTTCTTCCTTTCTTATTAAAGTAAAAGCTTCATTTAGTTGAATGATTTTGAATGAGTAGAATTTACAAAGAAAAATATACTTATAATGCTACGCTATAAGTAGATAGTTCTAAAATCTACCTTCTATAATTTTGAAGCTATCTGAAGGATAGAGACTATTTCGAAACAAATTTTCTGTCTAAGGATTGTAGATGTTCTTTTTCTGTAAGTTTCATGTGCCACAAAACTGTAGAATTAACCACTTCGCATACAATGATGTGTCTGACACGCGCATCGAATTACTGAATTTTTATTTTCATGTCTGCAATTAAACCACAGAATTAAGTATTTAAATACGAAAAAATCAATATGAAACGATTTGGTATCCCAAATGCTCCATATATTATTTTTAAAAATCAAATTAACAATAAATTAACAAAATAGGATGAGTTATCTAATTAGAAAGTTAAATAAATTCATATGTAAAGTGGTTAATGTAACTAATCCTCATGCAAGGCTAAAGCCAGGTTCGAATCTATGATTTTCTCATTTTAAAACTAGGATTTTATCTTTAAGCTGTCGCTCTGTAAAAGAAGATGAATATATCGTTGTAAAATATTTTTTCAAAAACCAAAATAATTGTGCAAATCCCAAATATTTTAGGATTTTTTACCAAACAAAAAAGAATTATTTATACTCAAATAACGTGTAAAAATACTTCTTAGGAAAAAATTGTAAAGTTATGTTGAAAGTAAGATTAAATTCCATTCTTTAAAAATCAAAATAAGATTTCAGATAATTTAAACTATTATAAGTAAATTAAAACTTCTATTTATATCAATCTATCCGTAATACGTAGAACTAAATCGAACGTGATTAAGGTTTTAAAACACTAGATAAACATAACCCCTCATACTTCATCTAAAAACAATTTGAGAAGCTGGCGATTGGGATAAATTTCGAAACTATCAAGATAAACATAGAAGTATCATGAAATAAAAATCAATAATAAAAAAGACAAACTAAAAAAACTGCTGCAAACTACCAACTTAATACAAACTTTCCTATCAGATCTCAAAACAAACTAAACTAAAGAGGAAAAATGAAAAAAAAGTAAGTTTTAACAGGCAATCTTAACTTCCCAATTTCTTTTGCTCCACAAGGAAAATAATAATAATAATAATAATATAAAAAAAACTTTTCTGTTTATTTTAAGCTGCGCGCTATAAGCTCGGCCATCTACTTTTATTTACTCGAAATCTCGCAAGAAGAGAAAATTGGAAAATAAAAACTTGAAAGAAAAAGAAACAATGAATAACCGGACGATATCAGGAAAAAGAGTTACAGATAACAAAAACTTGTATTAGAAACTTTTTATAGATAGATAGCTACATTTAATATAGATATACAAAGCCATCATTTCTTCCCTTTTGTTTGATTTATGTTTGGGGCTCAATTTTCAGCCAGGCCATCACGATTTCAAGTGTATATCTCTATTATTCGTTTTCTAGTGGTTCCCTAGATCCCCACGAGGATCAAAATCTTTCAACTTGTCTTTCATTTCTTTTATCTTCTTTTTTTTATTTATTTATTTCTCTTACTTATTTCAAACCGAGATTTTCTTTTGTTTGACATTTGAAGCCCAGCGGATAAATCGACACCTTTAACCGCACGCCAGATACGGGGAGGGGGAAAAAAAGAAGAAGAAATAAAAGAAAATTACAGTGTGAAATAAAAAATGGATTCGAAAAAAAAAATAAAGAATTCGGTTTTTTTTTTTTGTTCTTTGTGGCCTGCCTCGCCAACGACCCAATGCCAAAACTCTTTAAAAAAAAGTATATAAAAAATGAAAAGAAAAGGAATTGGAAGAAAAAAAATATATTGAGTGGGGAGAAAATTGTTCTAAAAAGTGGTGAGATATAATTTTCGGTATTGGCTTTTTCAAGATAAAGTCGAAGTTCAGACGTTTTTTTTCTTTCTTTTACTTCACTTGAAGTTTCACTGATTTAATTGACGAAGTGGGGTAAAAGGTTTTGAAGTACTTTTTACAACAATTCGTATTAGGCACTTTGACAGTTATTTAATTCGTCTCTTTCTTGAATAAAATTTTATTGGTGAAAGTAATTTAAAAAGGCGTGTCTTACTGGTCAGTTTCATTTTTCTTTTATTTATTGATTTATTTATTGCGGCTGGTTATTATCTAATGGGTAAGTGCATTTGAATTGATTTAAATAAAAACCTTTTAATTTTGAGACAAACATTTCTTTAGTCTTTTTCGAATCGCGAGATATTGATTTATTTCGAATATGATAAAAAATGTCGAATGCTTTTTACTAAAACTCTATGTAGAATTAAACATATTTTTCTTTCTGCTTTTTATTTTAGTCAAATCCTTGTCTGAAAAAGGGTATTCTACAAATTATAGGCTATTTCTCTATCAAACCATTTATCTAAACAAACCAGAATTTTCGGTAATTTAAGAAGCTTTCAATATGATTAATTTTAATTTTGGTTTTCTCTGATTTTGAACTGAATTAAAATAATGCTCTTTAATGTATTTGAAGGAATAAGGCAAGAAATCTGTACTTGTTACAAAAAAATATTAATCACTATAGTTGTCATTTTATTTTTTAATCAATCTTTATTTGCGAAAATAATTCTAAAAAGTGGTGGTTAGAACTTAAGGGTGTTTAAAAAATAGAGTTTACATTTTTTGTGATAATTTTTTATATACTATGGACAAGAGAAAGTAAAAAAATAAAAAAAAAATAACATGACCTAAAACTTGTTAAATGGTAAAACTGACTATAGTGCCCTTCTTGCACTAATTGCAGCTAAAGTTAAGTCGGAATGGCTACTTTTATTAATGTAATTTAAAATCGCATTATAAATGATGTCAGTGCTAAAAAATTCGGATTTTATGCGCCTCTTAAAACGCCTGCACTTCGAAAACGAAAATCGATATGCAGGTGTTTGTGACATTCAACAAATCTGTAACTAAATAATAGCTACTTTTTATCAAAATGTATGCTTGTGTTTTAGCTACATTTGAAGAAAAGAGTATTTTATCTGTTTTGGTTAACAGGATTTAAATCCACCATCTAAAGAAAGTAAACAACTATTTTCTTTAAAAAAGCACCTCAAAAGAAATATGTTTAAAAGTTGATGAAAATAACAGATAGTCGATAAAAAGACAAGATCTAAATTGTTGTTCTTGTGTTCCTCTTTACAACGGAAGGAGGAGTGCAGTAACACCAGAGGGTAGTCATAGAACAGACTCTCCGACCCGCCACGAAGGCACACGGATTAACCATAACCACTGAATGACCGGACCGCCGCAACAGCAATTAGAGGGAACTGTGGTTGAGTCCTAATGGCCATCACCGGCCATGGTACAACCCTCCCCGAAGGAAGTACTTCCCGTCATCGATTTGAGGAGCCTAACCCCCTACCTATTAGTGTACCCACCGGGTTGGCGAGATCCAACGACCATACTAGAAGGATCTCATCCCCAATTACGAGGTGCCCCCGGGGGGACTCCTGAAGATATGGGCACCTGAGTGCAGAAGTCTGACTTCTAGCTCACACACGTCACAAACCTTTTTTTTACGGAGTGGACTTCATTCATTCATCCACAGATCATAATTTATATCTGGAACAGAGAACGATCACCTCTGACTCAGTACCCCAAGTGGTATTATCTCCGACATGGAGGATTTTGTGACCACGACTCAAAGTGCGCTAGCCACTACACACACGGTGCAAGATCTAAAGTGAAGCCATGAATCAAAATAATTCTGAAAAATAAGTAAGTTTCATCATAAATTTCACATATTAAAATTCTTGCTCTTTAACAATTTTTTTCTATTATGTAATATAGTGGCAGAGAGGCAATAATTTTAAATTGCATTTCTACAAGACCCCCCAAAATTGTTTTTAACTTGCATCAGTTATTAAAAAAAAATATTTTGTGATTGGTTTTTTTTAACGAAGTTGCAACTATAAGAAATATATTTTTTCAATAACTAATCAGCTTATAGAAGACCATAATCAGCATGAATGGTCACTGCCAACAACTTCCCTTTTTACGTATAACTATTATCGCAACAACTTACATAGTTGCGATAACATTTGCACAATTTTAACACAAGGAAGTCTTTACCTGATTGCGTAATACTGCAAATCACAGCTGATATTCTTCAATATAATCTGATTAAATATGGATGAGAGAGGAATTGATTAAAAAAAAGGAATAAATATGTGAACGTTGATTATTTAAATAATCTATTTTGGAACATCTGCATAAAAGATCTCACTTCATTCTTTTTAAAAATTCAATGCCCAATTGAAAACTTACATGGATAGTATTTGTAAAATATAAACTAACAGTAACCAAAAGAAGATTATGTTCACAGATTAAACTAATTTTACTATCCATTTATTCAAACTGAATTATCTCTTGAGAGATCAGTTTCTCCATTTAATCGTACCATAGCTGTATTAGCTATGCAGAGTCGGTAAGAAAAATGTGGATTATAAAGTTAGCTCAGCTGCTGCTCTCTTGACTCGTTCACTTCTTCGGAATAGTCGTGAAGCATTCAGATCAGAAGTGTTTCTATTAACATTTGCAAAGAATTACATAACACCGGATTTCGTAAAATATATTTGATTTTATTGGTGCGTACACGTGTCAATGAGTTTATTGGCACGTGCACGTATTTAAGAAAACTTGCCAACTTTAAAAATTTAGATCGTAAAAACCAATTTGAAATTTTTGTACATTCACTTTCCCTCTCACACACACATATTTAAAACGTAATAACGTCGTTGCCTGTTAGAAGATAAATATTCACGTAATTGTATATACAAAATAGTAATGATAGATTCTTTATGTTCATTTACTTTTTTAAAAGCATTTACTTTTTTTGTCCAATATTTGATATCAGCCTAGTCGAATTTATGCATAAGCTATAGTTTCTTTGAAGGC
This sequence comes from Argiope argentata, assembly GCA_026289955.1. Classification (NCBI taxonomy): domain Eukaryota; kingdom Metazoa; phylum Arthropoda; class Arachnida; order Araneae; family Araneidae; genus Argiope; species Argiope argentata. Next base: position 5,454,766 of record JAOUZG010043906.1, on the reverse strand, counting down.
CCCAGAAAATTGTTCAAGTAACAAGTGCCATATTTGATATCAGCTTAGTTGAATTTACGTATAAGCAATTGTTTTTGTTGTTGGGGGGGATTATTCAAGTGAGTAAGAGTGAGTAAGTGCCATGCATACTATAAACGACTACGTATCTCAATATTAGAATTCAACTATCTTAAATTTTGGAATTACTATTTTTATTAATCAATAAAAAATATTATTAGATTTAGAGGCTTTTGAAATGGCTGAATTTCGTGACTGAATACGGTATTTAGCAAATATAATGCCCTCCTCTCCCTGAGACTTGTTGATAGCCAATTCGAGAGTTTAATTTAAGGGATAACGATGATTTTCTTTAAAAAATATCGATGAAAGGTTAAGCTTATTCTTTCGCTTAGTGATTATTCTTTCCCCATTGATTAGACTTTGTTATCATGTGAGAACATGATGTTTTCGTTAGGGGATTTTGAAAAACTGAAGGTCGAAATCACGTAGGCAATGAAGCCTACGTGATTTCGACCTTCATCATCATCTTTTCATTACATATATTTTTATCTGCTTTTACCAGTATTGCATTATTATTATGTATGTGTCTTTGAAAGCAGATGCGTTTTTAAAAGTTTGACCTGCTTTTACCAATATTGCTTTAACAAACTGGTTTAAACTACTTAATGATTTAAACTAATTAACCCCCACAATGACTTAAAAATAATAATGTTATCACATGATAACTTAAAATTTGTGACCGTGAATTTTATTTTTTCATGTTAATTTCATTCCTTACGGACACGCGCTGAAAATTACGCTTTAATGTGTTTAATTTGCATAAAAAGTTAAATTATTTAGCATTTAAATTTTTTATCACGATGCCTATAAGATCTTTCTTTAAAATAATTTATGTGTTAGTGAATCTTCTTTAGATCGGCTTTTAACTATTTAAAATCCTAAAGGATGTAATTTTTACCAGTCAATCAATTAATAAACTTTGCTATCTCTTTCCACCATATTTTGCATAATGCACTCTTTAATTTATAGAGCATGACTGTTTTGATGGAAAAAAAAATAGCATTGCTGGCATAATTTTATTGATATTGTATTTTTTATTTAACTTTGAAACAACAATCTCTTTTATTACAAAGCCAATTTATGGTCATGGAAGTGGTTAAAATATACTACGTATTGATATTTTATTAATATCTATAAGCTTAATATTAGTTAAAATGATATTGAGAAAAGAAATAATAACATTACATTATGCTTTAACATTACATTAACAACACTACATTACATTATGCTTTATTCAACAATACATTATGCTTTTATTCAAGTTTCTGTTATTTAAATTATTTTGTAAAGTCAATTAACATGATGGCAGGGCTAATTAAAACTTAATCATGTATGGCGTATAAATTTTAATTAGAAATGTCCCACATTGTGTTGAAACTTATAATAAATAAAGCATATTCTTTGTTTTGAAAATGATTATTAGAAATAATTGTATGATTCATTAAAAATTTCTGATATAATTTATTACCTCCTATAAGTTTATACAAAAATAAATGTGCTTTTTTAACTGTTGATGTGGTATCGAAGTTTTAAGTTGAAAGCATCTTTACCAGGCATGAACATCACTCAAGTATTACCACAGTTTTATTAATAATATTAAATCAAATAGCTCTTTGCCAACATTAATATATCGGCTTTGCTATCAGTTTAACAATCTAGTGATTTTGAGTTATATGTGGTAATTTCTAAATATATAAGCCAGATAACATCCCTCGGACAGAAGTACACTTTTGGCCCAACGGATTTGTTACTCGGCTACTAACCATAAGATTGGGAGTTCGGGCCTAGCGCTATCCGCCTACATATATATGAATAGTTTGTGTCGTTTTTACATAGTCCGTCTCTCTTCTCCTGAGCTTATACAAAACTTCTACCTGGTATTGAAGGGGAAAAAGATAAAAAGTTTAACTTACGGGATGATGAAAAAATAATGAAATGCGCGAGGTAACACATTTTCCAATAATTTGCCTTGATATAAAGTGCATAAATGTCATTCTATAATATGTATTATGATTTAATTCCATCCTTGATTCGTGTTGTAAAAAATTTTACTTTTTAGGGAATGCTTTTCATTTCTCCCTTTCTGTTACTGTACACCATCATTTTGAAGATATCCGAAAGGACACCCTCTCTAATTAAGAATTTTCTTACTTTATGATATTTTAAGATAATAAATAATGATAAACAACATCATTATCATATTATTGCAATGTTATATTGCATTATAACATATTAATTTTATTATATTGCATTATAAAAAGTAATTTATGTTCTTGGAAAAAATAAGGAGACCTTTATGTCGTCTTTTAAAGACTTCTATCATTTGTAGATGATCAAAAACATCAGCAATTAAAAACATGAAGTTTAGAAGTGGCATAAACTATTTAGAAATATATCTATTTAACATAACTAATAATTCTATCAATTTGTTTTTGCGTTTTATTTCTGAAAGTCGAAGCTTAATTTTTTCGTCTGTTTCCTAATCATAAGAACGTATGGAATTTAAAGATACTTTAAAATGAGTCCGAAGTAATTGACGTAGCTGTTAAAACTTTTTTTTTCCAACATTCGCATTTTTTCCCACTTTTCTTACAGTATTAAGTGAAACATTTTTTATGTATTGATAATTAAAAAAAACAGCATAAGAAATTCCAAAGTAACCCTCAAGATTTCACAAATTTTTTCTTCCTCCAATTTTTTGCATTCCTAAAAAACAGAAGAGATCAAAAGTTTGGTAAAATTACATTCCTAACAATTTTAAACTCAATTAACAAAGATATCTTAGATGTTAGGGAATTTCACACTATCAAATTAAATTAAGTGAGTTCTTTGAAAAGCCCCTCTTCTATTTGCTTTAAATATACAAAATAGTTCACACCAAAAGACGAAAGAAAAAAATGAAAACGCTCATTTAATCTGCCATTAAATTCCATTTCCCCCGACCCTCACACTAAGAAGAAAAAAAATTCTTTAAACGACTATAAACTTAGCTCTTACTCAACTAAAAACTAAACGACAATATGCTGTAAAGAGAAGAAAAAAATACATAAACACAAAAGAAAGGAATTCAAGTCAGAGACAAAAAAAAATAAAGTCCTTACGAATAAAAAATAAATTTTAAAAAGAATGCGAGCAACAGTCTGCTGCTGCTTCAAATAAGAAAAAAAAAGTGGCAGGGAGGGGGAAAAAACGCATGCCTCACCCCACTTTTCCAACCCCAAAATAGAAAAAAGAAATAACAAAAAAAAAGAACACTAGCGGAAGAGATTTAAAAATAAAAAATAAAAAAAAAGATGGAAGAATAAATTGAAATAAAAACTTGACTCTAGAGATTTGAAGTGATGTTGAACCGATTTCCCCTTTAAACCAATTTAAAAGTGTTGAAGTGGCTTAGGTTGACCTTTTGAATTACTTTCACTTCCTCCCCCCCTTACAATACCAACCCCCCACTTCCCCTTCATGTTCCTCCGGCACGATGTTTAACTTTGGAATTGATACAGGATTGAAAAGGATTTTATAGCGGGGAAAAAAAGTTTTTTTTTATAAGTACACGTTTTATTCACTTATTTTTACTGTTTTTTTTATTGAGGTTTTGTTAAATCGCGGATAAAGTAAGGAATCGCTGTTGGGCTGGTGTTTTATTTATTTTCTTGATTTTTTTTTTGATCGTTGCTTTATATAAAAGACTATCCAAAGATTTTAACGGAGATTTAAACGCTTTGGGTTTCGACTTTTTTTCCTTCAAATTTTTATTGTTTATCTGTTGAAGTGTCCCGGTGCGATTTGTTTTTGTTTGGATTGGAAGCGGTATATCGAATTCAGGTCAAAAGTGCTTTAAAGTTTTTCTTTGTTTTTGTCTGATGGCTTTATCTTTTTACTCAGTATATGTTTTGCTTTCACTTTTTAAACACTGAGGAATGTAGCTTTTTATATAAATAAAAATAAGCATATTAAGTACCTTAATTACCATTTTTTCTATTACATTGTGAAATAGTTTAATTCATGGAACTTATTTATAAATTAAATTTAAGCAATTAAAAATTATTGCATTTTTCAGTCCTTAGTAAAACTACTAATTAATTTCATATAGGATTAATTAACATTCTCTCAATAAATGATAATCTGAATTTTAAAAAAATGGAAATATTGTCGTAACTCTATACCATAGAATGGTGACTAATTGCATTAATTTTAATTCCACCTTGTTAATTTTGATTGCTTTATCAATAAATTAATAAAATACTACTTTATTAATTACTTCTTTAATACACGTGGAAAATTTTTTTTAAAAAAACTTTTAATGAATATTTTAATTTTTAATTAATCTTAAATAAGGACCAAAGTTAAAAATAAAACATTTTTTTAAATTTTTTAAATGATAATAGCAGTTTATCCAATAACTATTGGAATATAAATTAAAAAAATCGACCCATGCGGAATTAAAGGGCTTATAAGAAAAGAATATTTATTTCGTTAATTAAATTAAAATTTTATTTTCATAAATGTAGAAGGCTATAAATAATGAGACACAATTTTATTAAGTGATTTATTTTATTATTAAACTTAATTACTTCAAGTTAATTTTTTTAAATCTTAATTAGATTTTGCACTACCAGAGATTTTTAATTAGTCTAATTTGAAATGCATTCCTATATAAACCTATTTTTTGCATGATGTGATTAATTTTTTAATTAATATTTATCTTTCACTGTCAAATATTGTAAAAAAGCATGTTTTCGTGCTATTTTTAAGTGGATATCATATGAATTTTTCATTAATAATTTCTTTTTCAAAAATGCTTTAATTAGATTTGAGATATTGGGCATGATTGAATATTCCATGTCTCCTAAAAACAAATTAATAAATGTAATGAATCTTATTATTTTGTCTTTAATTTAAATATAAATATAAATCTATAGGTATAATATCAATTTGGATAACCACTCCTTGTTAATAAATAAGTTGCTATATCTTTAGTTGGTTACAAACTAAAACACACAGCCTATAATTAAGAAAAATTAATAAAATTTAAATATGCTATATGGACTGTTCACGATTTATCTATATGAAATGCTTAGATGTTAAGTATGACAAAAAGGTAAGAAAATGAAGAAAGAAAAGAAAGAAAGAAAAATACAGTATATACTTTTATTAAATTTATGATGGTTATTTATTTATTTATTTTTGAGGGGAAAGAATAGTTTTTCTATCATAAATAGTGCTTTGTAATAAATTTTATAAAATATTCATTTGTTTGATAAGATTTATTATTTTTGAAAAGGAAGACAGTTAATGCCTATTTTATGACATTATCTAGATTATAGTTATATATTAAATTTCCATACTATCAGAAATTTTATATACTTTTTAATTTTTTGCTTATAATAATTTTCAACTTACTACAATTTGAAGTTTGGTTTGTTAATGTATTAAAACCTTCAGATCGCAGATTTATTTCTAATATTAACACATTTTTGAATTATATTTATGTAGACTTCCCTCAAAAATGGCCATCATTGATTGACAAATTTTGAAATTATGTATGAAATGAAATAAATAGGAAATGTGATATTTTTTAAAACAATAAATGCGATACAAAGTTTTTTTGTATCGTTTACGATACTAAATTGACTCATCCGATGAAACAATTAAAATGAATAAAAATATAATTGAACTTGGATGAGCGTGTGGAGCTTGGCTATTCAAGATATTATGTTCTGACACGATACATTGAAATATACTAAGCAGATTTAATTTTAACCTTTGTTCGTTTTGCGCCAATTTATAGCAATATTCAGTAAATAAAAAACTGACTAAAAGGGATTTATTCTATAGAAAAGAAAATTTGTCTGTATATTAATAATAAATTTGCATAATATTTAACCTTTCTGTGCGAATCACATGTGCACAAACAGTAAAAAAAATCTCTAAAGGCTGGGAGGAAAACGTCATTCATACACATGAAAAAATATAAAAAAGATTCATATAAGTATTTTATAGAATTTCCATCAACTAAAATTTTAAAAAAATCTGAACAGAGGATCATTTCAGTTTTTTTAAGCATATATTAACGTAGTGTTAACAACACCCTTACAAAATTACCTGGCATGTTTGAAACTATCGGTAATTATTAAAGAGTTTTTTAAAACTTTACCCCATAGAAAAATAAAGGAGAAGGTTATTAAATTAATGAATCAATAATTAAGTATACTCTAAGTAAAATATTAATTAAAATTTAATTTATTAATGAACGAATAAAGTAACCATTCCTATCTTGAAACAAATAATAAGTAAAATGCAAAAGCTAAAAATATTAGTGTTTAAGCACATATTTTTCTTAATCGTTTTCTCCCTAGAAATATCCGAACCTCTATCTGTTTCATTTATCAAAGAATGAGTTTTGAAGTGGCGACATTTTGAGCTTTGAAAATCTCCTTTTTAAGTGTCTCCGAAACGTATCGCGTAGGTTTTGCCAGCTGACAAGTGGAGTTGAGATAAATCTCTACTTCTCAACGCGGTTACATCGAAATACTCTTCCACATCATTTATCGTTTGCTGCGGTTTTATTGGCAGAGATCCGACTCTAAGACTTTTTTAAAG
>JAOUZG010043906.1:5434867-5447706 GCA_026289955.1 Argiope argentata | reverse complement strand
AGTGCCAGTATATCTACCATTATGCTATTATTGGTAAAACTTTAAACATTGCAGAATCGTATTAATAACTAAATGGATTTTTTGAAGGAAAATCCATTATTTGAAAGTTTACAAATCTCAAAGGAATCGCAAAAGACTTAAAGACTTCAATTTTAGGTTGTGTTATTGTTAGAATGTGAAATACGTTATTTCATAATCATGTTTAGTTGTTAAAATAATTATGTTTTGTGTTAAATAAATAAATTATACACGGTGACAGTAAAGTTACCTATACGATATTCTAAAGTTAAATATGAAGTAATAAATATTAAATAAATCGCTTAAAGTGCATTATCTATGTACTTCCCCATTACCTCGATAGGCCCTTCAAAACCTAGAGATATCAAATCTATTTCAGAGAACTGCATCAAGTAACACTAAGTATATTTATGCATTTAATAGAGTCTAATTTATACATTTATGTGAGCAATGAACTTTTTTCTTCTCTTAGAATTTTAAACAGAGTCCAAATTACTAATGCTGATTTGGCATCATTCGTAAGCATCTGCAGGGGAAAATAATGACTTGAGTTCAGTACTGATGGTGACAAGTAATCTTAGAATTCTGGAGGACATGATGTCTGAAATTATCAGTTTTCTCCCAACTGTTAGAAAGTTTGTAGAGGAGGGAGGTGGTCAGTATTTGATCACTTCTGGGCCAATCACTTCGAAGAGAATATCAATTTGACAGATTCGGTCAGTGTAAGGATGGACATTGCTACAGTCCACAGTCGGCCACAACAAATCCTGTCGATACTGCTACGTTGAGGGGTGGCGGGGTGGTCGACTGTACACAAGAAGAAGGCAATAATCCTTAAATTAGAAAAATAGTCGTTACAAACCAGATATATAAAGACAAAAAAAATTTTAATTCATTTCTGATACTAATTAAAAATAACGAAAGTTATTTTTGAAGAGACTTTTTTATTTAAATAATTATATATTTTTCAATGTTAGTTGCTGTTGTTTATAAAATTTGTCATGGACAAGTCCGTTTACTGCAGTAGCTTTTGAGGGTAAAGGCCCCTGAGTAACCGTGGGCAGAAGTCTGATTTCCAGCTTATATGAAGGTGGCACTCACACACTTGCTTGCACAACCCCTTTTTATAGGGGAATGGGCTCTCACCCCTCACAGATAAAACACAGTTAGGAACAACCATTCCCATCATGACTCGATACTGGAACGCCAAGATCACGAGGAAGGCGTACTCCCCCCAGGCCTAGACACCAGCACAATGTTAGTTATTTTAACAAAACCTTAAATTTTCTTTATACATAATAATGCATTTTGTTCATCTATAAATTTGAATTTTTTATAATTATTTGTAATATTTGATCTTTTAGTAAATTTGAAATTGTAATAAAGAACAGGATTGAGTGTTTTGTCTCACAAGTTTATTCACCTCTGCTTTCGATATTTTTAGCTAATTTTTTTGATCCTGCTCCTTTTGAAAACTTTTAATATTTTGTAGTTCATTATCAAAATTATTAATTTGAATTATCATTTTCTGAACGTAAGTTATTATTATTCTTAGATTTGGTCTTTTTATAAATTGTTGCTGCTTTAATGAAACTTTAAAACTTTTCTTTTTTATTATAGGAAAGATAAAAAAAAAGTCTCTTTTTTGTTATTATCCTGAACTCTTCATTTCTTTTGGGAAAAATAAAAACAAAGTCATATAGATGGCCACTCTTCATTTCATACCCTCCAGAAAAATGAGAAAGGACAAAATAAATAAAAAATAATCAAGCAGGGAAAAAAAAAGTCCTTCCACTCGAAGACATAACCGATGCCGCTTACATCATAACCTTTCATCACTACTTCGGGTTACCAATTGCTTTTCCTGGAGAGCCCTGTTGACAATTGTCAAACTGACAAAAAGAAACTTATACATCAATTCTTTTCATTTTCTCCTATCAGACTCATCTCAGTTTTTAAGTTTTTACTTTAGAAGAACTTGACTCTCTCATAATTTTCTTCTTGGCCTTTTGTTTGCTTTTTATCCCTCTATTGATTCTAGGGTCGCTGCCTGCCTCAATAACTTACTTTTCTACAGCTTAGCTTCTTCTGCGCGGGGGCTTATTTTTTGACACGAATAGTTTGTTGCTTTTAAAATGTTATTTTTCTTCTTTAGCTCCCCGAGTGACTTTTATTTGTTCTATTTTTCCAATCTATTACTTTTTTCGGGGACGTTGAGTACCGTTCCATTATACTTTTGTTCTTCTCTTCAATATAGGTCCCTGGGGTACCATTGGTCATACACTCTTTAGTTTCGACCGATGCATTTTATTTTATTATTTTTTAGTATTATTTCTTGTCTCTCCCTCCTTTCCTGGAAACGCTTTATTGTATTCTTTTTTTTATAAAGTTATGAAGTCTTTTTTCTCTCTCGATTGTGTTGTAGAGAAGTAAACCTCCTTTCAATTGCAGTTGCCATTTTTTTTTATTTTTCGAAACTTCAAAGGCATAATGTCAAATACGTTTTCTGGATTTTTTGGTAAGAAAGGGCTTCTTCTTTTTCATGTATAACCTCCCCCCCTTCCCAGAATTGCGCAATTCCCAATTGATAATGAAAGGATAGCTTTATACAAGTTTATATAGTTTTTTCGAAATATATTTTTTATTACATTCTAAATAAATATTGTAATAGTCATAAAAAGTCAGCTACAAATATATGCAAAATAAAAGAAATTTGTATTCAAACTTTCCTGCCAAAATTTCTAATTTACAGCTATTTCATTTTCGCCTCTTTTATATCCTGTTTTCCCTGAAAAGCTTTCAGCAACCCTGCAGTAAGTCATAATAAAGTTTTTTGCAAATTAGAATGGAATTTTCGTTTCATGTCAGAATTAGAAATTCTAGAAAGATAATTTATATCTCTTTATCATCGGGATAAAAATGCTGGAATTAGCTAATCAAAAATCACTAATAATTATTTGCACTCTTTATTAAAAGGAAACTTATTATGGGAATGAAGTACATGGCAGTACCATACCTTTCAAAACATAATTATCCATGTAAACTACATTTTAATTAAATGCTGCTTTTCTCGGTATTGTAATTTATGATTTTTCCCCTTCACCAAAGTTGCCTACATAATATAAAAATATTTCCTCCTTCTACATAAAAAAGGGAAAATAAAATTGTTTGAATTTTGCTATAAGTAAAGTAAGTATGTAAGTTAAAAAAGATTAAAATAAAATCTGCTAGGCATATTTCAATGTATCATGTCAGAATATAATTTCTTGAACGGCCAAGCACCTCTTGCTCGTGCAAGATAAATGATATTTTTATTCCTTTTGATTGTTTCATTGAATGAGTCAGTTTAGTACTGCAAATGATCCCAAAAAACTTTGTCTCGCATTTATTGTTAAAAAAAATATCACATTTCCTAGTTATTTTATTTCACATAATCACGTGCTCAAAATGACATTTTTCTAGGTTTTATTTGCAGTAGATATTAATTTATTTTTAAAAAATCAGAGCTTTTGCAAACACGATGGCAACGCGTTATTAAAAGCTGATTTTTTGAGATGCTCGCTCAGATAATAAAATTTCCATTTTTCGCCTACGCATTTTTGTCTACCTCATTCCCAAAATAACATCATGTTCTGACATGATAATGAGAAATTGCGCAAATATAATTTTTTTAAAAATGTCAAATTTTACGAAAACATTGTAAGACTAAAAAAATCAAAATCAGAATTTTGTTTTATTTTAAAATGTTATCAAAAATACTGCTTTACTTAAATATTTTCGAATTTTTTCACTGAAAAAATATAAAAATTTTGCTTGATTTAAAAAATTAATTACATTAAAAAATGGTAAGAAGTAAACATTACCCTTTTCCAAAGTAAATTTGTATTAAATTTAGTAATTCTGCGTCAGATGGTTTTTTTATGCAGAGTGCCAGCACTTACGCTTATAGATTTATAGACATGCACATATTCTCTTTTTTTTAATGATAGTTTTGTTTAGTTAGATTAATGTTCCATTTTAAAGCAACACTAGGCTATTTTGGACCCGATAACATTCAGGTTTGGATCTCGAACTTGAAACCCTCAGGTTCTGATACTTATGTCTAACTAATAAGCCGCCGCGGCCATTTTAATTCAAAGAGATAATGCAAAAAATAATTTTGGTATCAAAAATTTAGATCTCTTATATAGATAACTATAAATCATTTGGAATTTTAATCGTATTCGTAATGTATTTAAATTCCAAATGAATGTTCAAGTATTTTCTTTATTTAAATATCCAAAGAGGCTTAATTTCCTTATCGTATTGTGTTCAGATACGATGCTGCTTGTTTTGAGACTCAGTTATTTGATGATTGAAGATAATTTTCAACATTTATGTACGTTAATAAAAACGGGCTTTTTAATGACATTCTTTTTATTTATGTTTTTTTAATATCCTATTTAGTAATCTTTGATATATTTCATTACTTATAATGCCATAGTTATAATGGATTCTAGTTAATATTTTTCTCAATTCGCCAACAGATGGCAGCCCTCGAAGTGTAGGAAATTTAAAATAAAGTTAAATCACTAATTTCTAATTAAATAATGAAAATATCTACTATTGAATATTAAAAGAGAATGCATAACTGTATGAAATTTCAGCTATCTTCAACTCTACAATTAATTGAAAAATCGATTGAAAAAAAGTTACGTGGAACGAAAGCTTGTAAAAAATGATTAATTAAACAAAAGCAACTTAACATTCAGAATTTTATAAAATAAAAAAATGCAAATCCAAAGACAGATAAAATTTATGAAGGATTCATTCAGATAAAAGAAAAGTAATCTAAAGAGGCACTACGCTGTTTATGAAATATTTTTGATTAAAAAATGATAAGCGAATAATATGTATAATGGCCTTTTTTTGTTTTTATCCATCATTAAAAAAAGGAATATGAAATTTACCGTTTCTTGGATGCTTAATAATAGGAAATATTTTCTCGTTATCTAACAATGCGGTATTTCTTTTTATTGACTATTTAACAAAAAAATATAATAACTTAATAAAAATACAACCAAAAGAAATATTTTTTTCTGTGAAACCAGTACATCACAGTAATATAAATTGATAATTTTTAGTAGCTTCAATAGAATTTGGAGTGTACATTTATTTAAACAAAAATAAGAACGCTTCTCCAGTACTTGGAATAAAGAATTTTTTTTAACTATGCGGTTATGAAATATCCCAAATTCATTTTAACAATCGAATTAAAATGCCCCTTCTGTAGAGTAAGTAATAAAAATAACCCCAATAATCTTCTTATAAAATCTCAGAAATTAAGAAGCTTAACGCGTCATCTGATATCGTAAAATGAAATTATAGGGAGAACGGCTTCGCAGAAGGTAGAAAAAAAAATGTTCTTTCTATCTCCGAGGAATTCATCTCCTCATCATCATCAAAAACACCGTGCAATTGATTAGAAAGATAGCTTAAACCGCAATTTTGGCGCATTTAATAATTCTCTAATTAGCCCGTTTTTCAGCCCATTTGGATTCACTTTAGCTTCCATTAAAAGCAAATCACTTCAAAACAGTCTTTCCGTAATTGATATAAGAGGATTAATATGCACTCTCCACTCTAAAGTGAGTTTTAAGAAATTCGATTTACTTCATCATTTGAACATCATCATTTTTTTTCTCCTTTCGCTCCATAATCTCTTTCTTAATAATACGAAAAGGTCGGAACTCCGTAATAATTCGGGGAGGAGGTTGAGAAAAGGGTGGAAAAAAAACCACCCATTAATACCTCTCCTAAATGGTTCGAAACATTAAAAAATGTTAAAACGATTTGTGAAATAATATTGGCCTTAGCATCTCCGTCTTCTGCCTATCCATAATACTAATGAGATGGCTTAAAATTAAGGAATGATCTGGACGGAGTGGCTCGGAAATCCTATTAGGTACAATTTTGAGCAATTCCTACTAATTTGCTCATCAATTTTTTGATCGCGTTTTTGTTGGCAATTATCCACAAAAAGTCATTACAAATTCTCTTTTTTTGGGATGGAAAAAAAGTGTGTTACGATTATTATGAGAATGAAATGAAAGGGTGCTTTTGTTGGAGGTCTTTTATTACCATACCTGAATCGTCTAACAGCAGTAATTGTTTAAACAAGTGATTGCAAATGGTTTTTCCACCAATCGGAATAATAGTCTTTTTATATAAAGGCAAACATGAGGCTATGAACTTAACTGAACTCTTTATTACTAAGATGAACTCGGGTAATAATTTTTTTGCTCTGTTTTTGTGGAGATAATTTTCGGGATATGGATTGATAACTAAACACACAGACATAACAGAACGTATTTGAAATATGCCCATGTATCTCTAAATGGAAGCTTAATGTTGTACATTCAGATGGTAAGAAAAACAGGCCACACCAAAATATTATTACAGCTCGTTCCAAAAAAAAAAAAAAAAGATGGAAAATATTACACAGTATTGCAAAGTGTGCACTGTTAAATGCTCATATTAGAAAGCAATGCAAAAGGAGGTTATGCAATATGGGAAGAAGAGTATACAGTATTGCACCATTAGTACCTTTCACTGCTCTTATTAGGAAGCAATGGAAACCGAATTTATGCAAAACGAGAAGAATATTGTTCAGTATTGTAACATTAATATTGTTCACTACTCATATTAGAAAGCAATGTAAAAGGAAATTACTCAACCCGAGAAGAGTATACAATATTGCAGCATTATACCATTCAAAAGAACTAAGAAAAGATAAGAGAAAAGAATTTATTCAAAACGAAAAGATTAATCAGCATTGTAACATTAATATTTTTCACTGCCCATATTAGAAAGCAATGTAAAAAGAGGTTATGCTATATGTAAAGAAGACTATACAGTTTTGCAATATTAGTACTGCTCATATTAGAAAGCAATGTAAAAGGAGATTATTCAATACGAGAAGAGTATACAGTATTGCATCATTAATGCCTTTCACTGCCCTTCTTAGGAAGCAATGGAAACAAAATTTATGCAAAACGAGAAAAAAGATTGATTAGTATTGTAACATTAATATTGTTCACTAGAAAGCAATGTAAAAGGAAATTACTCAATCCGAGAAGAGTATACAGTACTGTAACATTAGTACCTTTCGCTGCTCATATTAGAAAGCAATCTAAATTCAGATTATTCAATTCGAGAAGAGTATACAGTATTGCAACATTAGTAACGTTAACTGTTCATATCAGAAAGAAATGGAAAAAGTGTTTGTGCAAAATGGGAAGAAGATTAATGAGTATTGTAAAATTAATACTCCTCACTGATCATATTAGAAAGCAATGTAAAATGAGGTTATGCAGTATGATTAGAAAATTACACAGTTTTGCAATATTAGTACCGTTCACTGCTCATATTGGAAAACAATGGGAAAAGTTTATGCAAACGGGAAGAAGATTAATGAATATTGTAGCATTAATTCTGCTAACAGATCATATTAGAAATTGAATAATTTCTAATTCTATTGAATAATCTCATTAAAAGGAGATTATTCAATACGAGAAGAGTATACAGTATTGCAACAACTGTATCTTTCTCTGCTCATATTAGAAAGCAATGTAAAAGGATATGCAATTCGAGAAGAGTATACAGTATTGCAACATTAGTAACGTTCACTGCTCATATAAAAAAAAGTGGAAAAAGATTTTATGCAAAACGGGAAGAAGATTGATTAGTATTGTAAAATTAATACTGCTCACTGCTCATATTAGAAAGCAATGTAAAAGGATATTATGCAATACGAGAGGAGTATACAGTTTTGCAACATTAAGCAATGGGAAAAGAGATTACGTAATATGAGAAGAAGATTATACAGTATTGCAAAATTAGTACCGTTCATTGCTGATTAGAAAGCAATGTAAAATGAGATTATTCAATTCGAGAAGAGTATACAGTGTTGCAACATTAGTAACGTTCACTGCTCATGTTAGAAATCAATGGAAAAGGAGGTTATGCAACGTGAGAAGAACATTATACAGTATTGCAACATTAGTACCTTTCACTGCTCATATTAGAAGGCAATGGAAAAAATGCTTTTGCGGTACTAGAACACTTATACTGTTCATTATTCGCGACAAAAAGTGCTGAAAAGGAAGTTGCACAATTAAGAACTCTACTCTAGGATTAATTGGTGAATACAAATGTTTAAACGAATTTGGAAAAACTGCTTAAAATTCGGAGAGCAAATTCTTCATTCTGTTCATGGTTTTAAGGGGGTCTTCCCAATTTATGATTAAACATGTGTATGTGCCTAATATATTTAGAAAGTCCTTTTGTTTGATCAAAAATAAGGAATTAAATCAGCCGATTGAATAAGGAAATATCTAAAGTTCCTATTAACCTTATCAGACGCTTATGCAGGAAAAAAGTTTTTTTTCCTTCATAACTTAAAAACAATCAATTAAATCGGCGTAATAATGCAATGAGGAATCCTATTTTATGGATTTCGGATTCATTATCGGTAATTGTTCTAGAGTATATAAAATAAAGAGCCCCAAATCCATTTAATCTGACACAAAGTAGACTATTTTTAATACAGTTCTTAATTTTTAGAAAAGATAGTATTAGAATATTTTTTGTAATATTTTGCGAAAATAGCAGTAACTGAATATATTGTTTTGTCATTGAATCGTTATTACGTAGTTACTCCCTATTGTAATGAGGGAAATAATTGCACTTTATTTTAAAAGTTTTCAAAATTCATGTCAGTGACACGTTTGAAACGATAAGGTACAGAAAATTTGAGTTACATCTATGACGGTATAAGTTAGGTGTTAAGTTAAAATGGTTACTTTAGAACAACTCTACCACAACTTTATTGATGATTGACTAATAATTATTTTAAATATCCCCGCTTTTTCATGAGATTTCATTTGCGCTCGCCTAATTAACCCAGATTTAATTGAGATTAGTAGAATAACATCTTGTATGCGAAGCTAAACCAATGCTATTTTGGCATGTCCCGCATAATTTTGAATATTGATCAGATAATGAGGAATCTTAAACTTGTACCCTCTCCTCCAAATTCTCTTACCTTTGTTTTTCAGCAGTTACAACAAACTGATTTCTTTAATAATCCGATTATAAGTGATATTTTTCCTCTTTCGGAGTACCTTAAAAGCAAAGGATTTAACGTAATGCTTGTTGGGTTCCCAGCGTTAAAGCTAATGAGTTGGCAGATTTTACCACTAAATCTGCATCAACCTCACTTAAGAGATTAGTCCCTTTAACTAAATGCTACATAAGGAAGCATAATTACAAAATGCGGCAACAACAATGGGATTTACATAAAAATAACATTCTTTAAAACCCACTCTTAGCAAATGGTCTGGAACCTCAGTTAAGAGAAAAGACGTTGTACTGACTCGCCCTTATATGGAACATACACGTTTCACACATAAGAACTTACTTTTGGGTGAAAAGCACACCTTTGTAGCATGTGCCGACAACCTTATTCAATTGTATACATTTTAACCGAATGTCCGGATTTTAAATTTCAAGGTTATTCCCTTTTAATGCAACAATTGTATCTCTTGGTAATATATATAGAGAAAATCTTCACTTAAATGCCTGCGGTGGTAGCGGATAGCGCTTGGCCCGAGCTCGCGATCTGAGGGTTAGTAGCCGAGTAATATGACCATTGAGCAAAAGTAACTCTTCAGCCTAAGGGTTGTTATCTGGCTTATAAAATTTTCACTGGATACTCTCTCAACAGTGAGTCGGTGGTTAGAAAAGCGATACGATTGTGCCAAGCTTTATGGCGGTTGTGTGTTTTGAGTTTGTTGGTAAGGTTCGCTGTTGTATTTAATGCCTCTCGCGGCATTTTGCTGCCGATAAAGGGGGCCACAACAGTTGTACGAAGGTTGCTTATTCCAATCCCGAAGGCTTGAAGTCCCAATCCTAAGCCTAGTTCCAACGGCCTGCGAATCTTCAGACGGGCTAAACATTTCCCCGTTTTACCCTTCTTGCGGTTTCTTTGGGTCCTTTGATGCCTGGGTACTTTACAGACCATTTGAGGGAAAACTTCGGACGCGTCCACAGACATGAAAATATTCCCAAGAAACCGCAAGAGGGGTAAAACGGGTAAACGCGTGGCTCCTCTGAAGATTCGATGGGTCGTGTGAACGCTGCTTTATGGTTAGTAGCCGTGTAACATGATCATTGAGAAAAAGTGACACTTCAGTCCGAGAGTTATTATCTGGCTTATAAAGATTTCAGCTTATGCCTACCTCTTTTTAGAGTTGGCTGGCTTTTTACATCATATGCGGTTGGTTTTATCATATACCATTTACTTTTAAATATTTAACACTTTTATCAAAATAAACTGGTTATATTTCAGATTTTTTTCGCAATAATTTTAAGTTATCACATGCTCCTATATTTACCACATGTTTGGAGTAGCATAGCTCTGTTGACTTTTCTGCCATTAAAATCCAACTCCAACTTCTGACTTCTGTGTTTGTCTAGAAATATTTACATATATTCTTTTGTATTTGTGTTTTAAATGTTCTATTTTATTTTATCATACTTCTTCAACTGTATTATAACATATACTATGTGTTTCTGCTAGTTTGTGAGCAGTTTTCTGTATTTAACTTGTGTATTTGCTTTCCCCTCTTTTTTCTTAGTATTTGTTCTTATGTCTTTATTTTTGAAATTCATCCTACTGTTAATTGTGAAATGACTTACATCTATAAGCCTTGTGGTATACTTGTTGGCACACAAGGAGTTTATACTTCGAGAACCAATCAAAAATAAAAAAAAAACTTCTGACTTCCGAATTCTCTTAACATAGCCACAAGAGGAAACCTCGTCTTAGATAGATTTAACGACCTCTTGGTTCATATATACAATGGAACAATTCTCAACAGAAAATATCAAGTCTCTTACCTATAACTCTCTGATCTTGTAGATAAATATCTGCCACGAGACCACTATGGCTCTCTGCTGGATAGAAAATTCTTTATAATTTTATTTCCGCTTCTACTTTGTTGAATTGAAACAAAAAATCTTATTTTCATCCAAACTTTTTTCATTGAAATTAGATATATAAAAGTACATATAACCAAAAAAAATGGGAAAAGTTCAAATTAAAATGCATGCATATTCAGGGATCTCTATAAATAATAAAGGAGAATGTGTTTTTGCGTTTACCTGTGAGTATGTATGTACTAGCACTTTATAAAACCCACCTTTTGATTCAAAGTTATCCAATTTGGCGCAAATATACATTAAAAGGTTAAAAACGTACACTCGATTCAATTTTTTGAAGTTAATTAAAATTCCAATTTTTAATTTTATTAAAATTATAATTATTAATCTTATTAATTAAAATTCAAACTAATTTAATTGTAATGAAAAAATTTCTGAATTTCGGCAATTTAATAATATTTTTTGAATAATTTTCAACAATGGATTTCATCGCTACAATAAAATTAAATGTTTTTTTATTGTTTCATTAAATATATAATATTGAAAGTTAAAATTATTCTGTTCAGGTTACATGAGTAATCTCTAAGTTAACTTACATAACGGCAAATGGAGACGTACAATTTGAATTGGATACCCATCCACTTAGATTTTTATTTGCTCTAATGACATCAAGGAAATCGACTCCATTAAGAAGATTCATGTACGCAATTAACCGAATCGACGTAATTCTATTTACTTTTACAATTTGATCCTAAAATATACTTTGTTAGAAATTTTTGGTTAAAACTTTTTGAAAATTAAATTGAAACTTTAAAAAAAGCTATTATTCTCAGCGAAAAAATTAAGACCAAAGGTGACTAGTTTTTAAACATATAACATAAAACAAATTGATTTTTCTTAAGGAGCTTGATCTGAAAGTTTTTATATGATTTATAATAAGTGTCTATGATATTTTCTTTTTATGTCACTCTAAATTTACGATTTAAAAAAGCACTGATTCATATACTGGGTTTAATCAGAAAATTAACTGTTTTAGAGAAATGATAACATTGACATTAGATGGATAGTTTAAAAAACGAATTTTAGCCTTTATTCTTTCTTTCCTTTGGATACTTGGGAAATTTTTCTGAAATCTTGATTATCCTATTTGAATCGTAATCTTTTGGATTTCTACGATTAGTTTTGCCTTATCGACCAATTAAAATTCACCCTCTTACTCGTCGATGTTTTTATAAAAAGTTGAAGGGGAAAAATTTCGGAAGAAAGGGGGATATAAAGAAAAAGAGCGCCAAATCAAGCGGTTGATGGGGAACATACTGCGATATGGAAATATCGATAATTTGTCACTTTGATGTTTCACTTCCATTCTAGAAGTGACACGAAGGCGCCTTATCACCCCCACTGGAGGGTTGTATGGATAAGAGGGAAAAAAGACCCAACATTCAATTTATGTACCTCGATGAAATAACAAATATGATTGATTCATAAAAGCAAATCTTACCTTCATGTGACTTACTCGCTCAAGTCATGACATCACATGAGTAAAGACCAAGTCTTAATAATCATATGAGTAAAGATCAAGTCATGATATCACATGAGTAAGGACCAAGTCATCTTCATATGAGTAAAGACCAAGTCATGACCACCACATGATTTATTGGTTGAATAACAAATATGATTGATTCTTAAAAGCAAATATTGACTTTATATGACTTACTCGCTAAAGACATGACATCACATGAGCAAAGATCAAGTTATGACATCACATGAGTGAAGATCAAGTCATGATACCACATGAGTAAAGATCAAGTCATGATATCACATGAGTAAAGATCAAG
>JAOUZG010043906.1:5409270-5422237 GCA_026289955.1 Argiope argentata | reverse complement strand
TATATATATATATATATATATATATATATGAATTTTAAGATCAAGCACAAAGATGAGATTAAAATTCTTGTACTGCCATATTCTAATAAATTATCGTTGAAAAAAGCGTATACTATTGAGTTTTTATTCAATTTAAATGTTTAACCCCTTAACCGGTTTATTTTCATTACTATCTAATAAGATGACACTTTCTATTTTGGGAATATTTTCTTCTTTTGATTCAAATGGAAATCCATGGAATACTTGGCTTATCTACCTAGTCGAAGTCATTTTACTATTGAATTATAATTGTTATGAATGATTTATTATTTGCTTACAACTATCAGAATTCGATAAATAGATGCACGTACGGCGTACGGGCAAACCGGTTATGGGGTTAATAAATAACTCCGAATTGCACATTCCAACCTCCCAAAGTACATTTGTGCTCAGTTTATTAGATATCGGTCTTTAACGATATAGCGTATAGAGCACTTACACACTCACAAACACACGTTTGCTTTTAATTATAAAGGAAGGTAAGTAAACGTGTAATATCACTGTTTTTTTTTCTTCATGCGCTGCACATTTAATTTTAAATTATCCATTATTTATCATTGAAATGAGATTCACGCCTATACTCCCTTACTCTTACGCTGCTATGGATTTTATGATTATATTGTGATTGCTGTGAAATTACCTCTTTTTAATTTTTTTCCCAATTATGTCAAGCTTGTACCTGCATTCTTTCCCTTTACGAAATCAATTGCCTTTTTTTAAAAATTGGTTATGATAAGTCCCCTTTTTGATATTATGTTCCAATTTTTTGGATAAATATTTATTTAAGTACGATATAGATTTCATCATAGGTCTGTGGAAAATTTATGCATTAATAATATTTTAAATTAACAATTTTTTACTGATCGTCACTAAATGCCGACATCTAAGCTTCATCTTCATAAAATATTTCATAAGATATCCTTAATTAACCTTTAAAAAACTTATATGCTTTTTCAAAATATTATAAAAAGGAAATTAAAAAGAAGAGGAACTAAGTGACATGAATAAAAAGAAACCAAGCCGAAGAAATGCATTTTTATACAGAGGAAAAAGAAATTCGTTGAAAAAATTCTTTACTAGAATGCCATAAACACATCCCACTGTTAATGTATTTCATGGCAATAAAATAGAATATATAAAAGAAAAAGGTCATAAAAACATCAGAAAAAAATAAACTTTTATTTCATAGATGAAAGAGTTGGATACAAAAACCGAAAGTAATTCTCTGTAAACAATCTAAAAATAGATGATAGCCACTAACCACATACAAAAGAATAAACTCTTAAAACATAAAATGTCTAATCATCAAAGGAAGTTGCGTCTGACGTTGATCAAAAAACTGTCAAAAAAATTTCCAACTTTTTGTTCAAACTTTGGAATCCGAAGGTGCTAATCCGTTATACGTCAAAGAAATTTTCCGGATTTAAAGGACCTTTCGACCATTATGGAATTCTGTAGGGGGGAGGGGACTTAATTTTTAGGACAGAAAAGTAATTGATAAAAAAGTATTATGTGAAAAAAGTCCAGTACTTTTTTTTGACATCTTAGCTGCATCAAAAAGTAATTCGATATGACAACTATTGGTTTCGTGGAATATCAGTTTCCTAGAATATTTTCTTTGTAAGGGAGAAGTTTGTTTTAATTTTCAAAATGGCTTCCGAAATTTGGTATGGTTCATATGATCGAGTTCAGAGAAAAGACATTTTTTAATAACTTTGAGTAAGGTCAAAATATACAAACTAATTTCTTTCATCATCATTTGTTTACAAAATTGCGAATCTTTTTCAACATTTTGAAAATCAACCTCACTCGTATATTTCAGTTATTCTCGAGGTTCCACTTATAAAGGATTTTTGAAGAAAGAAATCTTGAAATTAAGTAAGTTATTATTCATATGCAAAGTTACAATAGTATTTAGTAATCCTTTATCTCTAAAGTATTCAAAAACGTAAATCCATTAATCCTCAGAAATTGTTGGATATATGGGGCAAAAGTTAAACAGCTGGTAGATTTTTTTTCAGAAATTGTTTTTATTTGACCTTTATGACTTTTTTTTTAACTTCTGGAGTCAATTTTTAATTTATTTAGACTTTTATAAGATATGATTATTCTTTATAGGCTTTTTGAGAAGGCTTTTAATATTCTTTAAAGTTTTTTTTCAACAAATTCTTTCCTGTTAAGAAATACGAAGAGTAATTGAAATTTGCAATTGATTCAGTATATTTTTATACAACACGTTTAAACTTTAAATCTCTTTTTTTTTTCAAAATACGAAAAGAAGTCCATTAAGTTAATAAAAAAATTATTCACGCAGCAAAAGTATATTTTTGATTACGCTGTAAGCGAACATGATTTTTGCTTAGTAAATGCGCATATCTAAACATCAAAAGTTGAGATTGTACAACAATTTATATTGGAATTCTAGCGAAGAAATCCATTATTTTAAAATAAAAAAAATACTTTCAAAAAATTTTATTTTAAAAATAGAAAGAAAGAAAAAAGAAACTAGTATGACGATTTTGCAATTATTCTACTAATCGTAACTAGAAACCTTGTGATAATTTAGGCTTCCCAAGCAACAACAACAAAAATGCGTGTCAAAAATAATATATATTTTTATATTAATCTAAATTGTTAACATTTTTAGTAAAACACTACAGTAATTTAAGAATTTTAGTGCTAAATTTGCAATTGACTTGAATACACCATTGCTTATAAACAATAGGAAAGCTTTGAAAAAAAAAATAGTTTTTAAGTGAATTCTTTTCATATATGCATTAAGTCTTAGGGTTAGTTAGTTTTTTAGGGTAAGTTAGTCATAATGGGCTAACTAAGCAAGCTTTAGGAATTTCTGTTGTTATTGCGCTATCTTCACAAATTTAACTAAATATTGAGAGTATTTGCACAATTATAGATATGGAAGAGTATGATGCATAACCATAATACGAATTTCTTCGGAATTCAGGTGATATTATGATTGAACTAACTCTTACTTTATGATATATAAGGAGTAATAATTAGTATATCCCCTTAAATTTACCTATTTGCAATAATTTTCCTATGTAATGAAGAACAAATGTATGAAAATGAACATATAAATACAGATTTAAAGAGAATTTATTAGAAAATATTTTCATAGGTTAATGCATATGTAATTGCTTGCGTGAAAATATATAAGACATAATCCACTACAGTTTTTTTAATGTTTATAAATACTACCCAAGAAAGATAATTGCAATAAATTAATAATAAATTTCCAAAAAAAAAAATGTTTATGTGTGTTTGTGTACGTTTACACATTTAGAGGTCATAACATTTTTTCAAATTCTTCTCATCATAATACAATACGAAAAACATATAATAGTAAACGGTTGAACAATTCTGAGGAATTTTACTTGAATCAAAACTACAAACCGTTCCCAGAACAGAATAGATAGTAGATACTTGAATAGATAGTAAAAAATATATAGTTAGGAAGGTAATGAAAAATTATTACGACTTCAACAATACATTCTTAACGTCTTCAACTGAGAATAAATTAACTACTGTCATGTGAAGTCACTTTTAGGCATTTTTTTCTCTTGTTGATTATTAGAATTGTTCTATGAATTCTGTTCGTTCTGGAAGTCTTGGGAAAGACTCTGGAATAAGAACTCGTGTAAGGTTCATAAAACTTTTTTTTTCTCTTTTTTTACATCCTCACTAAAGATTGAAGTGAACATCGATTTTTATATAAGCCGAAGGTAAAAGGTATTAGTTGTAAAGTGGATTTTTTAGTTCCGAGGAACAAAACAATATTACTTTTCTTCGACTGTCAAAATCCCAGATTAAACGTGGGTTGGAAAAGGGGGGAGGGGGGTTGAATTGTTTGTTTTTGATTCGTTTCTTTTTGTGTGTGCTGTAATGGTAAAGGTCTTGGGAGGAACATTTGGTCTGTAAAACTGTCTTGTCGATTCCTGATGTACGAGCTCTTGTACTTCGCCAATGGACTTTTTCTCATAAGATCCGAAATAAATAAATAAAAAAATAATAATTCGTTCCTTTCTCTGCAGTGCAAAGTCGTCCCTTTACTTTATTTATTAGTTTTCAGTAACGGTAAATCGGCAAAATTGTGGTTTTCAAGAGATTAATAACTTTGGGGGCTTGTCGACAAAGATTCTTCGATCGTCCGCGGGGATTTAATAACTATAAAAAATGGCAACAAAAAAATACTTTCGACAGATGAAAGTTTGTTATTAATTTTGCTTCCTTATTTCTTTTCATCTTTGAATGGGAGGATTATACTGAAATAAATGACATCTAAAAAACTTCTGTTGATTCTCGGACTTTGTTGTAAATCTTCGATTAAAAAGGAAATGGCGATTAAAAATAGGTGTTTAGAAGCATCTTCGATGTATTCGATCGATTATTTGAAAACAATTTTCTTCTGGATTCAGACTTCCTAAGATTTGCGTACCTTTTAAATCAATGTATATTTTTTCTGAAATAAAATAAAGTTAGAGTCTATGACAAAGAACTGCTTTTTCTTGCACCATGCATGATAAAAGGCTGTTCTTTTAAATCACTTTTTATATTTAAAAAAACCTTTGGCTTGTCAAAAATACCGTTCAACCCATCTAAAACATAAAAAGAAGAAAATAATGAAAAAAGAAGTATAGAATATTCATACTTACAGTGCTTTTAGATACAGTGCTTTAAAACTGCAAATTCATTAAAATCATTAAAATTCATTAAATTAAATATAATGTATAAATGTTCCCAGTAATCAATAAAACAATGACATTTCGTAAAATACTTGAGTATTTTATAGAGTATTTGGAATTTTCAGTCAAAATATTAAATATGATAAATTTTATGATTTTTCCTTAGGCATTGTATAAATAACTAGTCACTTTAGAGAATGCCAAAGGCTTTTTAAGCAAATATGAAAAAGCCATCATAACGCTATTCTTTAAACACTATTTAATTTAGAAATCAAGTATACACAAAATATTCTTTTAACTAATATAGCCGTATATATATATAATTTTTACTAATATAGCCGTAGAAGATATTAATACTTTGATGACGCTTTGAGTTCGCCTCTGTATCATTGGTTTTCATTAAATGTACACAAAAAGTAGCACTGGAAACAGAAAGCTCTTTTATAAGCACTTTATCATCATGTTACTTAATTCCATCATCAAATATAATCTCATCCATGTTTTTTGAAATAGATTTTTTTTCCATCGGAGATGAATTTCCTGCCAACCGATTTGACATTGCGTGAAATATTTAATTCCTTCATATATTTCAAACCAGTTTTCGGCATTCTATAAAATGTGTAGGTATTTTATTATATAGGATACTGGAATTTACACATTAATGGTGACAAATGCAGAGGAAAACTCTTTGAGACAAAGTTCCAAATTACACAAATTGCGGGTTAAGCTGGAGAGTTGATGAAAAATAGAGAGGAATTCTATTTTAAAAGGCTACTCTGCGAACTTTAATGAAATATTTTAATTTTTAATGACTATTCAAAATTATAGGCCGAACGCCTAGATCTTAATTGCCTGATGGGAGATACTTTCGAACTTGAAGTCAACAAATCCAAAGAAACATTGCATTTGAACTCAGTGAATAATAAATCAAACACCATTCCGTTGGCGTATTGCCTTATAATTAATAATTCGTTGGGAGATAACCAACCTAATAAGGATTTCGAATATACAATAGTCTCATGGTGTAAATGATGGTGTGATGTTGAAATGTAAAAGATATTTCAAGATATTGTTCTCGATTCAGATATTTAAATTATCTAATCACTATTCAAACGTAGAAGACCAATCCAAATAGATTTCAAATAATGAGAAAAACTAGTTTATGTTAATTTAAATAGTTGCTAGTAATATAAAAATTCCTTAATCTGAAAAAAAATGTTTCATAAAAAATTCTCTTTATTTAAATTTTTATAAGACTGTTCGAATGAAGTCTTTTTTTAAGAATTCTCATAAGAATGCATCCATAAACCATATGATGCTTGATGAATTTCAATTTCTGTAATTCAAAATGTGTACTGCTTGCTATACAAAAGTGAATCGACTTGATCGAAACAACAGATTTACACCGAAATCTGGAGCTATATACTTATTTTAAAGACTTCAAAATCAACATGGGAATTAATTATATACCTTTCTCTAAAAATTGAGTTTGGGCATTTTTTTTCTAGTTCCTCGATAGCCAAAGATACATTTCTTATCAAAATATCGATCATTTAATAATATCTTTTGAACATTTTGATACAAATTTGGTACTTACGTAATATACAGTCTTCGCCAATGATCGCCAACCGTTTAGTAACGCTTTGGCGACGGATTTAAATTTGGCGATAGAGATCAATGCATTACACCGTTGCCAGATTGCCATAATTGGTGGTTTACCGACTCATTGGTGATGACTTTAAATTTGGCGATAAAGTTGAACGTTATAAAACGTAAGTACCACAAATTCACTCCATAAGTGTAGATTCTTTGCACTGGTTAATTTTTCAAAGCATTTCAGTTACAAACTTCCTGTGCCGTAAAGATAGACAAATTTTTTGGCAACCTATATATATATATATATAAATATATTTATATATATATATGCTATCCTATGTCTATTCTGAGGAATCAAAACTTTTTTTACCGCTACAGTCGTATGTTTGCTTTCAGCTCTCACAGCGAAGCTGAAAAAATAAGCTCTCACAGCACATATTATACTATCTAAAATGTGCGATATTTAGAATGAGAAATAATATTTTACAAACTAAATTGAAGGTTAATTACGCATTTTAGTATCTTAAAATGCGTTTTAAATAATATTCTAAAGCGGCAAAAAATTTATCAAAAGAACTGTACCTTAAAATCGAGAGTAACGATGATGAATTTGATCTTTTTTAAAAAGAAATTAACAACGGGTGTTTTAAAAGTATTTATTCTAGAAGTATTGATAGTGACATAATTCCAGTTAAGAAACGAGTTAGAAATTAGAAATTTTCTAGATATAATTAAATAGAGGGAAATGAGAGTCGAGGAGATTATAAACCCGACGAGTGTGATACTTTTGTATTAATTTAAAACAATCGCAAGGTTTTTATTTGCTCCAATTTCGGATTAAAATTCAAATCTTAAATGTCACCATTTTGATTTTATTAATTTGAGTACAGGGTAAGAAATATTTTACAAAATTTCGCTTTTCCAGCAGGTGGTGGTGGTGAGTATCATAAGAGCACAGATGAGAAGGTATTGGGTAAAAAAAAACAAGCTATCGCTTATGTTCAAGATGAGAGTTAAAGAAATGATGGTGGAGTTGCATTAGCTTATTTTGCTGTTGTTGGTTACCTCCTATAGGAGGTATCTGTACAGAGACCCATGATAACCTCGAATTAAAAACACGATTTCAGTATTACTGTCAAAGCTACTTATCTTAGACAGGACACGGACTAGTATAAAGTCGTTTACAAACATTATTATCCATTCAATTTGTTAAAATTTTAATTTCCTATTTTGGTGTTGAGTTTGAAAGAATTCTATTCAATATTCGTTGGAAATACGGGATCTAGTGTGCATTAAATTTACCAATGTGATGCAAATACTTTCATGTTTATATGGTATAAAAATGCAGAGAGTGGTGTGTTGGCTTAGAAGTCATCATTAACTAAATATCACGGTTATAAATTAAGACATATATTTTAAAGTTGCCTTCTTGTAACTTAAAAATGGGATTTTAATATAAAACACTATTTTTCTTTTTTCAAATAAATATAAACTTTGAGTAAAAAAACTTCTTTTAAGTACAAAACTGGTTCCGATATACATTTGATAATGTAATGGCATTTAGATAAATGATAATTCTTCCAAGTCAATTTATATAAATCATGAAAAAAATTTAGGAAATGAAGCCTATTTTTTAAAAGGGAAAATTAAATACTGATTTATTCATATTTATGCTTGATATGAATTCAGCTGTTTATGAAAGGTTTATCAATCTGTAAAGCAACTTTTTATTCTTTAAAAAACGAAAGAGTTTGAAATATTAGATCAATAAAAAACCCTTTGTTAAAAACGTAGATAAAAACTCCGATTATAGTTTACTTTAATACATTGTACTTTATTTTCCCGATTTCGTAAATTCTACGGGAGCTGCCAGAAAAACGCAAAAGCAATTTGTAACGGATTTCTTTCAATTCCCAGCACAAATAAAATCCTGTAAGGTGAAAATAGCGGCTTCAACCACTGAACTGAAAAATAAAAAAGTGACTGAAAAATCCTTGTTAAATCCCATATTGACCTTATCGTTTGCCGCAGGGATAAGGTTTGGGGTCGGGGAAAGAAGTTGTGGAAAAAGAAGAGGGAAATTTTAGAGCCGAATAAATGGAAAAAGGAAAATATTTTTTAGATAAAGAAAAAGAAGTGCTTTTTTTATCTGTAAGATATATTCCCTTAACCACCGAAATTTGTTATTCCTGTTTTTAAAAGCATTTGCAAAGGAACCCACGAATATTTTTGTACTTTTCACTTTAAAATCTACTGGAAAAAACTCTTATTTCTATAATTTTACGAGTTTTCTTAGATTCAAAAAATAAGTAAGGCATCAGGATTTGGCAATAAGAACAAATTCAATTTAAAATAAATTTTGTGGTAAATTTTTTAAAGGAAATTGCTTTTTTCAGTATATTTAATAACAACTACTGAAGAATATGGATTTAAAAAATAATTATAAAATAAATAAATAATTGTCCTAATACAGATTTAAATAATATCCCCGTGACTCAGAAAATTAAAACAAATCTCTACGGCAAAAAACTGCTCCAATTTCCTCCCCCCCCCCATTTTTTTAAAATTAAGATAGCTTGCTTTTTATGCCTAAAATGAATATGATAATTATTTAAGAATATTTTTGCTACCAAGTGAGTGTGGAAAGTTGAATTGTGATGTATTAAAAGAGGATAGAGAGAGCAGTGATAGATAGAAAAGATTTTTATAGATAGATAGAAAAGAAAAGAGCGGTGATAGATAGAAAAGATTTTTATAGATAGATAGAACAGAAAGAGCGGTGATAGATAGAAAATATTTTTATATATAGATAGAACAGAGAAGACCGGTGATAGATAGAGGATGAGAAAGTGGCGAAAAATAAAAAAAAAACGCATTTATTTTCAATCAGCATAAAATTTATAGATTATCATAAATACAATCATAATATACTTACAAAAACGATCATAATATATATAAAAAAAAGTTAAAAGAGCACAGAAATAAACAAATGGCGTATTTCCTATATTCAATACCAGCCAACTTTTAAAATATAATGTAATCATAAAAGGATATCCGGACTTTGTATTTTATATGCTTAAATATTACTTAAGTATTTAAATATTTCTAAAAATAAGCTTGTAATAAAAAAATTTCAAGTTTAGTTATTAAGTGATGAAATTTGATTTCGTTCACCCCATTACACACACACACACACACACACACACACACACACACACACACACACATGATTTGTACATATTTAGAATTGATAATTCTCTTAAAATTTAAGCTGATTTAGTTTTCTTGTAGAGTTTCTTCTAAACTGTGAGGGTCAGATCACTCGTTTCTTTCTCAGTTTTCCTCTTGTAGCACAAATAAAAGGATTCTGATGGTTTGTCACTAAAAATATTAAACAAATGTGACTAAATATTTTTAAAAAATCGTTAACGACTATATCTGGATAATTTTTGATTACAGAAGATCAAAAAGCTAAATTAAAATATATGATTTTAGAATTCTGAATTTAGCTTGCTTAAAAATCATTTTTACATGTAAGCAAATTTAAAAATAGATCTAAATGCGATAAAATGTATCAAAGAGAAGATAATCCTCAACAATCTAACCAAAATGTACCAAAGTTTATAAACAAACTTTAAAATTTTCTAAATATAAGATGAAATCAGGTTTAATTCTTTCTGAGCTTATATTAAAGTACATTAGGATTAAGATTAATCCTTGGAAATAAGATTTCTCAGAAACTCTAAATTATTTTTTTCGTATTACTTTATTTGTTACAGTAAATGTATCATTTCAAATGCAGAAATAGAATCCTTATTCAGCGAAAAATAATCAGTCATTGGTGTTTGTTAAATCTTCTTAAACTTTATTTTTGTATCATTCAAAATTGCATGATAAATATTCTAATTAGTAGAAACTTGATATTTTAAAAAACCTTATCATTAAAACATCTACTTTCATTTTAATTTTTATGGGAAAAAACAATTAAATTGCTAACAATTTAGCTGCTATTGTTTTTTAAAATTAAACAGAACTCCAATATTTGTATTCAAGAAAATTTTACCAAAGATTGGTTAATTAGCCCGTCTCTCTTTTTTTTATTCTAGTTTTTTAAAGTTTTTTTAACTCAGTGCGCAAATTTATTCATGTTTCGCCAAAATTATGATAAAAACTAGAAGCAAACGATAAAATTTAAAATAACATAAAAGGAATTATTGTGGCTTGAAAAAGTACAAACTCTGAAATTTAAAGAATCCAATATGAATATAAAATAGGAAATAATACAAACTTTTGATGGTTAAAACTATAATTAAATGGAATAAAAAATCATATGGATATAGGGCACAAATAAAAAAAATTAAATCTACGATCTAAAATTTCAAATTATCATGTTTATATTATTATTTTTAAGTCATTATTTGTCTTAATTAATTTAAATCATTAACTAGTTTTAACTAGTTTGAAAAAAATACTGATAAAAACAGGTCAGCCTTTCGAAAACGCAAAATGATAATCAATATTATTTTCTTATACACAATTAGTTAATCAGAATTATTATAAAATCAAAAATAGCATTAATAATAAAAAAGGAGATAACATTTTCTTAAAAATGAAATCTACGATCGTAAATTTTAAGTTATCATGTGAGAGCATTATTATTTTTAAGTACCTATTTTTTCCATTAATTTAAATCTTTTAGTAGTTTTTATCAGTTTGAAAAAGCAATACTGGTATAAGCAGGTCAACCTTTAAAAAACAGATCTGTTTTCAAAGAAGCATACATAATAATAATGCAATATTGGCAAAAGCAGGTAAAAAAATATATGGCTTTAAAAGATTTTAGGGATATTACCATTTATACTCATCGCCTGGGCGATTTCAAGCTTTAATTATTCAAAAACACATAACGAAAAACAAGCTACACTTTTTCACAAACACATAACGAATTTTAAACGAAAACCAAGTTTAAAATTCGTAATTTTGAAATAAAAGGAAAAAAAATGGTTTTCAAAAAGTTAAAGCTCTTTGAAAGGGCATGTAATTCCATCAGATCACGAATATATAAAGATATTTTACCAAATACGTAATTTATCGTGACCGAAAAACAAGATATTAAATTAAAATAATAGTAAAATCTTTCCAAATAATAAAGAAGAATAGTTTTGTATATGTTCCACACTTTCTCTGTTTTTGACATTCTATAGAACTCACCATTCGGTCTAGAAATACCAGGGAAAGCAGATATATGCATTCTTGAAGCTAATTTTTAAATTCCTTTTTAGGGATTATTTTTAAAATTATACAAATGTTTTATTTAAAAAGGAAATGAAATTTTAATCTTTTCTCTGTGCAGCTGCTAAAAATTTTATAAGACGAGAACCCTCAATCAAACGATAATTTAAAAATCTTTTCCCTATTTAAAAATTGAAAAATATTATCTTTTCGGTGGCACCAGTTTAATTGTAATGCAGTTTTTTGCCTATTTTAAATTATTTTTTAAAAACATCTTAGGCTTATTTTGCAACCATGTATTTTGCCATTTATTAAAAAAGTTCTCGTTGTCGCGGCAAATATTTAATTCTTGATTTTTCTTCGATTTTGGATTATGTAGATACGTTTTGTTTATCCAGTTTTTTAAATTTAAAATATGCTTTTACTAAACTTTATCGAATTTTGTTAATATTTACACAAATTGCACAATACATCCAAAATCCTATTATTATATTTTCAGGAGAGACGAGAAACCAGTGCTTATCTTGTGACTATTAATATACTTGGAGTCAGATAATTATGAATGATATTCTTTTCATTTCGAAGATGCACAAAAATCGAATGATTAGAACTCCACGAATGACACTATAGTCTCTGAACGTCATACAAAGTTAACCACATTACGAGTGTCTTATATGTAGAGCATTCTACAAAAGATATGATTGATAATTAGCATTAACCAGAAATAATATGCGAAGATGTAATAATCAAAAGGCTTTAAAAAATAAATGGAATGCAATGCAAAACGAAAGACATGCGATGAATTCTTCCTGATGGCTTAATCAGGGTTAGCCTACAAGCAAGAATTCAAACCAGGGTTGTTGTTGTTTCTGAAAAGAGCCTGACTTTGGTTCAAAAAGGGATATCTCTGACCCAAAAGTAGAAAGAAATTGAGATATTTGGAAGCTAACGATTAGTGTAAAATACTAAATTTAATCTTCATTAAATTAATTTAAAATTAATCATTTAAAATTAATAGCAAAATTTTTTAAAATCCAATTCCCTTTAAAAGAATCCCTCTGTTTCCCTTGCCTGTTAGGCGTGTGTTGAGGAAATCTCCATCGAAATCTCCTTGTATAAGCACTGTGAAAAAATATTTTCCGTATCAAAATCTTACGGTATTTAAGACCAGGGGTAATGATTTTCCTCCCTTTTTACACTTCAGCTTTTCGTCATTCCATTTTGTGTCGTTCTGAGTTGTGCTCATCCCTTTCATTTGTACATAATGCCTGCTTTCCGTGGTGGAATAAAACTAACTTAAAAATTCAAAATGTCATCTATGTCTTTGAAACCACCTTCTGCTTTCAACTACGAATACTATATATATATATATATATATATATATATATATATATATA
>JAOUZG010043906.1:5393587-5404190 GCA_026289955.1 Argiope argentata | reverse complement strand
TAGAGATATTATTTGATTAACTTCTTAATCTGTCCTTCCATGAAACATAGAGCATTAATTCATTCTCCATTTCTGAACTTAATTTTTTAAGTAAATAACTTATTCCTATTATGCATAAAATATACATTTTTTGAGCTCGTTTTTGTATCACATTAAATTATAAATGTTACGCCATTAATATATTAAAATAAATCCGAAAATGAGAATTGAGGGTGGGGGCACCCCTTTTTGTGCGATTAAGGTATGTGAATGGAAAAAAATTTTAAAGGCCAATTTGAAAATGGCATCCATCCAATTTGAAAATGACATTTGAAGAAATTACAGATATTATTCGATTAACCTGTTAATCTGGCCTTACGATGAAATGTATAGTTCCACAAACGTATTATGACGAGCGTGTGTGTGGACAGCCCATCTCCAGCCTGCCTTCTTAGTGGCATTGGCTTCTCTTTTCGGCTGTCTCTCCTTTCCGTGCCGGGGACAGAAGTGGTTGACATCTCTTCAGATGCGATGTCATCTGACATCATCGTCACGAATTTGCACCCCACCTCCGTCGTCATCGGCAATACGTCCTCCACCTTCTTTCTTGTTCTTTCTTCCGCCGGTGCCTCCCTCCTCCATTTCTTAGTTTCATGGCCGCTTCTTGTCACGACGGCTATTGGAACACCAAGAAAAGTGCCCTTAGACGAAATTGCATTATTTATGTCATACGATGATTTTGCCGGACTCTGCCAGAGATGTTATCCCATTGTTTCTAACCGGTTGTCTCGGCTATTTTTCTCCTGCCGTGATTACAGGAATGAATTATTTTTCTATTTATTTTTCCATCAGGAATTACATTTTGATCTGGATTTCTTAAGAGTAATCAATAAAAATGCGAGAGTAATCTGAGGTCTCATAAGTATATAATTTTATTTTTTGCTTCCCTCATTTTCGGGGCAGATTTAAGCTCTCTAAGAGACTATAAATCAATGCAAAATTCTTCCTCCTCCTTCAATTTTTTCCACTTCAGGAACCAAACTTTTAAAATTGATTTCACTATATAAGCTGTTTTAAACTGCAAAAATATTTAAATTGAAAAAACATTTACTTACCAATTCACTTTGAAGAAGGCCGTTCTCAGGATCTCAAGTACAAAAGGAATATAAAAGATTAAAATGAAATCTGCTATGCCTATTTCAATGTATCATGTCAGAACATCATTTCTTGAACGGCCAAGCACCACGTGCTCGTGCGAGTTAAACTATATTTTTACTCATTTTCATTGTTTCATTGAATGAGTCACTTTAGTACTGCAAATGATCCAACAAAACTTTGCATCGCATTGATTGTTTTTAAAAAAATATCACATTTTCTATTTATTTCATTTCACATAATCACGCACTCAAAATGACATTTTTCTAGGTTTTATTTGCTGCAGTCATTAACTTATTATTATTTTTTGTCAGAGCTTTTGTAAATGCAATGGCAACGCGTTATTAAAAGCTGGATTTTTTTGAGATGCTCGTTCAGATGATAACATTTTTATTTTTCGCCTACGGATTTTTGTTGAGGCCAAAACCTCATCCCAATAACAATATCATGTTTTGACATGATAATAAAAAACCCAAAATTCAAATTTAAAATATTAAATTAAAGTGTTTTGAATTCTTCTAAATATCGAAAAAAAATCTGCTGAAATATTTTCTAAATTATGAAGCAACATATTTTTAAATTTATAAAGTAATTTAATATATATATTTCAAATAGTAATTAATTAGGGATATTGCTAGAATAGTAAACTAAAATTAAAAATTTACTGTACTTTAAGTTGATATGTTCGATAGCACAACTTTGTAAATTGAAAAAAAAATGACTTAAATTGCCTAGAAAATATAAAAAATCGTTTCTTCAGAGTTCCAAAGAGTCCCATAAGAAATTGCCAATTTTACTAATTTGATAATCTAGCTATGTCCATGTATATAGCAAAACCAAATCAAAAAAGACAATAAGTTTTAATTAATGATAAGAATGTAATGAATTCATTTAATTCATAAAATCTCATGCAAATAAAATATCTGTATATAATTTATCATTTATTTTTCGTGTATAAAATTGAATCTATTGAAAGTGTTTATTGAGAATGCTCTATCTCACGTAGGGTGAAAGTCCATAGTTTAAAATATTTAATAAATTCATAGTAATAATTAAACCTTTATGGTATTTTATTTTAAAATTATTTTGGTATTTTATTTTTGTTTCATAAAAAAATAATATGAAATTTCTTTAATATGATAGAGATTATATATTTTAATTCATTACATACAATTCTTCATTGTAAATAGAATCAAGATGATGTAAAATGTCAAACACAGTTTTTTCTGGTGGAATGAAATGCTAATTATAATGAATGAAATAACAATGACGAAGGTACTTTAATCCTGAGACAGTTAATATATTTTATCGCCCAAAAGAGTTTTTGATCCATTATATTCAAATTATTGTGAAGTAGACGAGTTCATTTATTATGTTTTTGTTGTAGCTTATGACGTCATATTGTACAAGCCCCCCGCTGATACAGTAGCAGATTTAAGCCGAAAGGTGGGTCTCTTGTTTTTGAAGTAGCGCCAACTAGGGCCAAGAGTATCACTTAGCCACACACTCACCAAATTCACTTGCACAACCCCTTTTTTACAGGGGGACACATTCACACTCCTCACAGATAGTACACAGAAGAACAACCATGCCCGAACCAGGACTCCCAGAACACGAGGAAGACGGAAGATCGGAAGGAAAAGCTGGCATCCATTTATTAGAAAACCGGCATTCATTTATTATAATGATATATATATATATATTGAATTAAGATGCAGACTAAATGGAATACTTTTTGTTACTATGATTTCTGTTAAACTTTCTTCTGAATTCTAATGAAAACAGTTTAGAAACAGTTACATAATAGTGAATCAACTATAAATAACATGTTTTATAGTATTATTATTTCCGCAAGGCAACGAGAAAAAAATCAGATTTTCCCAAATTTCTATTAATTGTAAATGTTTCTTGTGTTATAGATTGGAATTGGGTCAATTTTGAAATGAAACGATGACAAATGATTAGAATTCCGTTCCACAATAATCAACTAGAATTCCATAAAATGACAATTTTATTCCTATTATAATCCTAAAAACTCATGAATAAAAACTTGTAACTTATAAAGATATATTTTATGCTATTTTGTGGTAAAAAAAAACTTGGTAAAGTTCTTTTTCGCTATTCTGCCATTCCATAAATATTTCAAAATTTCAGTCTGTTGAAGTTACTCAGACAAATGATATATATATATATATATATATATATATAAACGACACCCGATTTAGATCGCATTTATAAATTTCAGTTTTAAACAACTGCGCAATTTCGTTTTATAGAATTACTTTTGGCTGTTATTTCATTTTACAGCAAAACTATATGAACACATTAAAAGCAGGGATCTTGACGAAAGTATGCTAGGTAACGCGACAACCGCCCAGCCTCGTTTTTCGTCCTAGAAAAGGGATTCTTTGTAATCATAAAAAAATTTAGACTTAAAAAAGTTTATTTAAACTCTTAAACTACTAGAAATATTGAAAAAAAAACTAAACACTAATTATAATGTAAAACAATGTAGCTGCAAACCGTACTAATACGACTCCCGCCTTTATGCTGCAGATGAGATGCATCGTATTACTACGACTCTCACCTTTAAGCTACATCCGAGATGCATCGTATTACTACGACTCCCACCTTTAAGCTACATCAGAGAGGCATCGTATTACTACGACTCCCGCCTTTAAGCTACATCAGAAATGCATCGTATTACTATGACTCCCGCCTTTAAGCTACATCAGAGATGTAGCTTAAAGGCGGGAGTCCGCTTTTAAGCTACTGTCGAGATAAATCGTAGTACTACGGCTCCTGCCTTTAAGCTACAGTCGAAATAAATCGTAGTAATACAACTAGCGCCTACCATTAAAAGAATAGAATTTAAACAGAAGTCTCATCAGTCTCACATAAATGGGACAGTCACTCTATATACAAACAACAGGCCTGCTTTCTGGCACAGAGATAGCGAGTCTTCAGTGTGTTCCGGGCGTCCCGGGTTGTATTCCCGGTTAGGGCATGGTTTTTCTGTGTTCAATCTGTAAGGAGGGTGAATGTCCCCCCTCCCCATGTAAAAAGAGGTTGTTCAAGTGAATGTGATGAGTGAATAGCTTAGTCGTACTTTTGGCCCTAGCTAGCGCTACTTCAAAAACAAGTGCACTCATTTTGGGTTAAAATCGCTGATGGTCGTCAGCGCTCTTGTCCATGGAAAACGCCATTAGTAGCAACAACAACAACACAAACAACGGTACTCTAATGGTAAAGTAGTTCAATACCAGATGAATACAGGTTTGAAATTTGATTCCGCATAGATCCTTTGTGTATGAATACCGAATTTACGTTAACTCAAAGAGGACTGGCATTTTCAATTTGAAGCGACTGATGAAGTATTTTCTAGACAAGGTGTTCTCAGCATCTAATAGAGGTTCAAATTTACAAGATTTGTTCCAAATTAACCCTTGTGTTGCTCCCAAACAGGATGTTAATATAAATAAACACTCAATATAACTTTTAGAACTTCTGACTTTTAATCGATATGCACTTTTCTGATTAAAAGTAAATTGCATTTAAATAAGTTTGATTTAGAAAGTAATAAAAAACATAAACAATGTATTAAATTTTTTTAAAAATAGACGTAACTATCAAGATCGTGTAGGGAAAAATCTTATCCAAAAAAAAAAAAGATTTTCTTAATGTATTGAAGATTTTAAAATGGAATATTATTACTTAACGCTATTTTTTTTATTTGTTTAGAGTTCGCAAGAAATTTTTAGTTT
This sequence comes from Argiope argentata, assembly GCA_026289955.1. Lineage (NCBI taxonomy): Eukaryota > Metazoa > Arthropoda > Arachnida > Araneae > Araneidae > Argiope > Argiope argentata. Next base: position 5,399,292 of record JAOUZG010043906.1, on the reverse strand, counting down.
ACAGAGTTGGATTTTAACCAAAATGTAGACCCAAAAAAATATCCAAATCTATGTAATTTTAGTATAATTTTAAATTACTATCACCCATCCATCTGAATGGTGTTGAATATTTTACCAACCATGTTGACTTAAACTCAAACAAACACAGCTTCAAAAATCCTGCTTTTGAATTGTGGGAGTTTAAAACAGAAATTCATCATAATCTTCAGTTCGAATTTTATACTAAAGAAAATAACAATTATATATAGCGTAGATTTTAACTTTTAATTTAACCACTTCGCATACAATGACGTGTCTGACACGCGCATCGAATGACTGAATTTTTATTTTCAAGTCTGCAACTAAGCAACAGAATTTAATTAAATACGCAAAAATCAATTCAAAACGCTTTAATATCTCAAATGCTGTATGTGTAATTTTAAAAAACTCTAATTAACAATAAATGACCAAAATAGGATGTGCCATCTAATTAGAAAGTAAAATAAATTCATATGTCAAGTGGTTATTGTAATACATTTTCGGTTTTGTTTAATACTTTCTTCGGTTTCTTTCTTCAATACCTTTTAAGAAATTGTGTAGTTCCACTATTTATTGAAAATTTCATTTCATAATTACTTTCTTCGTACATCTCAGTAAAAAATTTCTCTCAGGAATGACTAGTGAAATTGCTTCTTCTTTCTGAGTCCCTGCTCCCCATCGGAAAAGTTTACTTACGTTTTGTTGTAACATTAGATGGCAACATCCGGTCATGTTTCTCACATTCGATAAGTGGTTACTAGGTTCGAGGCTATTATTCCTTGTTAATAGAAACGAAACTGAAACCATACCTGAATTGGTGCTCGAGAAATCACCGTTCATCTTATACGGCATCCAAATAAATAAGCGCTCGGCCGAAATGAATGCGACTTTCATTAATAGAAAGAAGCCAGAGTATAAGAAAGATAAGGAGGAATGTTTTAGATATGGAAAAAAAAGCTTGTCGTAGAAATCTTTTATATAGTGAATGTGCTTGCTTGAAAAGAAGATTAAAAAAGTTACAGGTAAGGAGCTATAGTTTTTTTGCATTGTGCTTGTATTTTTTTAAAGGTATTTTGGACATTATGATATAGAGGTTATATCTAATATATTTGTTATATATGGGATATAAGGAGAAAATTATCGGGGGATTTAGCTTTAGCTGCCATTTGAGGTCTAGCAATCACATAAAATTTATTCCTGCAGTTTTGGCAAAGATAGTTTGAAGCTGAATATCGATTTAGTAAATAACTCTCAATTTTAATAATTTTTTTTTGATATTCTAGAAACTGTATCATTTGACACGTTTTTTGTTTATTTTGTTTATTAAAAGAGAAATTCCTACATACTTTAAGAAGTTTCAGATAAAATATAATTATAATATTCTTTTGGATTTCGAACCATTAGAATAAGCTGCTGTTAATTGTTCCGTTTTTATAGTCCATATTTCTTTTTCTTATTATTATAATTATTTTGATTACAATTATAAACATTAGGGTCACTTTATAATTATTTGGTTATAATAATCATTATGGTAAATTTATAGTTATTTTGATTATAATTATCAACATTATGGTAACTTTATAGTTATTTTAATTATAATTATCAACATTATTTTTACTTTATAATTATTTTGGTTGTAATTATCAACATTATGGTTACTTTATAATTATTTTGGTTATAATTATCAGCATTATGGTTACTTTATAATCATTTTGGTTATAATTATAAAAATTATGGTTACTTAGATTATTATATGTAGTATTTGTCAAGGAAAATTCTAGAAATCAACTGTTATATTTTGATTGTGATTCTAAAAACAATTTTTACGGACTTGCAATAATTCGTTAATTAAATGTCTGAAGAAAAATCAACCCACACACACACACTGTATATGGTTGTCTAGAAGTTTTGTTATTTTTCTTTCCTTTAATTTTTATTATAGTTAATTAATTTTTTCGATTATAATTTCTAATTAAACGCTTGACTTATAAATTTACTTAACTTTATAATTAGACTACATCTCCTATTTAATACAATTATTACTATTCTAATTCGTATGATGAGATAATGCTGTCTGAGATATTGAAATCCTTTTAAGTATTTGTTTGCATTTTAAAATTATTTAATTTTTTCACTAAACTGCTGATTTAAAATTAAAATTCAATAATTTGATGCGGAAATTCATCTCGTTAATATATGCGTAGGAGCTAATCAAGATTTTGTTTGCATTAGAGTAAATATTAATAGTTAATTCCAATTCTTTCGTAATTAAAAGGGTTTAATTCTATCATATTTTTATGAAGTTGAGAAATTTGGGTTTGTTATCTTCATTTTAGAAATAGAACCAATTCGAGCCTATTGTTGGTTGTACCCTAAAGTCCCGAGCTTTAATTTGCTTGTTATTATAGTTTGTTTGATTTAATTAGTACTTCGAATATATTGCTGACAATCTTAAAGACTGTGCGAAGGTATTGCTGACAATCTTAAAAACTGCTAATGGTTGAAATTTGTATGCCCTTAAGGATACGCCAAATTATGTTTATATGAATTATCAAGCATCTAATTACTTTAGAGAGTGCAAAGTTTTTGAGTCTCGTTTTGAGATAATGCGAAGATCATTTTGAATTGGACTGCAGTTACAGATCGTATTGCCAAAGAGGGTATTTAAGTTGCAAACATGCTTCTCTATCGTTAAAATTGATACATTTAAGACAAAATAAACTCACAAATAAATTCAGATAATAATCATGCTAACATTTCATAACTATTTAAGGTATGTTCAATAAATTAATTTAAGAGTTTTAAAAGAATTTAAATAAAGTTCGTAACACAAATACGATTCTAGCTTTTTAAGAATTATGAAGCGCATTGAATAGGGTGAATTATTCGAGCTAAAAGGAAAAGTTTTTTTATACAAATACATAACTAAAAAACATTAAAATGAAATCTGCTATGCATATTTCAATATATCATGTCAGAACATCATTTCTTGAACGGCCAAGCACCACGTACTCGGGAGCAAGTTAAACTATATTTTTATTCATTTTAATTGTTTCATTGAATGAGTCATTTTAGCATTGCAAACGATCCAAATAAATTTTTTTGTCTCGCATTGATTGTTTAAAAAATATCACATTTCCAATTCATTTCACTTTATATAATCACGTGCTCAAAATGACATTTTTCTAGGTTTTATTTGCTTTAGTCATTAGCTTTTTTTTTGATCGGGACTTTAGTGTGATGGCAACGAGTTATTAAAAGTTGATTTTTTGACTTGTTCGTGCAGATAATAAAATTTCAATTTTTCGCCTACGGATTTTTGTCTACCTCATTCCCAAAATTACATCATGTTCTGAATTGATAAAAAAACAAATCCTGTCTGTAGATGGTAACGTTACCATTTTAAGGATTATTCATTTCCCCACCTGCATTTTTGTAATACTATTCCACTATCATATCAAGTTTACAAATTCTTAAAAGTATACCAGAATAATTTGAGATACAATTCTACTAAATGTGAAACATAGGTACATAAACAAGCGATATAAAATAAATGCTTTTGAAATGTAAATTTGCTAAGGAATAATTTTTAAATTGGCTTTATACTAAGTAAAGCTCTTTAAATTTGTTGCATCAGACTTCGAAAAGTAAATTTTTCAAAATTTAATAAAATTGAAGAAAAATTTCAAGAAATTGAATTTAGTGTCACTGAAAAGATATTTTTTATTTCGTTTTTATTTGTTTACATGATCTAAAGTTATTGAAGGAAGTTTTCAAAATTCTCAGCAATCAACATTATGTAACGTTTTGAAAAGTTTTGAATCAAACAATACATATTAATTATTGCAAACTATTCTTCAATTTGATAAAGAAATGTATAAAAAAAAGTCAAAAGATATTTCGTAAAACACTTTTAAACAAAAATTTTGGAATTTTATAGGTTTAATTTGTGATATTTTTATGATAAAACTCATGAAAGTATTTTAAGAACTAAAAAAAATGGTGGCATTTTCATTATTACTTTTCCATTATTACTTTACACTTTAATTATTTCCATTATATTTATTCATTTAATTATTTCCATTCATATTTATTTATTTCCATTATTACTTTTCTGCATTTAAAAGAAAATTATAAAACGAAGAAAGGTTCGTATTGGTCTTTGTTTAATTGATAGATATTCCAATCACTTCAAATATTATTTTTAAATTTTAGTTATTTAAGGCTTAGTAAAATAATTCTGGAATTTTACAACTTTTTTTTAGTTTTAAATTGATTTTCTAACGTTTTTTGTTACCGAATATTTTTAAAAAAGGGTACACTACAACTTTAAGTGAATTCATCTTTCAAAGCGATTTGATTTATTCCATTTGCAAACAGTAAAGTAATAAAATGTTATTTTTTACTTAAATATTATAATTAAACTATTAATATTGTATAGTTATTACTGTTGAAGCATTTCAACTGTGTAATACCTATTCGATCATAAAATTTTTGAAGTTAGAAAAATTAAGTATATCAGTTTTGTATCATGAGCTCTAACGATTCTGCTAAATGTCGTGCCAGTTTATAGCTACGATATATATATTGTTTTTAAATAAATATGAAATGCAAAAGGAAAGATTTTTTTTTTAATTTTCTAGAAACAGACTATCGTAGGTAAAAAAGAGTTAATTGTTTTATATTTTTAAGGAGGGTCGTCTTTCTGGCACAGAAGTAGCGCGTCTTCCTCGGGTTCTGGGATTCCCGGGTTCCAGGCTTATTAATGGTTGTTCTTCGGTGTGCTATCTGTGAGATGTTTTACTGTGCCCTCCCCCCCCCGTATAAAGGCGATGTGCAAGCAAATGTGGTGAGTGTGTAGCTAAGTCGTACTGTTGGCCCTAGTTGGCGCTACTTCAAAAACAAGAGACGTTCTTTACGGCTTAAATCGACTGCTGTATCATCGGGGGGCTTGTCCATGGCAAGTGCCATTAGTAACAACAACAACATATTCATAAGGAGGAAAAGGGTACAAACGAATTCTAGATATTGTTACAGCGTACATGACTGTCTACTTTTGACATTTAAGAAACAATGAAAAAATTGTTTATACTTTCTCAGTTAGTTATTAGAAAAAAACAATTAGCTATTAGGAAATTATATTACTCTATAATAAGATAAAAAATAACTCTGGAATAGAAAATTTATACATAATTAATTAGTTTTTTTACTAATTAAATCATGAAGGGATAGAAAAAACAAAAAAAGCTCATTTAAAAAGGAAATCTAATATTTTTCACATTATTATAACTGCTTAATTTTCGGAGTCGTCTAACAAATTCTGATAAAACCGTTTATGATTCCTTAGTTAAAAATTTAATGAAGGCGAAATTAAAAAAATAAACCAATATATTTTCTATTCTGTGGGTCAAGACTGGTCATCATTTTTTTAATCTCATTTTTCTACACAAGAACATATGACAACCCGAGAATATCCCTCTATCCATTATTTGTTTTTCTATGCAATCCTGCATCGCTGTCTTCATCAGGTTTAGTTTAAAACAGGCAATCATTAAACGAATATGAAGTTTAAAAAAATTGACATACTAAATCATTAAATTTTTTATTCTGTTGGCCAGGACAGGTCATCACATTTCTCTCACCCCATTTTTCTGCAAAAGAACAGACAACAAAACCGAGAATATCCC
>JAOUZG010043906.1:5316013-5389603 GCA_026289955.1 Argiope argentata | reverse complement strand
TTACTGTCTATTCAACAGTCAAATTCTCTTTTAGGCGCAGACAGTTTCAAGTTCATAGATTTCATTTTTAGTGTTAATTCAACAGTCAAATTCTCCTTTTGGCACAGACAGTTTTTAGTTCACATATTTCATTTTTACTGTCTATTCAACAGTTATATTCTTTTTGGCTTAGACAGTTTTTAGTTCATAGATTACATTTTTAGTGTCAATTCAACAGTCAAATTCTCTTTTTGGCACAGACAGTTTTTAGTCCATAGATTTCATTTTTACTGTCTATTCAACAGTCAAATTCGTTGTGAATATTTGTATATGGTGCCTCAAATCTCAATTTTCAGCATAGGCACTTTTAGATTATAAATTATATATATTTTTTAAATCTTTTTAGTTTCAAATTAGTTATAATTAGTGGTTTATGTTATCTTCCCTCTTTGTTTTCTGGAACTGACGTAGTTAAATTATAGATTTTATTTTCATTGTCTATTCAACATTCAAATTAGCCACAAAATGTTTTGTATGGGGCCTCAAATCTCAATTTTCGAATTTTCGACACTGATGGTTTTAGAGCATATATTTCCTAATTTTTATTACTCTAATTTCATATTAGTTATAATTATTTGTTTACTTTGTCTTGACTTGCACATTTTTTAGCACTGCCTACGTTAAATCATAGACTTTATTCAATTCCTACCATTAATTAACACTCTCCCTTTATATATATCTTGTTAAAACTTTTAATCGTTTATAAAATACTTTTTATTTATCCACTCAAATACCTTTTTTAAACCTATAGTGACTGAAACTTGATACAGTTTTTTTAAATATTTAATTCATTATTAAATCAAATTTTTAATGCTTTAAATAGAGTTTTATGTCAATTTTGTAAATTAAATCTTAGGATCGGGTTGAAAGAAAGAATGTAATGCGGGTGAAAATTATTATTAACCCAATATCAACCAGAGGTGAAAAATCGTATTATGACAAGGACACAGCCTGTCCTAGCATCACTGTTGTATCGGATATAATGTGTGTTATTTTATCACGGTTTTAAATGACGAATTTTATAACCAAATAATCATCGTGTAGCGTTATAATGATTTAATGAAGTGGAAAAATTCTTGAACGAAGAAAATTTCTATTTATATACAACATTTTAACAGCATCAATCTGCCAAATCTCTTTTAATTAAGAAGTGACCTCTATGTTGTAAAAGACAAGAGATTCTTTCTGAAAAAAATCACCATTGTTTTGAAATTAATCTTTGATGATAAAGAAAAATCTTGTGTCTGAAGACGTAAGCTCGTAACTTGCTATAGCAATCTAAAGCACCATTTGACATAAAGCTAAAAATTCCGCCACAATTGTATTTCCTTCCACCATTTTTTTTTTTTTTTTGAAAATGAAACTAATTAAAAATTTAAAAAAAAACATTTTGCTATTTTTTCGCCATAACTTTCAAACAAATATTGTAGGACAAAAATAGTTGTTATATAATTTTAAAATTTGTAAATTTTTCATTTCAGTAGTCTTGCAATTTAATTTCTAAATTTTGTCATTTTTTGTATAATTTTACAACAACAATTTTTATTGTTGCAATGAAATTTTATACCATTTTCATTACATTTTCAATCGCTTATTTTCTCCCATTTATTAAAAAAACTAGACAAGAAAGATATTGTTTGTCATCTGCGAAGTTTACATGAGGTATAATAAAATGAAGTTACATTACCACAACAGAAAAGGAGCAATTAGAAGATATTAACGTTTTTAGTGGCGTTGTGGTGACGTTTAATTTCGCAAGAAAGATTTTTGTGTATAATAAACAGAAGAAACGTGAAGATATCAAAATAACAGAGCTTTAATATCAATCACAATTTATTGCTTAAGGGAACTAAACATAACCAAATATTCTTAGCCACCTGGCTGATCACCAAACACGGCTAAATTTTAAATTAATAGAAAAATCCCTTAAAATAAGAATTTCTTTAAAAATGTATATCATTTTTAAAACTACACGATATAATGGGCATTCAAATATTTTATGATATCCACAAATTTTGTGTGATATTTTGTTTTTCAAAATTTTCATATCAAATTCTTTTATTCAAGTAATTTTGATAAAGGTTTATATATTATATTTTCATATAATAACTAATTAAAGTGAGTTTAATTATTCTAAGAATCGTTCTACAAATGAGATAGAGCATTATAAGATTTCACTGTAATTTAATTACATATTCCCATGATGGTATTATTCTCTTTCTAAATATTTTCTTGCGTCTTTACGAAACTCATACCCACTCGCTTTTCTAGCGTGTGAATTTTTTGATGCGTGTGTAAAAGTAATAAAGGAAATAGTCAATTTCCCGCAGGCAATTAATCTGATTAGTGCTTCTTTTTTCTATTAATGTCATATTTTTAAAGATTAGTATCTGCTTCTGTACACTTCAAATAAAATTATCAATTCAAAAACAGTCTTCAGTGAACTCTGTCAACACGTTTAAAATCTTTTAAAGAATCACTTAATGGTGGTTATCATATGATTTGATGATTTTTAAAAAACAGGTTGCATTTAAATTCAAACTTGCCCTATATTGTACAACACGTGCTTTTTTTTAATTATTTTGTAGATTTTTAAAATTTTGATTTGTCTGAAGAGTCTTATGTGTGATTTTTTATTTATTTTAAATAGGTATTTCATACTATTAGGGCACTATTTAAAAAAGTGCTTTTAATAATTTTTAATAAATGGAGATTTAAAATATCAGTTTCTTCATTTAAGCTAAGACATGGTGTTTTTACAATTAAAATAGATTTTTTTTTAAAATTCTCGTCAAAATTTTATTTGGTAATTATTTTATTAAATAAAATATATATCTCCATCATTATTAATATTACATTATTTCAATAATTATTTTTTTGCCATTTTAATCTTTTAAAAAAATTTAATATACGATAAATTTCTACCTCCATATTTTTATTTTAAAAACATTCCTATCGCCCAAAAATAAGAAATAAATAAATGAATAAAGCATTAGAGGACACCTTATTGTAAAAAAATTTCATTTAAAACAATTTTTCAGCAAATTTCATATTACTATTTTAACTAAATAAACTATTTTATAGGCACATTTTGACTAGGAGTAAAAAGCACATGAAGTATTTTCTTAAAAATATTTGATCCAACTCTTCCTTTTTACGATCATGATTCACAATTTAAATGTTATTATTTCAATTCTTCTTTTCTTTTATTTTATAAATTCACAGGGAAAGTATTTAACATACGGAAAATATAATAACCAATCCAAGATTGTTATGAATTTTGATCTGACTGAGGTGGAATTTTTTAAAAATATGTATGTATGTCAATGATATGTGATTTTTATTCCAAATGAGCAAATGGATAATACTATTGAATGTGTTTTTACACCGAAATATAGAGTCTAGTAGTAGTTTTGAATCCAATTCTACAAAAAAAAGCGTTTTCATCAAATTTATTTATTTACAATACTATGAGTTTATTCAAAAGTGTCAGGTTTATGTATTTTTTCTTTCTCTTTATTATTGGAAATAATGCATTTATTAAATGTTAAAGTTATTCATTTATTTTATAGGATTTCTAATTAAGAATTCTCTAAAATAATGATATTTATGATTTTGCAATCATTTTAGGAAATAATTAAATGACTTCACTTGTTAGTTTAAGAAATAACCAATTTCATGTTTAAAAGGTAACTTATGCTTACTTAACTATTGTTTTTTTTTAAATTTTCATACCATTCATGGTCAAAGTATGTGTCGTTCTTTGATAGCGATTTTATTCGTATTAATTTACCACACTAATCGAACAGTTATAAATATCGATCTGTTTATCGAGGTTTTTTGCTGCTGAAACTGAATGTTTTTTTTAATTTAAAAAGCAAATTTAATGAATTTAATCTTTTAAAATTTATTTATTGCTACAGTTTTATAATATTGTTATATTTAAATTGATTTTTGTGTTTGTGTAGGGTTTTTAACATTCAAGAAAATTGTTTTTAAAATGATTAAATGATTTGTTTTTAAAAGGATTATTTTATGAAGAGCATACCCATTTTTTCAGCCTCATTTTTTTAATAAATAAATAAACTTTAAAACTTTTGATTTTATTAACTACATATTATGTTTTTTTAAAAAAAATTGTGATTGATATATTTGTTTAAACTTTTATTTTAATTATTTCTTAGTATATATATATATATATATATATATATATCAGAATCTTAATGAAATGAATACGTCATAAATTTTATATGATTTGTACATTCTATTGTTTCACTTTATTTTATTGATATCACGATTTTTGCAAGTTATAAATATACTATTCTTTTTTAAATGTTCAGCTTTTCAATGATAATATTTATATATGCATTTCAGTCAAGGTTTAATTTATTAGAAAGAAATTATTAATATTTGGATGATATCGCTCATGATTTTACATTTGCTTTGTCTTTTTAAAAGTAAGTGTTTTGACTTTCAAATTTTCATTTTTTTAAAAAATATATATATTATTAAAGGATTAGAAACATTATATTCTGGTAATTCATAATATGCAAATATAATGCATACTTCCTTTCTCTTAAATTTAGATTTTAAATTGATAAAATAGCAAAGTTTGACTGAATTTTTTTAGTATTCCATCACAGACTCTTTCCAAAGAATGCGTAATTGTTTTGTATTCTTTATTTAAAAATAATATAATAAAATCGTAATTCATTTGCTGCTTCATCTTAATCCAATGAAAACTCAATATTGAATATGGAGAATATTCTGAAATCTTCTGAAATTTCTTTACTTGTGAAAATCTATGAAGTTCTAGTAAAAAAATTCAGAGCATATGTTTTAACGTTTGTAAATGAAGATGAAAATAATTAAATAAAGGAAGAATCTCTAGTTATGAAAAATCAAAATAATTTATATTTAAAAAAGAAATTAAAATTTAATTTTTTAAATAACCTGTTACATTACTGCTTTTTAAAATCTTTTTCATGTAAAAATTTAAAAAATTATTGTAATTTTTTTAAAAAAAAAATGTATGTATAGCCTACAAAAACTAAAAGTCTTATTTTTTCCCTATTGAATAAAATGTTAAGTATTCTTAATGTATTTAAAAATAAAAATATATAGATTTCATTAATGATAGTTTAGAAAAATTTAGTCTTCTATTCAAATTATTTATAATTTGTCTTATTAAACTTTAAAATGAGAAGAGTTGAGTTTTATGGAACATTGATTGATGAGGTCTATGGAACCCCTTCCATTAAGTCTTTGATTGATGAAGTGGCTTATAAACCCCTAGTAATACCATCTCGAGATGTCTAATATTACAGTCATATATTATTAACAAATATAATTGTAATGTATTGCATTTCATGACAAAAATAATTTGTTCCTTAAAAACGTGTTTCTATTTAATTTATTAAATAATTGTTTTTCATTTAAATTTAAATTTCGTGCACTTTTCACGAAATATTTTGTTTAAAGTATAGATTAATCTTAATTTAAAAATTTTATTCGATGGTTTGGATATTTTTGTTGCTTCACTGGTATTTTATGTATACTGTTAATAATTTGTCGAATTAAAGAATACTGAAGTGTTCCTTTGTAGATCTATTAGGATAAATAAATTTAGAAGTCCAATTTTTAAATATACTGTGGATTTTAATTTAAAACTGATTTTGACCTAAAGGACGTGAAATGAAAATTATTCTTATACTGTTTTCAATCGATATAGGCATAATGCCTCTTTTCTAAATTAAGTTTAGATTTTTAAAAATTATCTTTTGACTTCAAAGTGAAGATACTAATTCATTAATTGAATCATTACCATTTCATAGCTATTTTTTAATTGATATTAATATCTCTAACTAATTTTTTGGCTATCCAGTGGTGGATTTTCGACTAAGATGACTAGTCATCTTAATCGATACCAAGTTAGAGACCAAGGTCAACTACCTTGGGTCACTCAGCTATTAATAATCTGAAGAGAGTTTGATTTTTTTTAAAAAAAAATGCCATTGATTTAATTGTCAATGTAATTATATTTGTAAGAAAGTAATTATAAAATATATGGATGTAACTAACACTGTCAAAAATAATTAGTCAGGTTCCAATTATTGCATTATCGCTACTTAGTTATTGCATTATTTATAAGCACCAGATATTTGAATAAATAATACTGGATATACATGTAGAGACCAACTCACCCACAATAAATAATCATGATAACATAAAAACATATACATTTTACTGTCACAATTAGCAAGTTGATTAAGTTAAAAATGCGTAGTATTTGAAATTAAAAGGACTAAAATGTCATAATGTGCATTATCTAAGTATTCAGCACCACCCTTAGAACAACCAGGTATTATACGGGTGTACATTGTATGGATAATCAAATACCAGGATGAAATTATTTTGTTTGAGTTTTCTTATTTCCTATTTTCGAAACGTTTTTTTTTTTAGGTTTTATTCCGTTAAAATATCTGTCACTGAGATTTGACGCCTTTATGACTCATAATTATTTTCTTTAAATTACTTGTGAACCGACATAAACTTTAATTCTAACCATTCGGTCAGCGCATGTTATTGAAAATGTTAACTGTATTAACGGATATGTGAATGTTAGGAAGCAATAAAAGTGCACATTTTATCATACACATTTTTTATTGGCGTTAACACAAAGGTAAGATAACACGACAAATACTAAACACTGGGTATAAGAGGCCTGGACACAAGACAGACACAAGTAATGCATTGACTTCAGTTTTCACTGGCTAAAGGGCTTTGCTAAAAAGATACTTCAAACCATCCAATTGACATCAATTTGTCGTAGAAAAACACAACAAGTCATTTGATGTTTCAAATTCATTTGATTCTTTGCTTTTCAGAATGAATTTCTTAAAAACGACGAACAGGATTTAATACATAATAGCGTAATTATAATCATAACAACAGAAGCACAATTTCTTTTTTAATCAGACCATTACAACACATTTGTCTAAAAATTTTGCAACAGAACGCTATATATATTCATATAATATATTTCATCCATATATATCTTCAAAGCAATTGCAATGTGAAGAAAAACTAGCATTTTGATTGTTTTCTTTGAAAACTTCCGCATTACAAAAAATAGATCAAATCAGCAGAAGCAGTATAAAGGTACAGCAACAGTTTATTATATAAAACCGCAAGCACACATCTTTTCCTTAGGAAACGGAAAAAAGTTACATTTTTTTTACTAGTTTTTAATCAGTTCATTTATCGTCAATACATGGTACACGGAAAAATGACGACTCTCAATTACTTCGTAGTAATAATAATGGCGGTAATAATAATAATGGTAATAATAATAATAATAATAACCAAGTTCTCTAGTCAGATAACATGTAAATATTTAGTAACAACCTTCAAAGCCTTGGCACTTCCGCTGCCACTACGTGCAGGTATATTTATTTACAGTTTAAAAAGGCCCGAAGGTTGTCGTACATAAGGCTCACTCGTGGACAAGAGAAAAGTACCTCGCCGAATATTTTAAACCACCGCCAAAGACTCCTGTGTCGTCATATCAGATAATTAAAAGTTATATTAAGCAAAATAAACGTGAGAATAGACACTTAAATTATTTGGGGTGGAGGAACATAATTTGCAGGGACGAAGCAACTTTCAAACAAAATTTAGGGTAATCACCTTTTTATTTGGTGGCACTGCCAAATATAAATTACAAATATTCTAGTTTCATCCTTAAGAACAAGCACTGACGATTGAAATGTTCAAGAAATCTGATTTTTTTAAACATAAAATATTCGAAAAATTGACTGAAATTGATAATCTCTCCCAATTTTTTAAATAACTAATTTAAGACGATAAGAAAAAAATTTGGTGATTTAAAAATTTTCTGAGGTTCTTTTCTGCAGATGTCCTAGAAAACTCTGTCGGAATTCTGAGGAATTTGGAGGAATGATGCTAAACCACCGGCGATGCAATCGTCTACAGTTATCACTCAGGACTGCGTAGTAGAAAAAGGCAAAATATTACTTTCACACCGCCGGCGATAGTTGAACGTCATTTTTGGTGTAGTCAATACAAAATACTTCTCCAGAAAGTATAGCATAATTTTGTGGTAAGGGTATACACAGTATACAAAAAAGACAAATATATGTGTGAGTGTTTTTTTTAAGTAACTGGATCCACTAATTCATCGAAATTTTTTTTAAAAAAAATCCCAAGATGCTTTCGTTGGCACTATTGCTCAGCAAACCTCCTCTAGTTTTGATTAGTACAGTACAAAAATAGCTCCAATTGACGAGGAAAGTTGTACTCCACAAACGTGCCGGAAAGCAACTGTACTTTGAGTTGTGGAATGTTAAAAAATATCTCTCAAAATGCCGTATAATGAGTGAATTTTATCATAATATGTTTCAATGCTGGAAATACAGTTAAATTTTCATGAATATTTTTAGATGTGAGAAGATGTCCACGAAAATTAATGGATTCAGATACTTGTTGAATTATACAGAATACACAACCGAATGGTCAATAATCCCATGAAAATGGAAGCTCCAGTACAAGTTTGTGGTGGGTAAAAAAACAATGTACTATCACTCAGAGGAACCAGCCCCGTTGAGGCTGACCCACAACTTATATGTACTAGAGTTTCCCAAATTGTCCCTGGTATTGCTATCAAGCTATGGTATCAACGCTGTATCGTTTTGTAGCAGCAGCATTGGCATCTTGCTTTGAAACACACTTGACACAGGGACTAGGATTATAATATTCCATACTTTATGAATTTGTATTTTATTTTGTTTTGTTAAAGGACGCATATTTTAGGAGGAAGAAATAATAATAAATGACGCAGCATTTTCTACACTTCTTTGAGTCCCCATTGGCCTTCGGAAACAACAATGTACAGTATGAGGCAGGGACGAAGGCACAATGGAGGACAGATAAGACGCCAAATTCTGTACAGTATTTACATAAAAGAAGCGAGAATATGAGGTCATTTTATTTCTTGTCGAACTTATACCATGGATAGATTTGGGGCGAGGCTTAGCTCATATGCGTTTAATATCGGATACAACTGCAATTGACTGAGAGAGAGGGAATCGAAAATATTATTATTTATTTAATAACACTCATTTTCAATAATTAAAAAAACAATATAAAAATATGAACAATAATGTTAATAAGTATACACTCAATGAAAAGACAACTTAATAATAAAATAAATACATTCTTAACATAATGCTACAGCTATAATGGCTTGGATAAAAATAGAAACTGTATATTCGATAAAATTCAATAAATCTAAAATAAGATTGTATATTAATTTTTAAAATATAAGAATTGAAGAGTGGGCAACTGAATAAAACAGCTCTCAGAGTCATTGTTTGCTGATCGTCAAATAATTTATTTATTGGTTTTTGAGGATCGTTTTTTCCTGACACTTCATATAAATAAAAATAGGAAAAAATGACGCATATCACACGGTGCTGACAGAACTGACAGAAGCTTACGTATCTGAACTAGAGAACTTGTGGAGCAATTCCTGAAATTTTAATTTTCTCCCGTATTTCCACGTGTCTTAATATAAAGAAGTATAATATATATAAATAACAAATCAAATACTATATTTATAAAGCTTAAATGTTTCGGATATATCTTTGATTATGGTAAATATTTTTAAATCAAACCGTTCTTAAGGTGACAATTAAAAAGAAACCTTTTTCTTTTGAAAAAAAAATCACAAATAATTTTTTTAATATTTGCATCATGATGATGCAATTTTATAAAGATTTTTAAAGAGAATTCTTCAAAATAATTTTACAGACCATTATATCATCGTTAGTATTTTAGTTAACTAAAATTACAATGAAGACAAAACCATAATCAGTTAATTAAATGAACTAATTTTTTATAATTACCTTTTAACAAAAGAAAATTCTAGAAATAAAAAATAGAGGAAATATAATGAGATTTAGTTTTCATCTGTTTGATTGATATTAAAACTAATCGTTTATAAGAAAGGGGGAAATAATAACTGTGAAAATCACAATCATTTTATAATCGAAATAAACTATCTTTTAAAAAGGTTTTTAATCTTCTTTGACAGAACAATGAGGAAATTTAAATATAGCTAAAGAAAATAAGACAGACCTTTTACACGCAAAGACACGTGGGCACAGGAGTTGTCTGGAGAGAAAACTAACTCTGGAGGAATAGCTCCCGTGATCCCAATCATTTGACTGGCAAGAGAAAAACCGTCTTTATATATAATATATATAATATGTACGTCATATATATATAAGGACATGATGAAGTTTAGTAGTATAAATGCAACACAGAATTAAAAAACCTTACACCCTCCCCGCCCATGGCTTCTTTGCCCCCAATGGGCCAAATGCGACCACTTATCACCCGTAGGAACTGAAAGAGAAAGCTGTTCCTCAAATGTGGTCGCAGATTTGACCCCTGGTGGAATGGACGCCATACACCGATTAAGTGAGCGAGGTTTATTTAAGACTTTTTGGTTGGTTGGTTTCATTTGTAATTCTTGTTGATTTATTGTTGAGAAGGGGGACTGATTTTACTTTTTAATTTAAAAAGGAGAAACTCAGAAGTAGGTGCTAAAGGGAAGATCACGGATGAAGGAATTGGCATGTTGGAACTCACCGTCTTACGAAAGAAGAAAGTTAAAGTCGTATTCATTTTCTCAATAAATGAGACAAATTTTAGATTCAGTTTTAAGCGCATCTGAATCAGATTATTGATTGATTGGAATACTCATGTCTCACCTAATAAATATTAAGAATGAAACGGAAAGAATAAATTCATTTTAGAAAAATTTCAAAGATTCTTTTTTGTTGCCACAATAGATGTTTTTTTTTATCTTTCTCGACAGTAAAATTTCAATTATAGAATAGAAGCCCATGGTTCATAAAAAAAGGCGCGGATAAAATTTTTGATCTGAATAAATTCATTCAAATTCTGCGTTATTATTTTAAGGAAATCCCCAGATACCAATTTATTAAATCAATTATTTCTTTTTTTAGTATACCGAAGACAAATATTTGCTGATCAACAATTTTAACTAAAAAACTAGGCAGTTAAAAATAAATGATAACACAGCAATAAATTTTCAGATCATATAAAAATAACGTAATTTTAGTAATAAACATCATGCTATCCATTAAAAAAACGTAACGAAAAACACGTTTTGTTATTACAGTTGTTCCAAAATGCCATCTGCCTCAGTCGTGAATATTTTCTTGTTTCTTCCGATTATTGGAGGAAAAGTGAGTAAGAGAGAAGAGTTTATAACAAGAAATAGAATATTGAAAAGTAAGGCTTGTCTCGTGGGGGGCGAGGGGTTGAAATATCACATCTGTTGGGAGTTACCCCCCTACGAAGACCCGCCGAATCGAATACTGCTAATTGGCATCCTCCTGTAAGTGAAATCGAAACAATTACAATCCATCGATTACAAATTGACTAATTCAAATTTTGACAAGAAAATTTCGGTATCATTTTTGCGCATGATGCAATCTGTCTGTTAAAGTTTGAATATAACTTTTTAAAATGCAATTTGATTTAATATTCTTGATATCGTTATAAAATCAAACGAAAGAAAATTATTAACTGTATATTTAAGCAAATGTAATATTACATTCATTCGACAAATATATTCCATAATTGAATATTCTGTTTAAAGTAATGAACTGGTATTTTATTATCATTGAAATCTCAAGATATTACGTCTAATCCATAAATATTTACTAAGAAATCGGCAATCGAAAAATTGAAATTCATCTGTAAATTTTAAATGTAGCTGAAATCTTTCATAAATATTTAACTTGAGTTGGTTATATTGTAATTTTAAGTATTTCTAAATACCAGTGATTTAAAAAGGCCATATTTTACACTGTTATTAATGCAATAATAAAAAAAAGCAGTAAACAAAAATTAATTTCAAATCTGTTACATTATTAAAAACTACTACACAATGAAACGGTCGTGGATTAAGATAAGTTGAGATAAATTTACGAACTAAATAAATCAGAACCAGTCTTCAAGAACAGATTTGTTTATCCCTACAAAAAATTGTCGATTTTGCGATGAAAAGTTGTCAGTTTCGATTTCATTGATAAGAGGATGACCTGAAGGCAAAAATTCGGGTCGTTGCTACACATTGACAAAAACACAAGAAAACCCTGAGATTTTTCAATTATTTTTTTTCTAGTTTTTCTTAATTTTTTTTTAATCTTATACTTTTACTACGCATGGAGCAGTCCTGTTAAAATATGGACCATCACGTTTAAGGGGGGAAAGAGAAATCAAAAAGTTTGGAAACTAAGGTACTAAATATGCGCTTCACATGACACAGGGAATAAATACAGGAATTTTAGTAATAATATTCAGAGCATTTTTACGCACTCGCATTCGCACATTTTTTCACCCAGGATATCACTGAACAGAAGTTATTGGGCATAGGAACATTTCCAGCATTGCATGGTATTTGAGCATTGCAATAAAACCAATATTTACCAACAACAAAACTCATCCTAATAAATATTCTAATGTAATCTTAAAAGTAATAAAACAGTACTTAGGCACTGAGGCAAAATGTATAGCTAAATTCTAAAAAGACGCAATTGAGATATAAAAATAAATTAACGTTTGAATAACGAAAAAATCTGTTAATTAATAATTTAACATGTAATAAATACACTCAAAAGAAAGTTCAAAAAGTATTGATAAAATAATACTTGACATAAAATTTATAATAAAACAATATTCTTAAGTAAAGGATAATCAATTAATCAATAAAGTTCATAAGAAAGATCATTCATAGTT
Source organism: Argiope argentata (assembly GCA_026289955.1). Classification (NCBI taxonomy): domain Eukaryota; kingdom Metazoa; phylum Arthropoda; class Arachnida; order Araneae; family Araneidae; genus Argiope; species Argiope argentata. The sequence continues at coordinate 5,376,709 of JAOUZG010043906.1, read as the reverse complement.
ATTTTTACTGTGGAGTTATGACATCGTTCAATTCATATAGTTTTTATTTAAAGTATATAATGAAAATTACAGTATTCCTGGTTTAATCATAAATGTAAAATATATTATAAGAGGAATTTTGTGTGATATTATTGTAACTAATTCAATTAATATTTTAAATAAAGTGAAATATTTATTAAAAAAATATTTTGACTTGAAAATTAAACATCTTTTATCAAAAACAAATACACAAATAATTTTATTGATATGAAACTTTTATACTTCATTGATGTCATAACTCAACAATAAGTAACTAACTATATTGGAACAAAGTTTTAAATAATATTGAGAATAAAATATATAACTTATACTAAGAACAAATTCCAAAATTGTTGTCCCAAAATCGAAAGGACTAACAATTTTGATAGTAACATTGAACATACATACAAAATAAATTATCAAAATAATGTCTCAAAAGTATACATCATTCATTTGAACAGTTTAGAATTAAAAATTTCATCAGTAAATATATTGATCAAAAGAAATCATTATAACAAAAATTGTATAGAAATAAACTTATTGAAATAAAGCCAATTTTTTAAAAAATAAATAATAAAATACCGGTACATCTTAGGAATGAAATATTTAGCATCGGAAACCAAATATAAAATCAATATCAGTATGAACAACAGATTTAAAAAAACGTTTGTGTTTTTTTAATCATAGTTATGATTGATAAACATACTTGATACAGAAACCCAATTAACAATTGTTCTTTCAGTGATATTCTGAGTGTATTGCAGGCCATTTGATTTTTGCAACATTTTTTTAGCGTGCTGATGAAAAAGTCGATGATACTACAATATGTACAAAAGAGCTATCGGGGATCAAGTCACAGACATTGCCAAAGGGGTTTAATGCTGTATACGAGCTTCACATTTAAGAAATCTTTTACAGAGAGATTTTTTTTTAAAAAAAAATTCAATAATATGATTGAAATGCTGAAATAAGGATAAAATTCATTTCAAATACTATATTAAACTAATAACTGAATTTTTGATTGCTATGTAACTATTAAATGGTTTTAAAAATAACTTAAGTTCAATAATATAGCCTTTAATAATTATTTAATAAAAAATTGAGATAAAAGTATTCAATGATTTTGAGTTTCTTATTTAAAAGAAATTGAGAGAAATTTAAGATAGCGACTATAATAACAATTTCTTGCTGTTGTGAACAAGAAACACTGCTTTCCAACCCCTTTAATTTAATTAAAATGATAAACCAAGAGAATGAAACTAAAGAATCTTGTTTTATGAGAATGAAACAATCTTTTAAAACTTAATAGTGTAGTAAGTGACCATTACAAGTTGAAACAATTAGCCACAATTGAATCACAATTTAGCTAAAACGTGAAACAATTGGTCACAATCGAATTACAATTTAGCTACAATTTGAAACAATTGGTCACAATCGAATTACAATCTAGCTGCAATTTGAAACAAATAGCCAAAATTGAAGTACAATTTAGCTACAATTTGAAACAATTAGCCACAATTGAATTACAATTTTGCTACAATTTGAAACAATAATAATGAACTTAAGTTCAACGCAATTTGTCGTGCAAACAAATTGTAGTCTCCGTAAATTTTATGACTTCAAATTCTGGTAAAATTTTTAATAAGTCATGTTTTCATAGATAATAAAATAATGCAAATGTACATACGAATAATAAAAGTGTACATGTTATCTGTTATATACTTAAATCCTCCCTTTTTAACTCATAGAAAATATCTTTTTTTTTTTTTCATATGTGTGCTAATTTATTTATTGTAAGTGTTTTAAAATGGATATTTGAGAACTGTTATCGCAATGACAATAAATGATAACATTTATTGAACCGAGATATTTTATAGCTTATCGGTACTATCCGTGTTATGACATATTCATGTACAAATTTTTAAAATATGTATTTTATGAAAGAAAAATGTTGAAAAAAGGTTCATTTTCGAATCACGGAGGAACTAATAAACTGGAATCTATATGAACAAAATTTATTTCCTTATTTTATATTGAATCCGCCCAGTGTATGCGTGAAATTGTTATAATTCTGTTACTCTAATTAATGATGCTATACATAAAATTCAAAACAAAATTATCTTTACATTATTGTTAATATTTTTATTATAATTTTAAAAAATAAAGAGAGTTGTTCTAATTTTTTTAATTTTTTTAACGAATTCAATAACTATTTGTCTTTTTTTTTTCGTATTCAGATTATAGTAATAATAAAGCTTTCAATAATTATTCAAAAGCACGTCAATGTACACCCTCTACTTCCAAATCTTTCATCAGAACCGTTTTCTACAGACATAAAGAATAGCGTTGCCATGATCGTAAAACTAAATAAATAAATAAATAACGACTTTCTCTGCACCCCCCGACACCTCTCGACTAACGGATGATTCGCGATTTAGTTGCATCTGGACATCGTAAATGCAGGTAAAACAAGATAAGTTCCAGAAAATACGGTTGCCATGGGAACGGCCGAAGACGTCATTTTTCCAAAGGCACTCTCTCCACTCAAATGATTGAAATGCATTATTGGTCGACAGCACCCTTCCCCCCTCTCTCCGCCTCGAAGCATGCGCAGTTCTGGGAAGGGGCGGTACCTTAGAAGATTTTTCGACCCAGTAGAGATCTTGATTTTAAGGGGCGGGCAAATGCTGGTTCGTTTTGTTTTTGTTTTTAACCGGGCAGAGGCCTTGGAAAATTTCTGATTAGAAATTGATAGAAAATAATGAGGAACTTAGTGACGAGAAAGTTATTCTCTAATGGAATTTCAACTTGTTTAAGAAATTCCAGAAACGTTTTTTTATCTTCTTAAATTCGTGTTTTTATTTCTTTTCCTATCATTTTTTAAGGAATTTTTTTAATTTGATACAAGAACTACGGGTGTAAACATTGAATTCAGAAACTTATATTATCAATTTTTTTTAAAAAAAATCCGGCAACTGACATCAAGAAGATTGTACTTTCATGATCTTATTTTCTTTTAATACATTTGATATTACTAGAAAGATTTTTAAATTAAAAAAAAAATGCTTAAAAATAAATCTTTAAAAACTTTACTAAGATTAAAGGGAAATTTAATTTTCAAAATTTTTTAGCTGATTAAAATTGAATGGAGGTATTTTAAGAAACTCAAAACCTGTATGGGTAATATGACATTATATAATTTACCCATTATTTCATGGAGTTAATTAAAAACAATAACAAAAAAAACTATTATTATACCATTTTTGGTGTATAGCGTTACGCTTAATACAAGAATTTTATTAAATAATTGGAACTTTTTCCAAGAAATTTCTTGCGAATTTTCTATATAAAAAAAGCATAAAGATAAAAAAAAATAATAATAACTCAATGTCATTAAAATCCGATAAATTACTTTATGAATGTATTTTTAAAAAAATCATAGAATTGGTACCTATAACTTAAATAAAAAATTTCACTAAAACTTCTATGTTTTACAAAAATATATGTGAAGAGAGAAGCGGGCACAATGAATCAAAATCATAACCGAGATGACTATAAAGATGCAAAATTTTCATAGATTATAATTTATACGAAGTTCGGAAGTTATATGTTAATATTAGTTCGTATATATTTTAGTGAAAATTAAAAATCGATTATTAAGAGTAATTATGATTCGAGTTATACTTCCTTTTTTGTTCAAATATTATGAACTAACAGGTGGTGACTTTCAGCAACATTAAACTCATTAAAGGAAAAGATATTCTTAAATTCTCACAGCGTGATTGACTGGGCGATTATCGTAATTTTAAAATGTTGCTTATTAACTGCTGTAAATTTTGTTATTAAACATTCTCAATCTGATTAAATTTGCCAATACACTATTACTTTCTGCCTTGATAAGTAAATTTATCTTTTAACAAGGATTAATCAAAAATGTATTATATTTTCTTAAAATGGAAAGAAGCAGATTTCAAATCATTCCAGTGAATAGACTTCTTCTTATCGAGAGCATTTCGAAATGAGATATAATATCTCTACATCCCCTTTTGGTTTACCCCCCCTCAATATCTCATATACACATACGGAAACAGAAAGGATGGAAAGGAGGGGGGGGGTCGGAAATGATAAGTCTCTATCTTCATCTCCAAGTGCGCAGAAGTGTACGTAAATTTCATGTTTTGCCTTTCTTTGTTCACTAGCGAGCCAATGGCAGGTGGTGATTGGATGGGCAAAGGATACATTACACAGCCCTAACATGATGAATAATTTTCCATACCACGTTTGCGCCTGGCAAATATTTTTTCCATCTTCTAGGGCTCCTACCCCGTCTCTTTGCGATCACTGATCTATTATTCCGAGTCATTCCAAAACTATCTTTTTCCTCAGATACTGCTGGCTTTTTCTTCGTTTTTTTACTTTTTTCCCCTCTGAAAAGAGGTATTAAGTATTCAGCATCATGCAATCGGGGATGTTGTTTTTGTGAGGGTCCCGATTTTTTTTTTATTTCTTTATCCTCGCGATGGTTGTTTGATTGTTGTTATTATTATTTTTTTCTTCGGCATTTTGGCGGCTTTTTTTTTTTGTTAAATTACTTGCAGCATATTCTTGGAAATTGATAGGATAAAAATTGACTCAAAACTAAGACATTGTCAAATAGATAAGTAAAGATTTGAAAGATTTATGGGAGCAATTTAAACCGTTCTTGGCAGTCACTGGACACCTTTTTGAAGAATCAAAATCTTTTGCCTATTTCAAATTTTGTTACAATTTTAGTTATACATTATTTAGTCTTTAATAGTTCAAAATTTAAAAAAAAAATCATTGAAATTGTATTGAAACATTCATGTCTTCTCTTGCACATTATTTATAATGTGATATAGCTCATAATATAATTAAGCATGGTTGTATAACCAATATTATTCATATTAAATGTTTAATTAATGTCTTATGTAACAAGAAAACTTAAAAGTGTGATATAAAATACTCTAGAGTTATACAGATAGACTCTATACAGATAGAGATATGTGATAACGCAACAGAAGAGATAGAGAATGTTCTCAAATTATGAAATCAGAAATTCAAATAGACTACAAATAATGAACAAAATATTTTGTTTTTCTATCATAGTTGTCTATATTAAGTTTTACGCGTCAGATTAACTGTAATTAACTATTTGTTGCACATTATTATGAACAATAAACCTATTCGTACGAAGGGATTGAAATACCATAATTTTAAAAGTGCGAAGATTGTTATCTCATATCTATCACCGAACCAAAAAAAAGCTTAATCTTAGACAAATTTTGCTGTGTTGTTTATCGCAACATATTAAATCAGCAGTTTAATATCGTCGCTAAAATAAAGCGCGAATTTTTTTAATATTCCATAATCTTGCCCAATGGCTCTATTATTTTATTAATTATGAAGGACAAAAGGTAAAAAATATTTAATGACGTAAACAATTCAGAAACTGAAAGCTAAAGAATGAGAAATATTTACTAAAAAACAGGAGATAAATAGGATGTATCTACTTGAATGTATGCGTAACGAACATAATGAACACATTTTCATTTCCTAACCACTTAAATTCAAACTTTAAAAGCACTTTAATTACTTAGTTGTGTGGGGTTTTGGTTCCTCACATACTTTTGTTGTCTAGTTAGTATAGTTTGGTCAGTGACTAAGAACTAGAGAAATGAAATCAACTTGTTTCAGATCAGTTTTTTTCTCAGAAAATATCCCTGCCTTGTTCCCATTCTTAATTATTATTATTATTATTATTATTATGGGTGTTAAAACCACGCAGCATGGATTGCTGTTCATGGCTCGAATAAATAGATGAGTTACAGTGACTTCTTGGTACGGTTTCGGCATTGGGACCAGTGGTTATGGGTTCAAACCCCAACTCTACCAAAAAACCACAGTGTAAAAAAGCGGATATACAATGCTTTAAATTTATTGGAGCTGAATTCAAACTCGTTAGCCTCAAATGCAATTTTAGATTCAGTGCCGACTCAGGTGACCTTCTTATCACCTGATCAAGACCCAAAACAGTTTTCGTACTACTTAAAAAAGAAATATAACAAAGTTTGAGCAAATAAAGTTTAAAATCGTCTTAAAGATGAAAAATCTTGTCTGACAATGAAAAAAAAAACATTTTTCTTGACTATTTTAACTACTGACATTTCATACATGCTTGCTTAAAAGTGAAATGTCTCTAATATATAAAAAATTCAGTGCTGATCGTGTACGCATAATCTGATTCAAAAACTGAATTATTTTAATTATGCGTGGCTGCAGCAGGAAGTAAGATTTACTTCATGGTAGGAGAAAAAAAAAGCAACGTAGTTTCAAGATCTTCCCGCAGATGCTTACTTACTTATTTAGTTTTACTTTCGTGCAATGGGGCGATTCTTTTTCAGGACCCATTGTAATAATTAACCTCCCATTCCAGCCTGTTAATAAAATTAAGACTCGAACAAATGGTGGGCTACGGGAAAGTGAGGGAGGGAGGAATAAAAAATAATCATGGGTAAATCTAGCGAAAATAGAACTAAGCCCCTCACTAAGCTGGAGAAGGAAAAAAAGATAACTCCAATAAAAAAAAAGAAAGAAAAAAGAAAAAGAAACGACCCTCTGCATCGGGGTTATATTAACGCGAATTTACATTAGCGGCAATTATTTCAGTATTGCTGCTCACTTACCAGGGTGAAAGATAAAGGTATGAAAAAAAAAAAAAACTGCAAAAAGAAAAACAAAATCGTAGGAAAAAAAGGGCCAACTCTGTGTTTTCTACGTGAGCAAGAAAGGTTAAGCAAAACGGAAAGAGCTTAAGGTAATAAAAAAATGCGAAAAAATTAACAAAATATCATGAGGTTTGTTGGAGGTTAATTCTTTACACTGTAAGATACCCGTATTTTATTCGAGATTAAACACAATTTATCTACGTTGTAAATGGATTTACTAATTACTACTTTGTTATTGCATTAATTATCTTAGCACTATTTGGTAAAACAAAAGGTGATTATCATAATGTATATGTTTATAAGATATCCACCTTCGTGTACTACATTTTTTTAATACAAAATATTAAATAAATTTTCGTGTTTCATTTAAAATATCATATGAATATCATATGATATCATATGAATTGATTATAAAAATAAAAATACGAATTTTTGATAATAGATATTTTTATATCTTAAGAAAAAAAATTACTTAACCAGTTTTAGAGAATGTAATTATCATCCTTATTTAAAAATTAATATATTTTCATTTTCTTAAATCAATATGCTGCTTTAACATTTTTCTTCAAAACGAACTTATAGTTTTAGGAATTGCTATTATTAATTATAAACCAAATCAATCGATAAAGAATGCATAAAATATATTTTCAACAAAAGTACATAAAAAGATATTGCTTTTAAAAAATAATCAGAGATTATTTTTAAATTGTTTTAATCTCTCTTCGATATTTTTTTATGCATAAAAATTTTATAATTTTGATTTCCTAAGATATTTTTTCAAGCATACTTATTTTTCTTAGATTCATTTTTTAAGAAAATTTTTTCTAGTCCTATTTTTAATGAAATCTCTTAAACTGTTCAGAATATATATTTGAACTATAAAATAAACTAATAATTCTTTTACTCGATAACTTTTAATGAAACGTCTGGATTAAAACAAGATTTGAATTATTTTTAAGTAATAAGTTAAAAAATGTGAATGATTACTATTAATCTGAAAAAAAAATACTCTCCTTTTTTTAGATGATTTATAATATAGAGATAGTATAGACTCATAAAATATGAACCATTTTTATTTTTAATCTGTATACACCCAGATTGTTTGGGTAGATTCACCTGCTATCTAAGTTTCCTCTATTGTGATTGAAATTGCCTCTTAATAAATTAAGAAACAATGCTGTAAAATTTCAATTTCCGCGAAAATTATCATTTCAGTACGATCATAATCCATAAAATTGCCTTTTATTATCATTGCTTTTGGAGCTGATAATGGAGTATTGCTTCTTAAATAGTTGAAAATCTAGCAACTATGACTAGCATGCTGTCCCCGCTGTAACAGTAGCGTCTGGACAAAAGGGGAGAAGACCGTTCTAAATGAAAGAAAGTCGTTAGAAACTTCATTTACCGTGGGCATCCGTTATTAATGAAATCCCGTCCTACCCATCAGATCACACCAGGAGAAAAACTATAGGTCATTAATGCTACGTTAACGGTTACTCAGAGAATGAAAAAGCACTTTGAGGGTATTAAGTCTTGGTGCATCTCGCAAGAAACTCGAGTCCATCGACGGGCTCCTACCCCCCTTCTTCCGCTCCCTTTAGTTCACCCCGACCTTCTGCAAACACTAGTTTCAGACTTACTCGCTTTTAACCTTTTTCACTTACGAGAGCAATTGATTTTGGAATCTAAACTTCAAGAGTTGGAAAGTCTCAGAAGTAATGATTGAAGTTGAAGTTAGTTAATTGAAAAGTATCTTTCCACTTTCGAACTTTTTTTTTTCCTTTTTTGTAGAAGGTGCGGATTGACTGCATTGTTTTTGTTTTTTTGTTACATTTAGCGCTTGAAAAATGATGAGCGGGGAGAAAATTACATTTATAGAAAAGAAAAAAAAAGTTATTAATCAGAAGTTTATAATAGCGGCTTTTAAATCTCTGCTCTTCTGTTTATTTTGTAATAGACTTAAGGCTTAACTTTACACAAAACAAAGCTTACTGATTTAGTTTAATAGTTGAAATAAACTATTAACGATAAATGAAATTTATTTATTGAAAACGATAATGACTATCTGAAACCTGGTTTCTGATGATGATGACTATGTGAAATCATTGTTTTTTTCTGTTACTTTAGCGCTTGAAAAATGATGAGCGGGAAGAAAATTACATTTACTGAAATAAAAATAAAATGTTATTAATCAGAAGCTTATAATAGGGGCACTTAAAACTCTGCTCAGTTTTGTTTTTGTTTTGTAATAAACTCTAGGCTTAACTTTACTCAAAACAAAAATTGCTGACATGGTTTAATAGTTGAAATAAACTATTAACGATAGATGAAATTTATTTATTGAAGGCTATAATGATTATCTGAAACCAAACAATCCTAATTGATATAGCAAATAAGTAAATTTTAGTAATCAGAGTTAATGCACTGGATGTTTGAGGCTAAGTTATGGAAGTTAAATTAATAATGTTTGGCATAGAACCGTAACAATTGAAACGGATCATGTGTAAGTTACTAAAATTTGAAATTTTCATTTCTCACTCCATGTAACATTCAAATGTTTTATTGTTCTTATAAGAGCATTTAAAAATTTCATAAGATTTTATTATGTATATTTTTTATTTTAAATATAATAATTGATTTAAAATATCAAAACATATTGCTCAAATCATTCATATTAATTTATTTTAAATTGCAAATAATTCGTGATATAATAAATTTTTTTTTGAATTGCGAACAAGCAGTAATATAAATCTTTAAAATTTTGCGAAGTATTATTGAAATTAACGTTTAATTTCATTCTTATTACTTTAAAAAAATCGAGAAACACACAAGATTTACTTATTAACATAACTAACTAATTCCTGCATAGATTTAATATAAATACATTAAATAATAATTTTTTAAAACTCAAATCTAGATAAATTTAACAATACCGCAGCTTATAAATATTTCATCGTTATTTTATTTCCATTGCAATAACTTTTTAACTCTAAGAAACCTTTCAATAGTTAAGATTAAATAGCAAAGACAAAACAATTTTTTCGACATTACAAAACAAACACATTCCTTTCAATTTAATAGAAACGGAAGAAAAAAATATCCATGGCAAGTTTTTCATTCCTATAGGTATAATTATCAAAGTACATTAAGGAGACTAAAGTTGACAGAACTTTTAATATAAAAGTTTCAACTTTTAACTCATACAACTTTGAAAAGCCTCGGTTATTTTCGTTTAAATGAATTAATGCAGGGGGGAAAAAAGGTATTCGTTTTTTTTTTTTTAATACTATCCACTAAATGAAATTGAAACTCAATGGAAAAACTATGTTCAGGTCTGGTTCCTTTCCGTCTTTTTTAATACGTAAAAATAGCGTGTACTGTAAATTTGATTTTTATTACATGTTTTTACGAGCTGGATTTTTTTTCTCCTTCTTTTTATTAGAGATATTCAATTATAGAAATGGGTTTATCAAATTCTAGAATACTTTTACTTTTTTTCATAGTTTGCTGTGTTATGTGTCTTTCGTCCGATTAGAAAATGAATTTCTTTTATGGGAACACGTTTCTTAAATTTACGTTATGACCAACTATTCATTGAAAAATAGCTTAACTTTAATAAACCTGCCGAGGTTTCCCGGTTTATTTTATTTTCATACTCGTCTCTTCGAATTTGGTTTTAGCTTTACCGAGTATTGTCGATTTTTTGCTTAATTATGCAATGGTAATATCTACTGGAATATATTATGAATCCTTTTCTTATGAATTGATTGATCCATGATGTACTTTTTTCATATCCCGGATTAAATATTTATAGTTGTGAAATTAATTTCATCAATCAAAGTACGACCTTATAGGATATTATAAATCTTTAACTTTTCCTGTTTTTTACGAGCAACATTTTTAGCAAAAATTCTGTCCGAAAAAGTGTGATATTTTAACATAAAAAGTTGAAATATTTTTTTAAATACTTATCTTTTTAACTTTATGATAACATTTCAAAAATGTATTTTTATTTTTTAAATTTAAAATAATTAACTTTAAAAATGACTGAAAAATTATCAGTAAAAATGTATTACATTAATAAATACCAACTTATAAAATCCATGCGTGAAGAAAAATTTATGTACGCTATTTTATTGGGCACCATTTAATAATAAGTAATATATAAAGTATAATAAATGAGTTTCTATGAGAATTCGACATAATAAATTAACTTCATCAACTGAAAATAAAATCTTAAAAATGCTCATTTTAGGAAATTTAACGATTTTCAATTCCTTTGACTGCTTACTTGAATTTATAAGTGGTAGATTTTATAATTATTATTTTGAAACAATGTGGATCTAACATTTCAGATAATCTTAATTAATTTCTGAATATACAAAAGTGATGAAATTTTTTTATCGGTTTGACTTGATAACTTCTCTGTTTTCTATTTAAAACAATAAAATATTCGAAATTATTAGATTTATTGAATTTAAAACCTAGAAGATGGTGTGTTATTTAAAGGCAGATTGAAAATCTGAACAGAATACTGAATACTCATCTTCTGGTAGTTGCAGATACAGGCAGACATTTAATTGTAATTACATTTTCAGATTTAGATTGCAGTTACAGTTTCGGATTTAGATTGCAATTACATTTTCTGGATTAAGATTGCAATTCTATTTTTTAGATTTAGATTGCAATTACATTTTTTAAATTTAGATTGCAATCACATTTTTTGGATTCAGTTTGCAATTACATTTTCGGATTTAGATTGCAATTACATCCTCGGATTTAGGTCGCAATTACATTTTTTGGATTTAGATTGCAATTACATTTTTTTTTGGATTTAGATTGCAATTACATTTTTTGGATTTAGATTGCAATTACATTTTCGGATATTTCATGTGCTCATAGCAAAAGATGCAAAAATCTCGAAAAGAAAACCTTCCAAAATTCAATAACACCATGATTTTAATTTTTTTTTAAAAAAAATTCTGGATTCCTTTTTGGAGTTTTTGAAATATGCCACTGTCTTATATTTACGTTTGTAAGCTTAACCCTTTAGCGGTCATAAGGAGTGGGCAGTGGAAAAATAAAATTGATAGTGGTTAGGGGTATGTAATAGAAGTAAAAAGATATCTACTTATAAATATATATATATATATATATATATATTTCTATGGTGGGAAAAATATTCCCTCTACCAGTCAGATGTTCTCTATTGCGTTATATATATAAATCTTTTCACGCGACCAGCCTATTCTTTTACTGTTATTGGTAATATTTCAAATAAAAATCTTTGCAATTATCAAGTTTTTTTATTTATTACCAAAATCAAGATTTTTTATTTATTACAAAAATCAAATATTTTGTTTTTTACATAAATCTAATTTAATTGTTTATGAAATTCGCTGAAACATGGTGCTATGCACAGTGCGACTTGGCACTTCGCGCACATAATTTTCGAACGTTTATCGTTCGTTTTAGTACTGCACATTTTACATCTCTTGTACGATTGCAATTGGCACGGCATGTGATCACCCACATTGGTATACCGTACTTCTTCGGGCACAGCACTAATAGTTTTTTGCCGGTTTTCATTTGTGATCTTCCGCCTTATTCTTATTTTAATGTCAAACTGTCAATTTACAATCATAAATGTTGCCTGAATTAAAAAAAATATGGATGTTGAACGGAATTTCGGTAAAAAAAATAATAAAAATCATGGTGGTGAAAATATCGCCTCTAACTGATAAAGGGTTAATTAGTTAATCTTGATCCATCAACAAACAATATATTATTCATCAATAAATATTTCCAAATAGGGACAAAAAATATTTGATTTGATTTGAAAGATTATTGATCCTGAGTTCGAAAATGGTTAAAATGAAGCATCCTTAATTATAACTAAAGGGAAATTTAATTTGAATATTTAACAAATTCTGATGAAAATTTTTAAATCAAAATCATTTGCAAGTAAGTTTTTTGTTTCATTTTTGCTGCCAAATTTGAAGAAGTTTAATAAATAAATAAAATTGTGTAAAGGATTTGGCGCCTGTTTCTTAAATATGAGATTATTTCGTATAGTTTAAGAAGTATTGCAGTAAGCTAATACTTGTTTTAATTTTAGGCAGACATATCAATGAATTCATTTCGGCACTTTCACGCTCGTGAGTCATTCATCCCCCAAGACTAATGTAAAACTTATAAATAAAACCATATTAAAGACGGTGGCAACAGAAGAATAGGGAAGAAGAGCCTTTGTCCGAAAGAACCAAATTACGTGCTTGATCGCACTATATCCAGTTTTCACGGAGCTTGTTCCCACACACCCCACTGGGCATTAAAACGTCCAAACTAAAAAACCCTCGTCATTTGAATAAATAGTTCATAAATCAAGCATTATTATCATGGCACGTCGTGAAAAGTCGTACTATTACAATATAAATAGCTCCCGCACAGTCATAAAAATGGTTAGGCAAAAAATCCGATTCTCTCGCTTGGACTTGTGGGATTGATAATTCAGATAGAATCTAGCAGAGACGGATTCAATATTTCAAAAAAATAAACAGTTCATTTTTAGTTAATTTTGATGTTAATATTACGATTTGTTATTGGATATTAATGCTCAACAAGTAAATTTACAAGCAGGAACTCCCTAAATCTACACATAGTATAAAATGAAGCCTCCTGAAAGCGTCTGTATGTTGGAACCACAAAAATTCGTTAAATAGTTAACTGTTATTGGAGATATTTATACCATTTTGTGGAGCATTCATTGGGGAAGGGTTTAGTATATTAAAACCATATCAAAATAAGTAGGGGAGTTTTATAATTGCTATTTTAACTTATTCACGCAGGCTCGAAAACCTCAAACTGCGCATGTACAAGTAGCTAGAACTGTGGTATGCATATGCGATAGAGTTCTTTGTATGCGTCTAATTTTAAACATTTTATTACACCAAAAATCCTCGAAACAGTCGCCTGTGTTTTGTCTACGGACATATCATATTTTTATCTCTGCAACAAAATATTTCTGAATGTGTACTATAAAAAATTGTTTTGTAGCCATTTTCGATAATTTCTAAACACATTTTTATGTTTGACGTTGCGTAACATGCCCATTCTATATCGGGTGGAAGCTAGACTTAAGATTAAAGCTAATTTTTCTTCTTGGATGCTATGCCACGGGGAAAGCCGTGCGGCTACTGCTAGTACTCAATAAGTAAAACTTGCTGACGGTAAATAAATCAGTTGTACAATCAGTATGAAAACGGTATGTGTTGAGAATGATGAAGTACAACGAAATCGAGTTACATGGTTTTTCAATTATTTTTCATATTTTAAAACATGAAACATTGTTATCAGTTTCGTTAATTCATCTCATGATAAACATCTTTTTTTTATAGAATGAAATTTTTTTTGTTATACGATCAATTTTTTAAGGTACAAAAGAAGTTTAATTCTGCCAATATCAGTACGTTCTGATTTAAGCTTGAGGTTGAAATCACAATTTTCAATTGACCTAATTGTTTCGGATTTAAATTTGAAAGATATCAAAAAGTAAATCAACCAGCTCTAGAATAAGGATAAGTGATTTCTCTTTAAATATCAATCATTGATTCAGTAGAAATCGGATAATTCAGAATGTATTTTAAAAAAAAGTTGTCCCCGAGTTTTCTTATCAGCATTAAAATATTTGTAATCGAATGCAGGTAATAAGGCAAGGAATAAATAAATGCATTGTTTAAAAAAATGATCACAAAGATAAAATGTTATATTTGCCGCTGATTTTAAAACAGCTTTTAGCATAACGATGTAATATAGTATAATCATTCGTAAGATGAGAAACATAATGAATAAAATATATATTTACTTAATAATAAATACATATTCTAAACAATTTCGTCTCCGCTTTTCAAGCGAGCTATTTTTTTCTCTGTTTTTTAGAGGATATTCTTTTTTTATTGTTTTTTAAAAAATGCATTTTAATACGGAATTTATTATTAACGCGTTTTTTAAAAACATACCAATTATTCGATAAAAATGTTGTTTCTTTTTAATTAATTAAATATTTAAAAGGAAAAAAAGAATTGATAAAATTTTCAACCATTGTTTCTAAATTTCATTCTTGATGTAAAACAGAAAAATTACTGCATAACTCAATGTGTGCACACAAAATCATAACCTGCTCTTTATTTATCGGCCTAATATTTTATAATACTATATATAAGGACAAACAAGGTCTAATATAAGGGGAGAGGAAACAAGTTTCCCCTCCCCCTTCTAAACAAAGCAAAAAATAAGAGAATAAAAATAAATATCGCCGCCGTACTCTTCATTAGTATAGCCTGCAACGTACCCAGCACCATTAATCGTTAGAGTTGCAGTCATTTATGACATACGGTTCTGGCCGCTCATTATCGTCGGCAGGCATCGGGGACCCGATATGGTGGGGAGGGGGGATAAATCTAGTTTTCTGGGGGGGATAGCTTCGATCTCTTTTATTTATGTGGATTTTCAGCAGACAGGGTGTAGTCAATGATAGTAGATGGGTTTTGAGTCAGCCTAGCGAGTAGAAATTCCTCGTAATGATTATATATAAAAACATATAGAAATTGCTCAGTTTGGTCTTGAATAGTGAATGTACGTCTTTTAATCATTTATAAGTCTATTCATGAAATTTTAAATAGGGAATTGATTTGAAGCCTTCTTTACCGAAAAGGAATAGCGTAAATTAAGATAACAGTATGAAGTGTTAGAAATGTAATAGATCTCCATTTTTATTAATCGAAGCTCAATGAATTAGTAATACTTAAAACCTGAAGATACAATGGCATTTATTGATTTCTTTGATTTTTAAGTTGCTTGAATTTACTGTACAAGGGGAAGGCAACTAGAGAAAAAAGCGGTGGGATCTTTCTATCTATCTTTTATTTTTACCCTTCACATGAATTTTTGTACAGAAAACGATTAAATTATTCACTAATAAAATCCTACCTAGGAAAACAACAACTTATTTTTCATTTATTTTTTACATTTCAATCTGACTAGTTATTATATTAAAAAATATATTATTCAAAACACTTATGTATCCACTTGTTACTGATTCGCTGCGAAATAGACTTAAAAATAATACATTTTTGTTTAAATCTTAAGTAATTAAAAAAAAAGAAAGAAATGACAGAAAATGAAAAATAACTAGTGTTATTGCGCCCATAATTGCGCCAAAAATATGCCCTTAATTTTTAAACGCGGATACAACTGATAATTTTTTGCATGTATCCTACCAATATTATTATTAGTGATCAAAATAATATTTAAAGGTAAAAATATTGCATCAATTAATTTTTAACCATTCATATGCAACAAATTTATATTTAAAAAAACACACCTGGAAACTAGCCATTTCTTTTGCCTTTTTATTAAATGATGGAAATAAATCGAAAGATAACTGATCTCTTATCATAACTGTATTTAAATCATATGAATCTTACCAGAATTTCTTTTGGATATTCTAGAAAGAAAAAAAAAATGGGCTAAGGGTCGATCTTTGGGAAAAATGACGCGGGAATATTTCTGATAATATCTGTCCAGAGCATAATGAATCGACAGATAGTGAATCGATTTTTACTACACTATCAAAAGTGAACGGTAAACTTTTTATGAGATGACTCGACCAGGAACTACCGGTCCCTGTCCCCCCGCAGAGATTAGGACAACAAACACAAAGGGGTTTTGCGCAAAATGAATGTGAATAATAAATAACGGTCGAGTCCACTTCCTGTTTATTTCCCGTACTTTTCTGGGATAGGGGAAAAATCTAATGAAAGTGGGTTGGGGCGAACTCTGTGGGGTATGAGGTCATTTTACAGGAGGGGGAGACGGTGGGTAAATTTTCTGAAATTACAAATAACCTCGACAAGGACGAAAAGTGCCGTTGTACTCCAGGGACCAACGGGGGGAGGTACTGGTTTTAAACACCCTTACGCAGGGAAGGGGAACGGATAGAATTTCGATTGTTTTGCTCACCGAAGGCATAGGCCGTGTAAAACTAGACGACGGATATAGCTATTAACAACTACACGATTCAGACAGTATGGATTTAGAGGACAGAGTAAACCCATGATTCAAGGATTAAATCTTTCCTTTTAAAAGTAAAACATCTATAAAAATATTGCTTTGAAATTAGTTTATATTATTCAAAAGAACAGTTTGGCATTACTTTGCTATCAAACTCCCATTGTTCGTAGATACATACAATACATACACAAAATGGAAATAATAAACATTTTAATGATTAATAAAAAAAATTCTATCGACGATTATCAAATATTCTATTCACGTTTAGCTGCTGTTAATATATATAATAAAAACTCACAGTTTAAATAGTACTTGTAAATGGTACGTATTATACCGTCTTAGCCAACGATCGCCAACGGTTTAGTAACTCATTGGCGATGGATTTAAATTTGACGATAAACGGATTACATTTTTGCCGGATTGCCATAATTGGGGGTTTAGCAACTTATTGGCGATGACTTCAAATTTCTCGATAAAGTTGGACGGTATAATACGTAAGTATCTTGAAAATATAGATAGAAATAGAATAATGTATATCAGTTTAATTGAGTGAGGTTGCCATTTTTTCACCAAATGAGAGACAGAAAATAATTTCACATAGGAACATCTAAGGGATAATGTCCCCCTCCCTCAATTAATGACTGGATTGAAAATAAGTTTTAAACGATATATATATTATTTCTCACGCTGAAACAACTTATTCACAGAATGTGAACTTTCATAAAATTTCTTAAAGAAGGTTAATTTCAACTTCAGATGACATTATTTAAACAAATAAAATGATCAATGAAATATTAATATATTTCAATAAATAAGGACAAAAGAAAATTTGAAATATAAATCAATCAGTATTTTGGGTAAAATGAACATAAAATAACAACGGTTACAAGCGAAATTTCTTATAAGAAATCCATTATAATTTAGAATAAAAATTAGTAAGACACCCTTTGAAATAAATTTGCAAACCATAGTAAAGTAATTATTACAAATCATGTCAAATATATGAATTCCAGACGAAGTTTTGATGCTGTTTTAAAAAAGATGTTCCTTAAAAGAGTCAAATAATAAATATAGTGGTTTTATTGTGGAATTTTAATAAGAATTATTCTTTTGTCTGGTTTAAAAGATAAAAAAAGTATTCAAGACGATGACGTTCAAAAAAATCACCAACAATTTTTTTATTCGTTTAAAACAAAAGTGAATAAATATCCCGTAAATTTTATATTGAGAGTACATTTTTTAAAATTATAATTAGGAAAGTCTGACTTTCCCAACTAGTACTAGTTCAACATGCATACTAGGACATTCAGATTTCTTAGTTATTGAGTTTTTATGGGATAGTTACTGATATATATTGAATGAAATTAAAAATCCGTTGATACCTTGTTTTTATATACCTTATATTTAGATCTTGCCTCCTACCTTTTGTGAAAAAAGGAAAGAATAATGTGCCTGCTGCACAGTTCTGCAAAATGCGCAGACAAATCACGTAGGAAGATTGTAAGGTTTTTTTTGTAGATATGGTTTGCTAAGAGTTTATTTCGGGATTTTGCCGCTTTTCAAGCTGATAAAATGAAAGGTCACCCCCTCCCCCACAATGCTTACGATTCCATTTCTATTTTTATTAGTATTTGCCAATTCCTGCTTTTTTTTACTCCCACATCTGCAACTAACGGGCAGCTGTTGTAGACTTTGCCTCTTTTTTCCATCTTTTTTTAAATATTTACTCACCTTTTTATTCATTCCCACCAGTAAGTTTTCGGGACAGAAAACAGAAAACCTAAACGTTTTTTTTTTTTTTTTTTGCTCTTCATTTCATTTCTAGAAACGAAAGGACAAAAAAAAAAGTCTTCTGCAAATAACAATAAATAACGGTTTTCTCTGAAGTTTCGTACCTCTTCCTGTTTATTTTACGTACTTTTAGGGTGAGGTCACGATATAGGGGTGAACCGAAAAGAGGGGAACTACTCATTCGAGAAGAGGGGGGTTAAGGCAATAAAAAGGGAGAATTACCAGAGTGTCCGGCACAAACAATTTCGGGTGGGTGTCGGGTGCAAATATAGTGAATAATATAATGAAGGGCAAAAAATGGAAATGGGCAAAATATAAAAAAAAGAGGAAATCGTAAAAAAAAGGGGCCGTAATACAGGTTTGGGATTGGAATTTGGAAGTAATTTGTGCTTCAAGTCAAGCTTCCAGCTGTTGTTTGTGCACCTCTGGTAGATATTTTGTCCAATTTTCCCCTGGCCCTTTTATTCCATTAGTCCATATGACATGTTTATTTGCAGCTAGCTAGAAGCTAAAATTAACTTTTTTTTTCCATACCTTATGGTATGATTATTTTTTATCCTTTCTCTTGTTTTTATGAAGGTTGGCAGGATGTTTAAGTATTAAGATATGCGATGAAGATCATGGGTGCACACGAAATGGAAGAAAAGCAACTATTGTTTTCAATGGGAAGAAATTTTTTTTTATAGCGTCATTGAATTGCTCGCTTTCAAGTTTTTATACGCTGAGGCTCATTATAAAGATACTCGATTGTGCAAAGAATTAGTACCTAAGCG
This sequence comes from Argiope argentata, assembly GCA_026289955.1. NCBI lineage: Eukaryota > Metazoa > Arthropoda > Arachnida > Araneae > Araneidae > Argiope > Argiope argentata. The sequence goes on along the minus strand of JAOUZG010043906.1, from coordinate 5,357,310 downwards.
AACCCACAAAAACAAAATAAAGTGAAATAATGAGAGGAAGAATGATTTTGTGATTGTTTTTGCAGGGAAATATCAAAATAGAAACTTGCCAAGCTGTGTCTTTTTTTAATATATGAATTAGTAATAAGAATATTAAATGTTTATATGACAAACATCTTTCATTACATACTGAGATATTTGGGATTCGATGCTTTATTCACTTAGCCAGAAGCTAATTTTGTACATATTTTCTTGCAGATCTACCTTGAAACAGTTAATTTATGCTTTTATTCCCTTTTCTGAGACCTTTCCATAATGTAATAATCATTAATCATGGATTATAGAAGACAAATTACACCTTAAATAAATAAAGGAAATGGAAGCCTTATTTTAAGGTATAAAGAATTCTTATTAACTTATTTATATAGTTTCAGATAAAGTAATGTAGAGCAATTTTTTAGAGAATGTAAGATTAATTTTCATTCAGTGCAACAGCACTTTTGTAGTTATAAGTAAACCTTTTCTCAAAACATTAAAAAAAAAAATCAAATCCCAAAATAAGATCACATCTCTAACCGTGAACTATATTAAAGAAATTTGTTTTAATTCTGTGATTCAGTGCAGAAAAAGCGCATGGCTCAAGCCCATAATACCCCCCTGCTTTCCTTAAAATATTTGCTTTGAAAGTGAAAGAAGTGTACGAATATTTTCTAATTCCTCTCGAGATTGACGCAATATAATATAATAGGAATCTGTTTGCCTATTACCACCTATAGGAAAAATAGGTATTATTACCTTTTCAAATTTCGATACTTAATTTTAAGGCATTATCATCAATAAAATGAGTGAAGTTTCATCTTGTGATTATATATATATATATATATATATATATGAACAATTTTTAAAAAAGAAGGGTAACTCCGAAGTAAATATAATGATATAAAGAACAGTAGCACTAAACTACAAGAAAATATTACTGGTCTCACGTGACTTTACCACGGGAGGGGGATTGGAAGGAAAATTGAGCTGCACTATCAAGGAGGAAGGAGGAGAGGGGTGCCTGTAAGCACCGAGTTTCCCTTATTGATGGCTATTGAGACGTTTGATCGCCATTTTCCATCTGCGCGTCCAATACAGCAGCACGTGTGACCAGCTGCAGATATGACAGCCGGAAAAGATTTATAGGAAGCCACATATTACTCTGTCTAGGCTCCCTCTTTTTACTTTTTTTTTCCTCGCTTGAGGGGGGGGGCGTAAAAACAATTTTATTTATTCTTTTTTTATTTGAGAAAAATAAATAGATGAAATGGTAGTCATGCAATAACTTGATTGTAGACACTTTTCTAGAATGGCTCTGATGTTCAGGCACGAAAGGTGGTATCTTTTCTTTTACAGCACCTGCTGTAACCTGAGTAATTCAAGAAGCTGAGTGATTATTTAGTCATTAGAGCTGATGCTTCTGTAATATTTATTTTCTAGACTGTTCTGAAGAGAATGGTATGATCCAGATTCTCTTAAAGCAGTCTTAATTCGTAACTCATGCATTTTTTTTTTTAAATTATTTTTCAATTTTTTGGTTTGAGAGCATATTTTGCTATCTATTCTATCTGAAAAGTTTCTTTATGAAACAAAAATTAAGAATACAATAGAAATTAAGCATTAGTTACTGCTTTGTAATACGGTTACTTGAAATATTATTTAAAATACAAAATTTTTGAAGTCTAGATGTTTTTTTTTCAAAAAATGAACATTCCTTTTACCACATTTAAGATCTTGATTGAAAGGAGGGAGCCTATAAAAGTTTCAAGACCCTATGTTATTTTCCGTAGACCTACTTCGAAAAGAAAAATTAAATGCTAAATGATGCTTATTATGAAGGTATATCAGTTAATAAGCAGACAGACATTAGAATTTTATGAAACTTTTTGAAAAAAGAAAAAGGAATATTAGAGTTCCTTTTTTTCAATTCTGCAAATGATGGAAATAATAAATGAATGGGTAGAATATCAATTGATTATTTTTTTTATTCTTGAGATTATTTAACCCCCTTTACTAATCCCAGTTTCAAATAAAATGCAGCTAATATGGGCAAAAATATCTTGTATTACTTACCGAATTCGGAAACAACAGCAATTATGCATAGTAAGTTATTCTCAGGTGTATATTATTAAGCAGAATTACAGCCAACATTGCTTTTTTTCCACAATTTCTAGCAACTTTTACTCAAATGCAAATATATAATTTATGGCATACAAAGATGAGTATTTTCTATGTGTATGAGTAACACATTAATGCCACTTTCATTTCTGTCCAGGTAAATTATCTTGTTATGTCGAAAACGTGCCGTACGTTCTATTTCCCAGTATTTTCCTATTCCAATGGCATGGCTAATTTCTATTAATTAGGCAGAGGGTGAGGTAATCGCAGAGGGTTAGGCAATTCTGGTTGAGCTAATCGTTTCTCAGAAATTCAATTGGCGTTTTTGTAACGAATGATCAGAATGGAATGACGATTGTTTAATAATTCTTTAATGGTAATGTTCATTAATACAATGGATTATTTTCTCGATGTATGATCTAATTTTAATTTAGCGCGAAAATACTGTATAAGTCTCAAGAAATGCAATGGTATGTTGGAAATATTTAAATATTTCAATTACGGCTATTTTTATTATCGCACAATTATAATTTCAATTCATTTTTATCACTTTGTCACTAATCAATAATTTTTGAATCGATAAAAAAAATGCTGGTTATTTTGAATGATATAAAAGTCAATAAAAGATCAACTAAAAGACGTTAACGATTCTTCCCTAAAAATTTCTTTTTAAAAAGGAATTCTGGCACTTCAATTTCTAAACGGAAGAATTATTTGTAGCTTCGAAATAAAAAAATAGAACTTGAAAATTTTATATCATTATTGCGAATATTAAAACTTTAAACTGATGAAACTAGTTGCTAATTTTAGTGAAATATTTTAAATGGAAATTTTGAATTTCCTTTGACTTGTAAGGACTGAAGATTCTCAGAGAGGAAAGTGATTTCATATTTTAAGTAGCCATAATATTTTACATTAACTTAAGGTAGCAGCATACAGTAATTACTGGATTACTTTTTTTTAAAAAAAATAAATAAAGTATTGAGCCAAAGTTGTCCCTGTAAAAAGTATTGAGCCAAAGTTGTCCCCCTTTTCTTTCTAAGAACAAAATATATAGTCTTTCTAAGAACACAATATATCAAAAATATTCAGTTGAAAGTAAAGGGTGTCCAAAAAGTTCCCGTACTCCAAATTTAAAAAAATCATCGTCCATGATTTTTTTTTCAAGTATATTAAATTTTGCCATACGAGTAATGAAACCATGGACATGCTTGAAGCGTTTTCCGGCGATCGACTTATCTCAAAAAATCTTTGGCCACCTCGATCCCCTGATCTGACCATCCCGGACTTTTTTCTGCGGGGATATTTAAGGGACAAAGTTTATGAAGGTGATTCCTCAAACAATAGATGATTTGGAAATCGCAATTACCCAAAGGATACAAGAAATCACTCCAAGCATGTTAAAAAGCGTCTCGAAAAACATGCGCAAACGAGTTTAGCTTTGTCTCCAAGAAAGGGGTGGACATTTTGAACATTTTTTCCTTAGCTATGTCGAAAGTGCTTTTTATGATTGTCATAAAAAATTTTATTTTTAAACCTATTGTTTTTGTAAAATAAATTCACAAATCATCAGTTCGTTAATATTTTGGACACCCGGTATTTGTGAAAAAATAAAAACATTCAAAGCTGGGATATAGCCTCCCCCTTCCAACAGTCTCCTTCCCCCCGAAAGCAATCATGACCTATGATTCACCCATCATAACATCAATTCTTCCAATTCTCCCTCTACAGTCCAAAAACACAGGACAGAGGAGTCCCCAGACCTCCCACCCATTACAAATACACATTGGTGGAAATCGGGGAATGGACCGGCTTTCTTTTTTCACGGGTGAACAGTCTGGGGCAATGCCTTGTGCCCGGGCGAAAGGAAGATTTTATGGGAGTTTTTCCGAATTTGGAACGGGAAGTTGGAAACAGGGGATACAAGAATGGAGGGGACGAGAAACAAAATGATGGCGACGTTGTTAGAAATGGTTTCGTGTGACGTCACAGGGTCTAGGAACATGCTGTTATTATGTTCTTGGGCGGAGCCTTTATCATTTCCCTCTTCTGCTCTGTTCTTTTTTATTTTTTCGGTAGTTAGCGATATAATAGAATTTAGCAAAGGTAGGAAAGGGGATGGATGGAAGAAGCAGGGTGTTTCCCCAACCTAGTTTTTCGTATGGGTGTGTGGAGTGTGTGTGTTTTTGTATATTAAGTCTAATGAAAGCGATACAAACACATTACTGGGAAATCGCGCGGAATTAATTTTTGAATAAGATATTGTCTCATTTGCTGTAATGCTTCTCGTGAATCTATGAAAGATAAAGTACTCGGACTTCAGCGGCTTTTGTAAGAATTCAAATCTTGCTTCATGATTCCCCCCCTACCTGATGCACCTTTTAAATTAATGATACTTACAAATTCTTATAGAAAAATATTTTTAATGTTTTGAAGTACGAGGCATTTTGAATTTAAGAGAAACAAGTGATATAAAAAAAATTAAGTCAATTCATAGGTAAACAAATAAAAAAATTATTTTAGTTACTTTTCATGAAATGAACATTTTAAGCCTAACTTCCTTTTCTTGGGAGAAAAACCAAACTGAATTTGCTATTCGAATAATTTCATATTTTAGTGAAATAAACTGACTAAATGATTGAAAATTTTTGTTTTTTATCCTTCCCCCAACTAAATATGGAATACTACGAGACATATAAATAGAAAATTGTTACTCGAATGAAGAAAGCATCTTTTTACATTCCATAAAGAAGAATATTTATAAATAGTAAAATGCTTCCCATTTTTCGAATCTAAATATATTGTTTTCTAATTATTAATAATAATAATGATAATAATAACAAAAGAAAGCCTCTCTGGATGTATCAGATTTTAAGTTCACATTATCATTAAGTTAACGTAACATAAAGGAATCTTTAGAATGCCACTCTCCACCCCCCCCAAAAAAAACCGATTCTATAAAATAAAATACATAAAAGATTTAAATTAAGAACCGAAAAAAACAAGAACATTAATTAATTTGAGAAATGTTCTCAACCATTTAATCTATTTTTTTTGTGTATATATGAGTCATTACATAGCTTTAAGCGTTGTTAAGTTATATTACCTATCAGAATAGTAAAAAAATGTCAATAATCATAAGTTCTCTGGCTCTTCAGTTTTAGGGATTTGAAGAAAGAATAAATGGGATGTTTTTTACGTCACCTGCCCTTTTATTTCGAATAAAAACAATCCCAAACAGAAGATAAAGAAATATAATAAAAGTGTCCAAATAAACACTAATCGAATCTCAATTTTCTTCGCAAAACAATTATGAATTTTTTTTCCTTTACTTATATATCAGAAATCAATACTGAGCTCGAAATATAATTAGATAAGCTTCGATTGGACGAGAAGGTGGGAAAAAATAATGCTTTCAATGTTTTTAGAAAACCTCTTATTGGTGACAGAAAGAAAAAAAAGTATCTTATGGGAATAATAGACATAGGCACCTGCTGATAATCTGAAAAACTGGATAAAGCGTACAAGAATTGGAATGGATTCGTAAGAACACTTAATTCTTCTTATTTGATATATTTGTATTGATTCGTTTCTGATGCAAGATGAACCTGACAATGTAAAATATATTATTCTCTAGGTTGAACGCAAAAAAAATCTTCTGTTATTTCTTTTCCTTTTTGAAAAATAAGATAATTTTTACTAAATCTAATATTATATTAAGCAACCCCTTTCAAAAAAAATTTTCTAAGTAGAAAATGTTTGCAAATTAATTAATTTGTTAGGGAAAATGAAAAAAAAAAAGAAAAGAAATTATAATAAATATTTATAAAAACATATTAACAAAGAGGGTGGGGTGGGGGATTGTGCAAAAGACAAAATGAAAAAGAAAAATTATCAATATTTCAATACGAGGCATACATCAACATTAAAAAGAGTCCCTTTTTCATTAGATCAAGGTTTGGAACCAATATAAAAATCCGAATATCAAATACTGTTTCAATAAAAATAATATTTTAACATGTGAGCTTTCAATCCAGTCTTCCCATGATTCTTCGATTATAAACCCAAAATTTGGAGCTAATACAAACAATCTGACGATCAAGAAATATCTCAATAAAAATTGCAACGTTTCCACGCACAAAATATATTGAAGTTTTTAACCCTATCTTATATCAGCGCCTTGAAGATAAATCCAAACCAACACAAACATTATGATGATGAAATAATGCCGTGATAGAAGTCACAATATTTCAACATGAAACACATTTATACCTTGAAAGGTCTTTGTTGCCCAATTCTCTGACAATTCTTTGAAGACAAACCCAAAGTTTGGAAGATGCACAAACAGAAAGAGCCTACCAACTGGCAAACAGCAAGAAGGCGAAGAAAGGCTTGTGCAACTGTTGCAAATCAATATACATGTCCCTATTTATATATCCAGGAATGATGAGATTGAGATCCAGGGAGGATTAGGCAGACTCCGTCAGCTAGGATGGGAATTGAATTTGTACCCGCAGGGCTAACAAATGCTACAGAAGCTGACTCGGCGGCTCATTCATTTTTTTTTCTTTTTATTTCACTGTTTTTCTGTTCCAGACCCTGCTCTTCTAGAGAACAACGGATTTTTTTCTCCTTTCCTTCCCCCGAGTGTCAGAAATGGTCACTCAGATCCCCGGTCACCGACTCATTGTGCCCTCTCCCCCCCCTTGCGGAATCAGTCGTTTCATTATGGCGCCATTTTCTTTCTTTTCCAAGAATCTATTGTTCGATATTTAACAGCTTAGTCAGCTACTGCATTCAACAAATTTTGAAAAAAAAAAGAAAGAAAGAAAGGTTTTTGAAGTACTTAACTCGCTTTGGATGGCGGCTGGACCTTTGATATCATATTCTAAGTGGGGCAGAGACACTTCACTTTGTCTAGAACGGAATTTCAAATTCCTAGGTTAAAGAAATATCGTTTTTATCTGACTGAGGATATGTCAAGTCTACTTTTGAAATTTTTGAAACACCTACTTCAGCTACTCCTGACAGAGACCGGACTTTAATATCCAAATGGAAGGGGGAAAAAAACTTATTTAAGTGTGGTAGGAATTGAATACAGAGTGATTAAAACGTGACTTTTATCTGATGGAAAAAATGATAAGATTGAAGGTGATTTATACTTTTTCCTTTGCTTTCCCCCCTCAACTTCCATATAGAAGATATATTTTTGATTCTTTACATATTTTCAAGAAGGCAGAAAATTTCATATTCATTCAAACTTACAATTACAATTCAATTACAGCGCGCTTTTCAGAATGATTGAAAAAATCTCATTTTCTATGTTAGTTAAAGATTATAAGCAATTTTTAAAAGTCAGAATTCGGTATTCAAGAGAAGGAGAGAAGAATATATGTATTAAGGCTCAATGATTGAAAGTGTACAGAAAATAAGTTGACTTAATGATAATTTTAAGAAAAAAATTAATATTGGAAGATGTATAGAGACATAAACAAGGATTCAAATAGTAAATACTAATAAGGAAACGAATTTGGACTAGAAATAAGAATGAACAAAATTAACACTGGGATAATTTATGGCAAAAAATTGCAAAATATAAAACGCCTTTTTTCTTTCTATTTTGGAGTAAATAACAATAATATAAAAGACCATATTATATGATTAGGTTGTATTTAGGATTTCAAATAAGTGTATATTTAAACTCGTCTTAAAAAAAACCCCAACGGTATCAAAATTTACAAGAAACAGTAGACTACTTCGCTATCAATAAAATTAAAACAACTCTTTTTTATTTCTTTCAAAGGAAGAGAAATATTATCAATGAATACAGTTAATGCCTCTTGTATTAATAAGTCACTTAATATGACTGTTTTATTGTAAAAGAACAAAAACTTTAAGCTAGTTCAAATGTTTACAATCTGTATAACGGCACTAAATTCCGACAAAACAATAGTAAGCAACAAATTAAAATAAATAAATATACCTTTATATATTGATAAGGTTATAACGAGCAACGAATTATGCACTAACGAAATGCGCAGAGCAAAAGGCAATGCGGAGTCTAAAGTATAAGATAAAAGTGGATTGTAAAGCTGGTAGTTTCGCGTCCTATTGACTTCCGATCCGGAGGAATTTCTGCCGGACACTATTGATCTTGTTTTCCCGGTCTGGCTCCGCACAGCGAGCGGCTGAAGAATTTTATGATCATCGGTTATCAAGCGCCGATTTAAAGAACTGTTTCAGTTAAATGTCCGCTGGAAATTTACGTTGATCTGGTCCGCTGTTTGGTGATACCAAGGGGAAGGGGGTATCTCTACTTGTTACATTTGAAGTTTTCATATCTTTTGCTTTATTTTTTTAATTTTTTTTTTAAATTTTTTATTTTAAGAAGAATTTTTGGTTTAATCATACATTATCTAAACCAATTGATAACGTTCTATTTATTAAGTTCTATGATTTTAGGTTGCAAAAAAAAAAAAAAAAGGAATTGCAATCATTTGAAAAAAGTATGTACTTAGCCAGATAAATAAATAATAATAAATAAAAAGAGAGAGAGAATATTTATTGTTGTCGTAGTCTTACGGCTATTTTTTTACCTTCTCAGAATTTCTAATTTTATTTAAAATGAGTCCCTTCTTCTTATATGATATGAAGAGAATTAAAAAAGAATAATTTGCTTAATCGTATAATTAAGTTTGTCAATAAAAGCAAATGAAGATATATCCTAAGTGTTTTTGTCCCCAATTTCCTTCGTAAATAAGAACCATAAATATTCTAAATCCGGTTTCATAATCTTTAAAAGTCAAAAAATCGCCCGAGAAGCAATTGAAGCCGGAGATCAATTAAATACTTTAAATCTTCACCAATTTTGCTGAGATAAAATCATATTACAGTATAACCTATGTCTCAAATCATTTTAAATTTCATCGGAGTTTTTACAGAATGCAAAGGATGAGTAGCTTATTACTGTATGCACTTAAAAGGAATTGATTTTGATATTGATTATAATATGCGCGGGATTGCATCTTCCAGCCTTAAAAAATTGAAATACAAACTACTGAAATTGTTTTATGTTTTGACCGCGCATAACGAACCTATCTTAAAATCAAATATATATTATTATAATTAATGGAAAAATAGTTGCATTTCTTCAGTCAGAAAACTGATTTCGCGCTCATTAAAATAATAATAGGAGCTACAGTTTAAAAACAGCTTCTTTCAAATGTACAAGATAAAATACAAATTTTTTTAAGTCAAATCTATTGACAATGAGAGCGTAGTAAAGTAACTAAAGCTTTTATCGCATAGTTTTGTTCTCGTTAATCGCTTATTTATAGTTAAGTCTTGTGTTTCTGATTTATTTTTCTATATAGATATTCAACTATAGATAAAAAGACAATAATAATAAGCTGCTGATGGTTTTATTTATATCCCTTAATTTCATTAGCTTACTTCACAGTCTTTTTCGCTTCCATTCGTATATTAAACTGTTTCAAATCCCACAATATTTCAAATGTATTCACGCACAAATATTTCGATTACAATCTTTAAACTACGCACTAGTTTCATATTCCGAAAAAAAAAATGAAACATTCAAAATGAAATCTACGATCGCGAATTTCAAGTTATCATGCGGGCTCATTATTATTTTTAAGTCATTATTTGTCTTAATTAATTTTTTAAAGTCATTAACCAGTTTAAACCGGTTCGAAACAATCACGAGACTTCTCTATCGGTCTCTATTCTTCTATAATATAAATATAATGATATTTTTTTTAAAACTTTCATTTTCAATTTTTCAAGCTGGCAAACAAAGTTTAGGAGCTCGACCAGTTTTGAGATGTTATAACAGTTATGATGTCATAGCTCTACGTCAACCTTTTAAACAAGCATCTGTTGTGAAGAAGCGTACGTAATAATAAAGCAATACTGGTAAAAGAAGGTCAAGCTTTAAAAAACGCATCTACTTTCAAAGAAGCAGATATAATAATAATGCAATACTGGTAAAATCAGTAAAAAAATTTTTTCAACCGATAATTCCCGGTGATCTATAATTTTTATTTTTTCCGTAAATTTCGGAGACACCAAAACATCCAAACCAAACATTATGTTCTCCCATAATAAAAAAAATAAGGGGAACCGTGGTATAAATAATTAAAGAATGCTTTTAATTGGTCTGGATAGACATAACCATTCATGTTAGTATAAAAAGGATACCTTCATACATATTTCGAGTGTATGGATAGTAAACTGCAATGCATGAAATCCATGTTATTTCAAAGAAAGAACACCAATAAATATAATCCAGGGACAGCTTTCAAACGGTTCTCCCACCAAGCACTAAATGCCCACCCGCTAACAGAGGAGCTTAATTCCTTCAATCCAAATGCAAGCGACCCTCATCGATCGAAAAAAAAAGCCTCGCTCTTCTCAGTCAGATACCTGATATCTTCTTCACCTGAATAAAGCGAGGGGGTTGAGTGCGGCCCTTCCCAAACAAAAGACGCCAGGAGGAAAGTGGGCTCTAGTAATTAAGCAGTATTTCCTTAACGGAAACCGGGAGCCGTGCCCGTTACGGTACCCCTCCGGGGAGGCACAAGAGTCTTGCACGGACCAAGAAGTCCGACTCCGTGAAATTGGCCCTGACAGGAGGGGGCTCCGGCCCTGCTAATGGTGGCAAATGGCGCCTGTCACCCTGTCAAGGCGAGTCTTTTTATCTATCTGCTTGAGTTGCTGAGATCATCCTGCCAACCCCTCTCTCCAGCTTTCTTTCACCCTTCCAATCAAATGCTGTTCAGCTTGACACCTGAAGTCATGAAATCGTACTTAGAGGTGAAAAAGCAAAATTTGGGACTGATTTTGGACATCTTTGTCAGTTTCGTAGATTACTCTGATCTGTAATTACAACCAAGGAATATGAGATTTTTTTTCCTTTGAATAGTTTAAACTAATTAAAATAGCAGCTGATTTCCAAAATGTACGTCATTTAGATTATTTAACCCAATTAGATTGTTAAATAAAGACATTTCATGTATATATATTTTCCCAGAATCTCTAAAATTTTTATTGATATTGAATATTTATATCCTTTTATCGATTGTATAGTGATTTTCAAGAAATAGAATTTTGCTTTCTGAATATTTTATATTGGCTTTAATTTTTATACGGTTCGGGCATCTGAAACAATTTATTTCTTAATACAGAAGGAATCTCCTTAATAAAATCGTTTCTTTGATTTTAAATCAATCAAAACTTTTTATCATCATTTCTGTTTTGAGGATTAATATTAATAAGAAGCCCGCCATGCAATCAGCGTGATATATTTTCTTTCCTTTCTCATATGCTTGAAAGGCTAAAATCATCCATAAAATCAATTAAATTATTTAAATATATAATGATAAAAAAGTAAATACTTGGAAGATTTGGATAATGTTTGTCACATATTTGAGTTTACCTTAATTAAAAAATTTTTTTGCAAAGGAATAAAATCTTGTTCAATTATTGTAAATGCATTACAAATTTAATAAATTGGGTCACTTATATGGAATTTCCTCAGAGAGTAGAGGCGGATGTGTCTAGACACATTTTTGTCATTTTTTTGATTTTTTGTGTGCTTAAAATGAATTAAAAATAGCGATTATGTTGAATAAAATTTTTGAATCGATTAAAATAGCTAGCTAATTTTAAACAACTTTGCCATACTATAAATCATTTTGATACTCTAAATACATGAAATAAAACCATAGAAAAAAATATTGCTTCCAAAGCTTTTTAACCTATTAATTATTGACCACCCATTGTGACAAATAGGGAATTTTAGGTAATAGAATTTCCGCAAATATGTATTTCAGCTCTATTGCATTAGTATTTTCATGTACAATCAAAATTATAAATTAACTATTATTTTCCTGAAACATTTTAGTTGCATTCTTAAAATTTTAGAATCTTTATTTACACAAGACATTCCTAAAATGGTAATATTATTAAGAAATATTGATTTATGGAAAACAAAAGAAATGTGACCTGCATCAATTGTAACTTTAATCCGTTATATACTATGGTTTTATTTAAAATACACAAGATAGATTTTATAGATATTTTCAATCTAAAAAAATCCCAAATAAAAATTGATATTTCCTATCTGTCTTACATCTTAAAACAGTGATAAAAAATTAAAAAAAGAACTTTAAATTAGGATTGCAAAGGAGTCAAATAATTAAAATTTCTTAGAGTGTATGAAATCGAATCAAAATGCAATAATCCTCATTTGATACTTTCACCACTTCATATTTCCTTTTTTGCCATTTCATTAAACTGAAATTTTCCTACAGCAGAAAATCAAGTGAATCTAATTTACAGTAAAAAATTCTTCAGAGTGCATCAAATCGAATTAAAATGCAATAATCCTCATTTGATACTTTCCATACTTCATATTTCCTTTTTTTTTACCATTTCATTAAACTGAAATTTTCCCACCGCAGCAAATTAAGTGCATTTAATTTACAGTAAAAACGACTATAAAAAACTCATATAGTTTTAATTAGGTGAAGTGGTTTATTTACACGGTCAAAAGTTACTCCCACATGAGAAATTTATGTTTAAAATCAAACAAACGAAATAATTCAGTCCCCCCCCCCCTAACATCAGATAAATAGGACCGGCATAAAAGCTATTCACAGATGTATGACAGTAACGGAAAGCAGTCTCCAGTATCCCACAAAAAGAGTGAAAAACTGCGTTCATTGTAGCAGAGAGTTGGCCGATTCACAATGTCCACACAACCTGTTTGTTAACAGATCTCCTCGGACTGATTTGCATGACAAATACAATAACTGAAAGACAAAAAAGGCGTTTTCCTCGTGCCTAACTCGATTTCGATGTTAAAATTGGGCGGAAGTCAAACACTTCTCTTTAACGAGTATTTATAGTGGTTGAAACTTTGCAAACATCCGTTTCCGCCTTTAAATTGAAGTCGCGTAATTTTTTTTCTTTATTATTATTATCTGAAACGGAAATACATAGTTTTTTTTTCTGTTTTTAAAGCGAAGAATATGCACTATCACTAATTTTCAGTCCTTTCAGCTAAATTCTGGAAACGGCAAGGGAAATAAATACATTTCTGAGGCTTGAGGGAGTAAAGTTTAAAAGATATAAAATGTGAAACTGAGGATGTTATTTGGTTTTGTAACAATAAGACGCATCTAGCAATATTTATATTTAAAATTTCTTTTTCATATCTGGAACGACTATTATAATTCATGTTCGATTGATGTATTCACCCTCCCATCAAGAAAGACTATTATTATTTCATTTAATTTTGGTCAATAAAGCGACAAATTAAAAGTTAGAAAGAATTTTCACAGCAATGATCTAAGATTTCTTATCTTTTAATTAAAACCGTGCAAGAGCATTACTAGCAAAAAGTAAGATATCAATTATTTGCTAACTTCGTATGCATTCAAATTTTAACTAACTTTTTTGAAGAATGGCTATAAGAAGCGTCTATGTAAATATTTATTTACAGGAATAATTTTAACGATTTTATAACCACGCAGATGGTTTGTGTTCCTTATATTATTGGCATTCCAAAATTAGACAGAGATCCTATAACTATGTCTAATGCATTATGAAAAATTAACTGGAAAATAAGGATTAACTATTTTTAACGGCGTCTCATATAAAATTTAAACCCTTGTTGATGGTTTTAGAAATTACAGAAAATACTATTATATTAATGATAGTATTAAATTTTTAAATAAGCAATTAACAATAAATACTTTAAAAACTAATAAAAAGTTTTAAAAAGAAAATATGTTTCATTATAAAATGAATGATAAATTCTAATAGATCGTTGAAATGATTAATTTATCTCTCGTCACTTGAATTATATATTATATGAAATCTATTTTTAAAGACGGGTGGCAAGCCAAAGAGGTATTTCAGAGAGCGGAAACCTCGGCAGTGCGTCTTTAAAAAAATTTCATAATAATAATAACTAAAACCATCATAAACCCTAATTTGTACTTTAATTGATTATTTAAACTATTTAAATGGATTCATTGAATTAAATTTAATTCACGTAATCAATAATGAATACACCCTATCCTATCTATATTTTCGATCATTATTTTTTGACTATCTTCCATCATAAAAGAATACCGAAAAAATTTTATATAAAAAAAGTTTACAATTGAAAGAAAAAAAAAGTTGAAATTTTGCTGTAGAGGATTTTAGAAGATTCAGAAATTCAATTCCATTTGTATTAAGAGAAGCAATTAACTATCTCGTAGTAGACATCCGAAAATAAATGGAAACTAATTCTTTTTTTCCTTTCTGAGAATCTTCGAAATCAATGCTTGGTGAGCATTCACAGAAACAATTCCCGAATCCTGTTAACCAGGCAAGTGCATCGGGCCCCGCGAATTGATGAGTCCGTCTTTGCCTTCCAAACACACTACTACTAATGCTACTGCTAATAATAATATCACAAATGCAGAAGGGGATATATCGCTGGGAGCAGGATTATGAACCTCCACGATACGCCTTCAATAACATCGATTTCTTTCCCCTTCTCCTGGATGGTTTTCTTTGCCTTCCAACATCAATGTATAGCTGGAAAGCAGTTACCACTGCCGACCTGTGACTTCGGGATGGGTTTTCGGTCCTGGAAGGGATAGAGGCATAATTCATTGGGATTTGACATCACTATGCACTATCTGAAAGGAGGGACACGAAGAAGATATTATGGCGACGCATTATGGAAGGTTAAAAAGGTGTAAGGAATGTCTTTGCGCATATTCAGCGATCGGTTCTCCTCTGACTATATATAGCTATCATTTAACCGGCGTGGTTAGTAAATGTTGAATTAGATATAGAAGCAGTTCAGAATTCTCATTTAACAATAGTTGCTTCTCATATGGAAAATATTTTATTTCTTTGATGTCCCATCTGAGGGTATTATTTAGATTTTTTTTTTACAATTATAGATAAAAAAAAAACGTTAATGTAATTATTTTCTATTTTGATTCATTCTATTGCAAAAATTCGTAGGCATATCAACAAATTTCCTATTATTTCAAAAAAATAATCATTCAAAATATTTTGGTTTCCATCACATAGAATGAATCTATTTCTCTGTTCAGGTAGAACAATTTTTTTTTTACAGTTATACATTCAAAAAAAGTGTTGATGTTATTATTTTCTATTTTGATTCCTTCTATTGCGAAAATCTAGGCATATCAACAAATTTCCTATTATTTTAATAAGATAATCATTCAAAATAGTTTGGTTTCCATCACATAAAATGATTCTATTTCTCTGTTCAGTTAGAACAATTTTTTTTTAAATTATACATAAAAAAAAGTGTTGATGTTATTATTTTCTATTTTGATTCATTCTATTGCAAAAATCTGTAGGCATATCAATAAATTTCCTATTATTTTAAAAAGATAATCATTCAAAATTTTGGTTTCCATAACATAGAATGATTCATTTCTCTATTCAGGTAGAACAATTTTGAGATTAAAAATAAAGTATGATTTTAATCAGTTTCAGAACATATATCTTTAAAAAAATTACAGGAAATGTTTTTTTTTGCGAAAGAATGATAATATTTTAATCTTGCGAGAAGTTCCACTGTAGTAAAACTTTCTGTTATTTCTGTTCTGTTTTGCTGTCCCCCCTCCGAAAAAATGTTTTTTTCTTACCTGTCAAAATAAAAACCGCTTAAATATTAATCAAAAATATTTGTTCCGTTTTTTAAGTTCTAAAGAAATGATAATTTATTTTTATTTAGCAGTGATCTACGTATCAAAATTTTAGCATTCATATTATTTTACTCGAAAATTAATCATCATATTTTTTAATAATTTAATTAAGACCTTAAATATTCTGAAATTTGAATCGATGATTAAATTAGATCAAATCAAAATGCATATTTGGACAATTATTCATCTCTTACCGAATATCAAAATTCTATTACCTCAATAATTCACCTAACCTTTTTTGAAAATATACCTGCCTTTTTAAATATTTTTTTAGCACACCATTTCACCTATGCATTAAAAATCTCAATCAAATAAGCTATGAAATAGTTATGAAAGAAAAAATTCCAGTCTATTAAGAAATAAAGCACCTTTCGATATCCATAAAAATGTCTGATTAGCCATTATTCCAATGCACGGCAAGGTTTGAAAAACGTTACGATTTCTCTTTATTTGCAATTCACACATTTTAGCAGATGAACTATTCACAATTCCGGAATTTAACCACTTTACATACAATAAAGTTTCTGAAACGCTCATCGAATTATTGAATTATTAATTTTAAACCTGAAATTAAGTGAAAGTACTCAGTAATTTAAGATGCTAGAACCATTTAGAAACTTTTCATTATTTTAAAACTTGTTAAATTATTATAGGAATTAAAATAACAATAAATGTTTAATACTGGTTGTGTCATCTAATTAGGAAGTTAAATAAATTCGTATGTCAAGTGGTTAACGATAGAAAAAAATACAATTTAATTTTTAAGCTGTAATTCTTTTCCAGGAATCAACAGTTGTATAATAATGCTGGGGATATGATCATTTACCAAATCATCAAAGCGCAAAACACATAAAACGGAAACGCAATCAATTCCAACGTAAATACAAAAGGTAAAATAGAATTCCTATTATTTGGACTATCAAGCACGACTATCCGTTTTTTTCTCCCATTATTTAAGATAAAAACTTTGTTGACTTCATTGCCCACGTCCGACAGCAGCCAAATTCGTAACATTTTCATTCACCGAACAATTATTTCTATAAACACAATTGAAATGCTTCTCTTTTTTTCATGAAACGATTGCGTTCACCCCGACAGTCAATAAATGAATAGGAACACGGCTTCAGAGTTGAAATACTATTTGCAATCGTCTACTGATATTGATTTATGACAACGGTCTCCAAAGCCGCCTCGGTCTGTATATAGTCTGTAGTAATACGAGTTAGTGTCTCACGAACACAATTTATAGAGGGCTGCTGAACTGAGCTCACATCAGTTGACCTCTAAGAATCGATGTGTATTTGAAGCGTTCTTGTAATTTATGGGTTGTTCAGTGATGTATTTATTTACTTTTGAGAAGAATATATTATAAAAAGAGATCTCTCTGACTTTTACTGTGACATTTCTAAATAATATATCGGATAAAGTGCTGTTTGTAGTAGATGGTCCATTACGCCAAGTTTGATAATCGAGAGAGTTTTTTGAATTAATTTTCGGTTTACTGAGCATGAACTTCTAATTTCAATAAAGAAAACTTGCGAAATTTTTGAAATATTGTAATACAGCACGAATACTTTATAATGTTATTCACTATAAGCATATATGTAATTAACTTATAGATTAAGAATTTCTATTTACCTTTGATGACCTTTCTATAATAATGCATTATTCAGACAATAATGTTTCAGTTTAAAATTGTGTAAAATCACGACGTTGAAAATGTTTGATATATAATCGTCAATCGTACTATCAGAGGTATTTGAATAAATGTTTATACAATTCATGAAAAGATTAGGGAAAATAAAAAAAAACAAATTCTTATTGTTTTAGAAATCAGGGATCTAGAAATAAGTAAAAAAAACTTCTGTAAAAATTCATTTTTAAAAAGAAATTGGGGGAAAAATTGTAAAAGTCCAGCTAATTTCAGCATATTTTTGATATAAAACATTTTTTTGCACAATTTTGATGCAAGTTCTGAAGTTTTTCCTGCTTTTTAAAACCGTAAAAATTAATAAAAAGTATATTTAAAAGAAACAAATTCATACTTGAAAATTATAGTAAAATAAAATCTTAAAAAAAATCAAGGTTTTATCTGTAAGGTCTATGCACGTCCTATCACAGAAAACAAAACTGCCAAATCATAAACAAATATTTTTCTCTCTTTTCGAATTCGTCAATGAGAGTTAGACTTAAAAAAACAACCAATTAACTCCAGAAAGCACGAAAGGGGAAATAAACAAGAATCCCCTCTCTATGCATGTAAGCCTATCAGTTACTATCTCACCTGGAACACACATGCTCGTTCTATTCATCCTGACTCTTGGAGCGTACACACATAGATAAAAAATGACAAATCCGTGTAGCCATTAACCTAATGTAGCAATCCTTATTCTTTCAGCGAGCCACTGGGCGAAAGGGGCCTAAACATCATCACTCGGGGGCAGGGCCCTATAAATCAGGTGGTCGTAACTTTGCGTTGGAGGGAGGAAAATATGTTTTGTCCTTTAGCAAGCTGGTCTGTACGGCCTGGCTTGACAACGGGACTGAAATATGACGCTGTATTTACGGCTCTGAATAGACAATTCTATTTCGATGGTTAAAGGACAGTTAGTTTTTGCACGTCTAAACCATTCGAAAGGTCTCAGATATATATAGAAGCAATTCGAAACACGTGTGTTGCATCAAGTAGCTAAAATTTATTCGAATGTTAGAACAATAAGCTTTACATTGAATGAGTTTTCAGACCCAAAGTCAATCTAACTTTTTTATTTTTAGGAGTTCATAATTCCTTTTTTAAATAAAGAATTTAAAAGAATATATTTTAGTTATTTTGACATCTGAGTTTTGAACACCATAAAAGCTCCGGTTATTTGTTTAGTATATATTTGTTCCCCTAAGAATCGTTTGAAAATTCTATTATAATGTATTATTACTTCTTAAACTAATTGCTAAAGTTAGAGAATAAGAAATCATATTCAATAAATAACAAGGGTTAATAAATTTAATTTAAAAAACATTGGAATAAGTTTTGTAAGAAGAAATACTATTTCATTTTGCTTTACGTTAATTTTTTAATCGTAAACTCACAGGAAATACATTCTCAGGAAAAGAAAGAAAGGGTATAAAATATGTTTCTTTGAAATTTATTTTTAAAAAAACATTTAAAAACCTTCATTCGACTGTTGATATAATTTGTAAAGGAATTATTATTTCAGTAAATTTCAAGTTTGAACGGAAAAAAAAGGCAACATCATAGGAAAAGGGCTTTGAATTTAAAATATTCATTATTTATTATGTGCTTAAGTATATTAAAAAACTTATTCAGAATGTACTCGATTGATTTCAAAGACATGGAAACAAAAGCAGATGACCTTTAAGTTCTCAGTTTATCAAGAACTATGAAGAAAAAAGAAGAGTGCAGAAATAGTTAATTATTAATAATAGTTATTTTTTTTTGAAAAAATGCAAACATTTTAATTTCTTTCTATCTACATCATTTAAGTTGATTCAAATTAATGAGAAAAGTAAGAGAGTTGAAATTTTTGTCGTATTGTTTATGTGGAAATCGGTTTATTTTAAGAAATAAAAATTCCATACAATCTTCTTATTGTATGAAAATATAATCTTACTATTATAATATAAATACTTATCATAAAGATTACAGATTTTCCTCCATCTTTCCTATTATATTTGTGTATATATTTTTTAACATTTTGCTTCGTAACTCAAATTGTCCATTCAATATGTTGCTTCAATCAGTTTTCTAACCAACAGTTTAAAATTAAATCTCGTTTTATGATTTATCAATTATAAATTATTTTCAATTATAAGACTGAAAACTGTTTTTAATTATAGAATACGATTGTGAAGAGAAAAAAATCCCTTAAGTAACATTTGCTTAATCTTCCTCTTTTTCTTATAAATCCTCGTCTCTTTTGTTCCTTATCTATGTTTTAAATGACAATTAGATTTTCTCAAAGTCAAATTATTCATTTTGTTCTCCAACTTCTACATTTGTTCTAATTAGACAGATATATATTGTCTCTCCCACACACACAAAAAAATCATTCGAACTATCAGTCAAATGGAAAGAGAGAAAGTTAATTTTCCTGACAATGGCCCAAAGAGATGAATATTACTTCTAAGCCTTTACCGACCCATTTTTTTTCTTCCTACAAGCATAAGCTGCTGGCTGTCTTGGATGGCCCATCATTTTTTAGACACGAGCCTGTTAATCAGAACACTGTCCAAAAGCCATTCAGAGGGTGGTAAAGCCGCCTTCCAATCTGGCCGCGTCATCCTAACTGAAATATGATCGCCCCCCTTCATCAAAAGGTGTCCCCCCCTATTGCCAAGAAGATAACGAAAGGGGCGTAGGAAAGAAAGATGGTGAGGAGTGCATTGCTGGAGATTCTGCAGAAGCAAAACTCCTTTAAGCCCACAGAAGTGGAAACGGCCAAAAGGGAAGGGGATGGGATGAAGGGAAAAAAAAGGGGCTCCCTGGCAAAAGAATGATAAAGACGGCAGCAGAGAAAATTAAAGGATGGGATCCCGGACCCAATCACGGTCCGGCCAGTCAGGCTCTTCTGTGTACGTCCGAGATGACGAATTGGGTGCGAGGAAGGTCATAAATAATGTCCAGTTTTTGCCTTGTCCGTGGTAAGGGAGCCAGCCAGGGATGCCCATTATTTTACAGTGCCTGCCTGGTCATTGCGAAGGCTTGGCACTGCTCATATGTTGGGGAATTAGGCAGGAATCACGGATTGATAAAAGGGGCATTACGATTTCGTGCAGAAGTCGTGTGTGTCATCACTCTACGTTATTACTGCATGATAGCAAAATTCGAAGATAGTAGAAATATTATTAGTACTGAAGAATATATGAAAATTAATAATTTGAAGGTGATCTTTTTCGTCATTTTTATGTATTATTTAACAGTTTTAACTTATACATTACTGTTATTTTTAAAATTTAATACAGATTTTGAGTATTTTTGTATATCGTAAATTGATAATAGGTAGTTTATTTTATTTTCTAAACAAGGAAAAGCAACGCAGTTTTTCCTTTTTTTATTATAGAAGAATTGATGCTATATTAGGACAATAGAAGATTGTGTATTGCTATATTAGGACAATTTGCGTTGTTAACAAGGGAAGATATGATGCGCTGCTCATTCTTAAAGAAAAATAAGAAAGATATTGAGGTACTAGATTGAAAAAGCACCAAAGGAAATACAATATCCTTTCAAATACCAATTTATATATCTATTTTAAGAAAAAGAAAAATATTCAGGATATTTTTCTCTTTTTAGTAGAGCATATTAATTCAGTATCTGCAAAGTAACATAAGAAAGATTGTTTTGGTATATTCGAAGCAAAAGATATTTAGGACTATATATGATTTCTATATTCCAAAATACATTACTACAGAGTTTAATTAGAAGGCGAGAAATAGTATTCTGTCATTATAAATAACTTTTTAAAGATTGATATCTGATAAAAATAGAAAAAAAGATTTACTAATAGACGGAGAGTTTAATTTAATTCTAAAAAAACTTTTAGCTCAAAGTTTTACTGCTTTACTAAAACTTTTTTTATCAGTGAAGAGTTAATATTTTCAGTTTTAATCTTTTATAATAAGAAAAAACTGTCAATGACGTTTTCCAGCAAAAAAAAAGATGAGTAATTTCTGATAAACGATAACGTGCTTAATTTCATTTATTTTTGAATGCTTTATTTGACACAACGAATCAAAAACCCGTCAAGAATTTCTTTTCCAGATTCACTGAATAATATTTCCGTCTGCATAGAGATTTGAAACTAAATTTTACTTTTAATTGCAATAGGTTTAAAACTTTTTTTTTCTTTCAAAAAATTTCTAAGCAATATATTTATGTATATTTTTAAATCTAAAGAAGATATGTCCTTTAACTGAATAAAATTTTGAATCTAATTCATTTTTTCCCTACAAGATATTTATTAAAAAATATCTAGGTTTAATTTGGAGATTGCCTTGAA
The DNA here is from genome assembly GCA_026289955.1 of Argiope argentata. NCBI lineage: Eukaryota > Metazoa > Arthropoda > Arachnida > Araneae > Araneidae > Argiope > Argiope argentata. The sequence continues at coordinate 5,335,391 of JAOUZG010043906.1, read as the reverse complement.
ACCTTTTTACCGAAATGTAGAAAAATGCAATATCAAGAAAAAACCCATTTTTTTGAAAATTTTAGGTTTTTGCCTTAAGAAACATTGTTTTTACTTTTCCAACACAAAATACTAGCTAGTTAAAGACATTTTCTCTCTTAATTTCAAACGATACTTTTTAGGAGAAGGGGAGGGGGATAAAAATCCAGCAATAGATAAATTAAGAGCCCCTTTACACCTTAAGGAGAAAAAAAGAGGCAGATAGACAAGAAAATGAAAGATCTGACCAAAAACTGTGTCAAGATATAAATCATGACTTCTGCTACTTTACTGAAGCAAAAAATGTTCATCCTCTCCCACATGTTTTTCTTCCACTTTTCCGATAATATAAGAAGCATTTTTCATTTTTTTTTTGGAATTTTTCTCTACAGACATTAATGTATTACATAATAAGCTAATGTAATAATTTAAAAAAAAATACAAATTTGAGGAATAGAAAACTGTTATTTTCATTAAATTCAACACACATTCATTGAATTAACACACTTATTGAATTACAACAAGTTTCATGCGAAATATTAAAAAAAAAACGTTTTAGATCGCAATCAGTTTTTGAGTTCAGAATCTTTAAGTGAAAGTTATATTGGTAATGATTTTTAATATTGTAAATTCATGAAAAGTTTCATAAAATGATTATCTAGCAACTGATTGAACGCTATAATTTGAAAATAGATTTTTAAACATCTTTTTTGTTCATTAATAATATCACAAAAAAGTGTATTTGTGATTACAGAAGCACTGTTAATGAATGTAATCTAAATTACAATGTTGCAATAATTGTGATGGTTTAAATATCCACAACTGTTATAATCATAAATTTACTTAAATTAACGTAAACAGGTCAAATGCTTTTTGTTTTTGTTTCTATTGATTAAAATTAACAAAATAAAAAAAATATTTTTGGGATTTTTTTAATAAACTCAGTATTGGCTAAATTATATAAACGAAACATTTTCGAGACGATAGATAGTATGTTTCATACTTCTATAAAAGAAGGGGAAGGAAATAAATGAAATATTTCCGTTAAGGAAAACTAAAATTACCGCTTTCCTCTTCTATCTCCAATTAACCTTTAATACTACAAAAAAAAAAAACTGTTAAGTTTTTAACAAAATAGAAAGGCTCTGGGACAATATCTGCAGGCAAATACAAATTCGTCTCTTAAATACACTTTCAGATTTGGTCCAAAAACATATCAATTACTCATACAAAAAAGAGGAACATCTTTTCGGATGTTAACCGCCGAACGAAGCGGGTGGAAGAAATAACCCCAGAACACACACACACACCATCTTTTTGTCACAAAGACAACGCATTCTCCTCTCTCCCCAGAGGTTCTCCAATTGTAGGGGGGAGATGGGGGTCGAGGGAGCATTAAAACCACTTGACCATCGCAGGGAAAGCGGATTCCACTCATCGCACGTGACCAGAACACCAGTTGGAATGTTCAGAAATGGTATTCTTCTGCACTTGCACACTTCAAGAGATGTAGTCTGAGGACCCTCGCATTAAGCTGAATTCTATTAGGAGGAGGATGACGTGTTTGTCAGAAGCAGAGGCATTCTTGATGTCAGAAAGGGACTTTGAATACAAGCAACGCCGAGAGAAAATCACTCGATTGCTATTTGTAGATTTAATGAGGAAGTAGGCGATTTGCTTTTTGGAGGAGAGGTCCACTATCTACATTCTCGTCATCACTAAAGTATCGGATATTGTTTCCAATCTATTCCTTGTTAAAAAGTGACATTCATAAAAAGTTTTGTATCTGTCTTCCTTTGAGTTATGTAATATTCTTATATTAATGATAGACTGAAGTATAAAGACAGACCTCCAATGTCAGCAACTTACAGGAAAAACCAATTACTAAATTACTGTTCATCAATTAGATGAGAAAGTGGATAATTTGCTTTGTAGAGGATTTGCCGGATAGTAAGGAATCGAATTATGTTCTCAACATTAATGAATCATCAAATATTATTTTTAATGCTATAAAATGCAGGCAGTTATAAAAATGTAATTTTTTATAGGTATTTGTTCCTAACATCTTTATATATTTTTATTAATACTTTATGATGTCATATTGGATATTACTAAGAGAAGATGAAACATAAACAACTCAAAGAAAAAAAATCGTTGGATTGTTGAGGCAGATTAAAAGAGGAAATTGGTGATTTGCTTTTTGGAGGCGAAAATTTTCGAGATGTGATTAGTATATGTATATCCTACTACTGCTCTACCCATTACAGAATTTAGTAGACTCTTATCATATTTAAGGATAAGAGCGTATGTTTTCTTCTAATTGTAATGTATATCTTACTACCGCTCTAGGCATTACTGAATTTAGTAAAATTTTTTTATCAGATTTAAGGATACGTGCGTACGTTTTCTTGCACAAATGCGATTTATTTTCAGAGATTTGTTTCAATGTTATTATAATTTACATAATAGTCTTATTAGCTCTGTTTCTTTTAACCAACCTCAATTTTAATTTTGGATCAAAATTTATTGCATATTTTTTGAATTAGTAGCATAAAATAATGAAGACATAAATTAATTTTTTTCCAATTTTGTCAGTTAAAAAAATTACTTTTTTTTCAATCTTCGTCTTTAAACTTTGGCAAACAAAATTGAAGGATGGGTAGAGAAGACTTATCTTTCTCATTCATCGATTAACTAATTTAATACCTAAATTTTTTTCAGCATTTATAAGATCCTTTTCAATAATCCTTGAAAGCTATACAACTTTTTAAATACCGTTTAATGAAAACTCTTCATTTATTAACTTATGTTACATTGATTAATAATATTACATTAAGTTTATAGAGAGATATTAAAAGAGGTCCCAATTCCTTAAAAAAGACACGATAAAAAAATAAGGTAACATGGGAATAAAAAACTCACATCTAATTCATGCCGGTGTATATTTAGGAATTAGATAGCGGCGTCGTGCGTCAAAATATCATTTACAGTTACCTTTCATAGCTGAATGATAATGGACCCATTATCATAATTTCGCAGATGCGTTTCGACCATTTTCATTAACTACATCTTTCTTTTTTATATTTTTTTTCCATCGTCGAGTGAGACCTTTTTAATAATTGACACTGCTAAGAAATAGTTGTTTTTATAGTACTGTGGAGATATACATTTGCAATATTGTTTTGGCACAATATAAATTTATAGTACCGAACATCGATATCAGGATTCTTCAAGGGCTCTGCTATTTTCTAAATATATGTTTCCCAGACATAGACATTAGTGTACATGTTTCCCAGACATATACAATTACTATTAGAAGATTTATGATATTAAAAATGCCAAAGGGAATCTTCAAACACTGTTCATTTAAACATGAATTAAAAGTTAAAATTGTATTTTCAACTGTGTATATTACAAGAACGACCCTAGTAGCACACAAATATTGTACAATATTGATCAATATTCGCAATATTGTATGATATTGTTTAATATCATATAATATCGCATAATATTGTTCAATATTATGCTACAGGATGTGCTACCTGGGGATGATTATGATGTATCTAAGATTTGTTTCAAATTGTAGCAAAATTGATATTGAAACTAAACTAAAAGAAAAGCAGGAAAGCAGTTTTAAGAACATCACTGTTAAGTTAAAATATCTTAAATTCGTACTTACCCATTTCCACGTAAGATAGAACGAATAAATTAGTACATTTTCAAGCACATATGAATTTTCTGTTATGGTTAGAATAAAAATATAGGTTCAAATATTAATTTACAAGAAACCTAACTAGAAAATTAAAACAAGAGCTTATATTAAAAGATTACGTGTATTAAATAAAGCTCAACATATGTAATCAAACAATCTATATAGATCTACAAAATATTTCATTTTTCAAAGTTATAATTCATATGGGTAAAGAATTCTAAGATTTTACACTGAATTACGATTAATTTAACTTCTAAAACTTTTTAATTTTTTTAAAAAAATAAATCAGTATTTAAAATATGTAAATGGAAGACTCGTTTACAGCATTAAACTTTGTACTTTTGCAATATCTAACAACTTCAGTCATGGTTTCAAGCAGAGTGACAACATTGGTAGCTAAAGGTATTGACAGTCAAATAGCTGCTTGCATCTGATGACCATTAAAACCATCGGAAGTAGGAGGGAAAGAAACAGGAGAGATTAAAAACAAAACAATAATGACATGCACAAAAATAAATTTTACCAAAAAAAAAGTTTTTATTTCACAACTTTGGTAGTTTGGAGACTAGACAAAATGTTATAAAAGAACTTTGTATTTGTACAAGAAATTCAGCAAACTAAAAGCAAGCTAAAAAAATGCAAATAAGAGTATGCATTCGTGCAGGACAAACTACAACTGTCATAACTAACACAAAATAAGAATATATTGCATTAAATAATAAAATAATATAGTATACAGTTCAACATGCAGGTATTTTTTTGATTATTCTCAACCATGTCTGGATAAGCAACAAAAAACGCACCAAAACTCTGACGATGCAAAACAATGATTATAATAAATAATAAATGGAACTTATTTATATGATGAGTAAAGAATGTGCAGCAAAGAAAGATAAGTTATTTCTTTTAACAAAATCATGCAATTACATCAAAAGACAAATTTAAGAAGTTAATCATGAGACACATATCATTTATCCACTTAACTTCTAAATTCGTTTTAGTCATAGAATTATGTAAAAATCTTCGAATTGAACAGTTAACTAATCCATTCTCATATGCATTATAATAATTCAAGAATATGAATACAAAAACACTTAAAAACAATTTTCTTAAAAATTTCAACATTTTCATAAAATTTCAAATTCCAGAGCAAATTGATTTTGATTTTCGAACACCGGAAATGCGGCCTCTCCACAGTGGCGCATTTATATGCTTTGCGAATTTTCAAAAAAAAAAAAAAAAACTTATAATTTATGACGATGCAAAATATTTGCGATTTAAAAAAGAAAACAAAATAATAAAAATAAAAGCTTTTAGACATAAGTCATCATAAAAATTTACAGGTAACAAATTGTACAAACAAAAAGAAAATTAAAATAATAATAATAATAATGACATAGCATGGAAACAAATTTTTATGAAAAAAAAATATCCTTCCAACTTGTCTCATTTCATTAATCTGATAAAAATTAACATTAATTCTTAAAAAAATTAAGTATTTAGATACTAAAAATGCGCACACACAAAAAAAGGTTATAAGTGAAAATGGAAAAAAAAAGTACTTTGTTGCACAAATGACTTCGCTCATGATACTATGATAAAAAGCAAGAAAAAACAAAAAAATTAAGGGGAACTACTTCAAAGCTTCAGATACAATTTGTACAAAAAGTTAATATAAAATGGGGGAATACATGATGCTCTGGCCATGGCACAACATTAATAGTTCATTTTGATTGAAAAGGATGAAGCTAAGCATGCATCGGATAAAATACCTGTATTATATCTGCTGTTATCAGTGATGCTTTGCAGATGGGAGGGGTTTAAGTTCAGTGACACTTCCGAACAATGCCATCTTCTTTCATGTCGGAATGAGTGTATGCTTAATCATTATTACATATTCTCTCAAGTGCTAAGTAATGGAAAGAATGGTACCTCCATGAGATTACAGAAAAGAAAGATCTAGATTCTGATATATAACTTAAAACAAAAGGGACAAAAGGATAATTCGTAAAGGATAATTCCTAAAATTCAATAATTGTTGGCATGAAAATTCGAAGGAATGAAAGAACAAAAAGATCGCACATATGAATACGAAAATGGTATGCGATTAAGTTTATATATATATATATATATATATATATATATAAGAATTTTAATTAATTTTTATTTCAAAAGGAGAGTTTCTTAAAGGCAAAAGTTAACACTTTTAAGGAAAGTTCCCACTGAATAAAGGGAAAATATCGACTTTTTTTAAGGGGGGGGGGGTTGAATCCTAATTTCTTCCTTGTCATTTAATTTGGATATTTTAAATTAGCATAAATGGAAGAATCTTCTCTAAACGTATACATTGCAGTCAATGAGATTAATTCTTCGGTAATTATTAATATTAAACTTTCCGAACTTTAAATCGATTATCTTCATTGATAATGGGTTAAATTGATTATTAATGAAGTACGAAGTTAGTTTTAATAATGATCGATTAATCATTTAGTTTGGAGGACTCTTTTAACACATAAGATGTACTAATATAAGATGTACTAATGAGAGCATAGCGTAAATGCCACTATACGGAAGTGTCACTAAACCAAGATCGAGGAATAAAAGTAAATCAACGACTAGGACAAGGTTATTAGGGTAAAGGATGTGGTAAAATTGATCTGAGGGTCAGATTCGATTTTTCTGAGAAAGATCACATCACTAATGAACAAAAAAAGGGGGGCAAAAAACGGTAAAGTGCGGCCACAAGTAAACATCTAAGTCTTATATTTACAATATAGGCAACATTCCTTAAAACAATGAAAAAGCGACATTCTAACTATTCACTTACGATTTTTTCATTATTTATGATTTAACAGTGTACAATACTAATTTTACCCGTTCAAATACTGTGCAAGAAGACAATACAGTCTTCACATTTTGATTTTATTCTAAAGCATTATAGATATGCTTTTTTTAAATATTTTTCCCACTCAGAGAGTTTTTAAAAACACGATTTTATACACACATTTTTTTTTAAATTTTTGATAACTTTTACTGAAATGTGATGGTCCCACAATCTTCTGAGTGGGCTCAATAAAGCATTTTAATGGCCATCAGACAACGTGAAGAAGAATTGTTAAACAGAGGATAAATATGATGATGATAAGCAATATGCACATGTGCCGTATAATTTCAGGTTACAATTCTGCATTGTACTGCGAATAAAAATATTTTTAAAACTGTTTTTGATTTTAATTTCCAATTAACTGAACAGCTTTCCAATTAAATTAAACAATTTCATTGATTCCAGCAAATAATGGATAAACTTCTATCACTAATGGAATTTAAAAATAACAATGTAAGAAGAAAGCTTCATTTCTTGTTAAAATAATTTATAGCAGAAGTTATTAAAATCAAGCTCATAATGTAGTTTATTTTAATAGATTTTCAATGATGAAAAGAGCCAAAAACTTTTAATATTTTTTGTTCCCATTTCTATTTCAGTTTTTTTAAAAAATAGTTTTCATAATACATGGTTTTACATATTTAAAACCACAATTTTCGACCTTTTACATCTGGTAAAAAGTAAAATTCGACTAGTTTCATATTGCACTCAAGCCTTTTTGTTAAAGAGCACATGGGCATTTTGCATCATCATCCATAGGAGAGCATCTCTTCCTTTAAAAAAAAATCAATTTTTCCCAAGTCGGTTTAAAAACCTGCATACAGTTACTTCACACAAATAAATAATTACACATCTACATACATCGTGATATCTAAGCTAAGAATAATACAAGATATCTTTCTCGTTAATAATAAATAGACTCGAAGCATACATTAATATTGTCTACAATCTTACTCCCTGAATGGATTTGAGAAGTTTTATTAAAAAAGCCTCTCCTGATTTTGATTGATTAGTGGGACAAGTTTTTCGAACGCCTCGTTCGGAGAGTAAAACAAACTGAAAGAGTCTCGGTTTTTTTTTTGTTAACCTTTAAACTAACCTGAACAAATCCAGGCTCGGAATGAACTTGAATTCTTTTTTTTATATATATATTTATATATATCCTCTTTTAAGAGAAGGCCCACTTGTTCAACAAAAATCACCTTACCAGTGGGGGGACTCCGGCCCTGTTTGATTTTACCTCGTATTGCAACGATCCATCATACTTGGCATTACAGGTGATGACGCAACTGAACAGCTAGTTCCTCGTCGACTGAATACCTGGGGGATCTTCCTTTCTTTCTCCATGGCAACATTGTACTTTGTTCTCGCTTTATTATTTATTTTTTTATCAATATTATTGTAAAAAGACCCTGAGTAAGAAGAAGGACAGTCACCGAAGAGTTCTAGGTCATATCCGATCCAGATCACCCGCAGCCAAAGCGACGAATGCAGCCGGCGAATTACTCAACAGGTTGATCCAAGTAGAGGACAACTTGAGCAAGTCCCTTGATTCCAGCAACCAGATTGATTTTGTTATTTTTTTTCTTACATGCAGGAGGCCGAGGAGAATTCAGAAGAAATTCATCGAATCTTGTACTAAGCTACATATTATTTTAAATTTTGGTTTTTTTTTTTATTTAAATCACTGTTAATAAATCTGCAAGCTACAATACCGGAGTTCAACCTTAGTGATATGACTTTGCAATACACTTATACACATTGCAGAACAAATAGTTCAAAACTTTCAACCATTTTGATTTTTTTTTCATTTTTTTTCAATATTTGATTATTAATCATTTCAAATTTTTTTTGTTAAATCTATATAATAAGTTATTAAAGTAACAATGAATAAAAACGTAAATACTACTAAAATGGCTTTAAACTTTTTTCAAATACATTTTGATTTTCGGCTTGGAATGGCTCGCGGGCCCTCATCGGGATCTATACTTCGGTCTCACTGAAAATATTATATTACAACGAAGCTAGGCCACGATGAGGTGCGATCGTAACAGAATAGTTTTTTCTCCTCCCCGCATTCATGCTGGAGTTAGCGTGAACGCTACAGTCATAGGTTGGGATACCTTCTGGCACACAGGGAGGTAGACTAGTGACGGTACGAATGTACCATTCCGGGTGACTCCGTCGCACTCCGGCTGAGCAAGCAGAAACGGTTGCATGATGAAGGAACCAGCAGTTGGAGGGTTTTGGGGCATGGCAAAAGTCATGGGGAGGTGGGGACTATTGGGAGGTGGAGGAGGCAAGCCAGCAGGAAAGACTTCAGAAACTCCAGTCTTGGGCGAAGGTGATGGATTCGGGGGTGGTGGTTCGGTGGTGCCAGAAGACACCTCTGTGGAAGCAGGCTTTTCCTCGTTCGAGAGGTTGTCGAATTGCTGCTTTTCTGCCGACGACTCGATGAGGTCGTTATGGTGTTGCCTGTTGATATGTATTCTCAGCACGTTCCAGGCTCGGGTCAGGAAACCACAGAATCGGCAGCGGAACGGCTTGACGCTCTTCTGGAGCATCGAACCGCCGGTTCTTTTGCCCCCAGAGTGGGCAGCATGGATGTGGGCCAGGCACAGCTCCCTGCTACGGAACTTTTTATTGCACTTGCTGCATCTGTATCGTTTAATTTTGTTATTCGATGTCCCTAAGGTACTTCCGACGCCTTTGTGAGGGCCAAGATCATTCCCTTTTTTGCTGAAATGGGAATTCCAAGGCCTGTTTAGTGAAGACAAGTGATGAGGTGAATGCGAAGTCATAATCAGGGGCTGGGCCATATCTTTCAGATTTAAACCAGCGGCTCGGTGACTCAAGAAATGGCGCTGGAGTGAATGGTTGTATCGATACGCCCTATGGCAGACTCGACAGACGAATTTCTTCTCCCCTTCAGTGTTCACTCCAGTGTGCCTCTTCTCGTGTGCGTACAGATTGGACAGCCATCGAGTGGAGTAAACGCAAAAGGAGCAGTGATATATTCGACTGCCTCCACCACCATGAGGCTTCGGGTGTGGTCTTGGATGATTGCCGTTCGGTGGTGCAGCACTTCCTGGGGAAGAAGTACCATTGACCCTTGCCTGTTCTGGAACCATCAGCGTTGAGGAGGAGTCCGCCGTTGACGTTTTTATCCCTGAGTTATTGGCAACGACTCCTATCTCATCCGATGGCGATTGATGGTCCTTGATCAGGTGAACATGAAGTGCGACTTTGTCTGGATATCCTTGACCACACAAAACGCATAAGCAACTGTTATCAATGTTACTGTTATTGTTGTCGGGGCTCGCAGAAAGAGTATTATGAGAGAAGTTCTCTTTAAGTATATTGCCATGGTCACTTATCATATGAGCTTTCAACCATTTTATGCTTTTGAATCGACAATTGCACACAGGGCAGATTTCAGGATAGTGGCTAAAATACCTGCCACTGGGATCACTCAGGTCCAAGCCTTGAAGGGGCTGCTCTTTATCTAGGAATGAAGGATGATCCCTCAAGTCCTTATTTTGAGAGCCTTCTTCAAAAATTCCATGAGTATTTTGCTTATGAACTTTAAGAAAATACTTACTGCAAAGCTCTTTCTGGCAAATATCGCACTGTACACCTCCTATGGTACTTATTCGAGCTGCTTCGTGAGGTTGACTATCCAAATTGATTCCATGCATTTTTAGCATGTGCGTTTTCATGAAGTATTTGTTGCACAACTCTTTGTTGCAAATGTTACAATAATTTCGGCCAGTTAGACTTCGTGGTTTGTCAAGAGAACACAGGGGGTTAGTTGGAGTGTGATGTAGGCTTGGAATATGGGGTGGGTGCACTGTCATCTGAGCGATACTAGTTAAATTAGAAGATGGTGTAGAGGTAGGAGTTGATGAAAGATTTAAACTGGTCATGGGAGATATTTTTGGAACAGATAAGTTGCTAGGCAAATGTCCAATATTTGATGCATGAACCATATTGGAAGTAGGAGTGAGGGTGTTTGAATGAGATGAGTTTGGAGTAAGTACTGTGTTTCCAGTTGAATTAGTTATGACACTTGATGAGGACTGGGAAACAGCAAGAGGAGTAGACGATGATAGTGGTAAAGCAAGAGTTGAAGGACTAGAAATGTGATTTTGCATAGATGTGATCTGCATAGGATTTGAATTACCAGATGTAATTACGGGTATATGAGAATTAACAGAAGAAAATGGGGATAAAATGGATGGCTCATTTGAAGCATTCAGAGATGGCGTTAGAGCATTATCATTTGGAGCACTGTTGCTGTTACTTGGAGGTACAATAGATGTATTGTTAACGATTGATTTTATTTGACATACTTCATCAGCAAGGGATTTTTTTGGATTCGAACTCATATCAACTGGAATTCCATGAATATTTTGCTTATGAGTCTTAAGAAAGTACTTGCTACAAAATTCTTTTTGGCAAATTTCACAATACGCTTCTGAGTCCACAGATGGTAATGCATTATTGTAATTTAATCTTTGATAATCACCTCCATTATCTGATAATTTTAGCTGAAGACCAAAATCTGCATTGTTTTGATCTGGAACATGACCATCTTCATTAGGTAGAACCCCATGTTCGTTCATCATATGTGCACGCAAAAAATACTTGTTATCAAACTCAAGTCTGCACAGATTGCATATTATTTTGCTACTCTCAGAACCTGCTGAGGCATTCAGCTCCCTAATCATACTTTGAAGCTTTTGCAAATCTTGACTAGCTGCATCTTCTTGCAAAGAAGTAGGAGTATTATCTGGAAGCAATGAAGTTGGGGGGAGTGGAAGAGGTAAATGTGGCTTCACGAACTCATTTTCTTTATTTTCCTGATTACCATTTTCCGCAGAAGGTGAATTAGGCTTGGATTTGCTTTCTTCTTTGATGTACGGAATGTTGTGAGTGTAAAACTTATGCATTTTTAACAAATAAAGACTAGAAAATGGTCTATTACAAAAGTCGCATGATAGCTCACCACCGATGCCTTCTGAAGCTGCTCCTTGAGTATGATCCATGAGTAATCCCTCTGACAATCGTCCGTCTTCGTAAGTGATTTCACCTTTTTCATTTGACTGACTTCCTTGATTATGACTAGATGGCGGAAGAGAACCAGACTGTGATTTGCAAGGTGAAATTTCTGGCATGTTTATCCCATGCTTATTCAGTTTGTGGGTTCGAAGAAAGTATTTATTGCAAAATTCTTTGCAGCATAACTCACAAAATGCATCAGCATTGATCACTCCCATTTCTCGCAGTTTCTCCGGCGTAAAAACATGCGAAACAGAATTTTCACTTGAAGAAACATGTTGCCCTGGGGATGGGAGACTGACTGCAATGGCACCAGATGTAACAGGAGGACATATGTTGGAAGAAGAATTTGGAATCATCCCAGAAGATGATGAAACAGGAATACTCAATTTGTGATTTTGAAGACTGAAAAGGGATGGGAATTCCATTTTGGAAATTGATGTATCTCTGTTTTCTTCTGAATTTTTATCGGTGAAACTAGGCGCAGATGTCAATGAGAGAGCGCTTGTGGTCATTATGGGGGAATTGCTTTTTGTGTCTTGGGAAGGTGTAGTGCTAGGTGAAATATTCTGCCCCGGTTCAATTATTCCATGAATTTTCTGACGATGTTTCTTCAAAAAGTATTTATTACAGAACTCTTTCTGGCATATTTCGCAGTAAGATTCCATGTTCAGAAGTCCTGTACGCGATGGCATGGGTTCTGAATTAGGCGTCGGAAGCATATGAGGTAAAGGTATCGGACTACTTAAACTTGTTGACAAGTAGGGAGCACCGTAAGGGGAGCTCACGATTGATTCGACAGAGTATATACCATGCTTGTTTGCTTTATGTGTTTTCAAAAAATATTTGTTGCAAAATTCTTTATTGCAGAGTTCACAGTAAGCTTCTAAGTTGAAAATTCGAACTCCCTGAGTGGAATGTGAATTGCCATTAGAAACTTGTGGTGTCTGGCCTTGAGGAATGACTGGAAAAAGGAATGGAGTCATTGGATTTGGAAACATGGAAAGTGGAACAGGTACATTGCCAGATTTCGGATCATCGTTTCTGCTGAATGGAATGAATGGAGGCATTGGAGGAAATGGGAAGTGTGGAGTTTTATAGTCCCGACTGTCTTGCAAAAGCCCTTCGGAAGGGCTGTTTCTGGTTTGGTCAAGCGGAACTATTTGTTGAAGTGCAATATCACTGGCTTTGGATGAGTTTTCTTTGGCTGGTTCGTTACTCCCTTCCCTGCTATTATTTGAGGTAGCTTTGTTGTAGGATTGCTGCTGGAGCTGCCTTTCCAACGCTTTTTGAACATGCTCTTCCTCCACGTGAATCCTCAGCTGGTCTTCGCTTTCAAACCCGCTCGGGCAGTGATGGCAGCGGTACATGCAAACCCGGTTGTCTTCAGGCTTGTTGTCGGCGGATTTCGTTTGCAAATCCAGTGCCTCATCACTGTGCCCGTCGTCCACGCTAGCGTTACCATCTTCGTTTTCTAACAAAGGCATCACAGGTGTTGTTTGGTATCGCAAAGGGTTACTTTGTTTACGTCGCTTCTTAGTTTTAGACTCTTCCATCGTGCTGTTTTCGCAACTAGTTGGAGGGCTTCTGTTTTGATTTTCACAACTGTCTTCGTCACCCGAACAGGTCTGGCTCTCCAAGGGAGAGCCTCGTTCGTTGGAGCTGCCATGGTGAATCAGCTCCATGGGCTCCATCATGTCAGAGCTCATTCGCATCATCATAGACTTCTCGACACTCAGTCCATACATATCACAACAGCCTTGTTGCATTTTTAAGTTTTGTTTCAATGTCTTTTATTTCTATGAGTCCAGGTACGCATCCTCCATTGTCCATTTAACAAGGAAGTGCATTTTGAAACCTGAAAAGAAGAAAGTATGAAAATTTGTTTAGGGTACATGGAAATTAAAGAGATTATAGAGCTGACATTGATTTCTTTTCATTTACAGATTATACCTTAAGTAATTTTAACTTTTTCATAATACTAGCATAATAATTAGTTTATGCAACAATTTTAAAACTAGAAAAAAAAAGATGTAAAAAATATTTGAAAAAATAATTTGTTTTACAAAGTAATATAGAGATATTACAGATTAAATCAAATTGTGAAATTATTTCATAAAATTTATAAAAGTTCCCTAATTTTAAATCATTTATCGATTATCTCTACTATAAATATGTGTATTAATTACATAACTTCAAAAATTTAAACTGAAACTCTATGCGGTCAAGCCTGAACTGATATGTAGATTATTTTCAGTACAAAAAATAATTTTATGTTACATTGAGTAATATTGAATAAATAACAATTGAGCATGAAAAGCCAGAATTTCATTAGTTTTAAAAATATTAAAATTGGTACACAATTTCGCTTTCCAGAAAGTAAATCTATTTTCAACATGTAAATAGGTTTAACTTCCAATTTATCAAAAATTAATTTCCCTTCAGTTTTTCTGAAATTTTTTTAACATAAGATAAAAACAATAAAAATATTTTAAAATTTACTTAATATTATTCGGTATTCTAATATCTATATTAAAATAGTTACTGCTGAAATTCATATTACATGCAAAAATTTATAATTTAATCAAACAAACTTGCATACTATATGTGACGAAAGATTTCTCTCAATTTAAATTTAAGATAAAGAAATTTCCCAATAGTATGCAGATTTTTTTAAATTGAAAAAATGAAAATATTGTTAGATAAGTTTTCAAAGCTAAATTCTATAGTCTAAAAAAATAACTGAAATTTTTTTTGATTACTTACATTTTTTCAGAATTAATTTAAAAAAATGAAATTTTGTATGAATAAATAGTTTAGTTAATTAGAACTAACTAAATGTATGATTTAATTTTTGTTTTTTAAAAAAAGAGGAAAGTTTTCATCAATTACTTCATGGACATGATCAGTATTTTTATTGCGAAAAAGTATTTTCTTCATTTATTTTTTTAAAATTTAAATTTTAAATTAAAAATATTAAGTCAAAGTTCATTAATAATAAATAAAATATGTCGATATTTTAATTTAATTTAATATTAATTCTTTTATCACTTTAAATTCTAGCAATTTAAAATACAGGAGGAATAACATACATGGTATAAAAAAATAAAATTGCCATTCGATCAAATTTAAATCAATGTATATCTCATGAGTAGAATAATTTTTATTTCATTCCAATTATTTCTTTTCCTTCCTTCAAACGGAGAACCAAAAGTAATTTTCAAGGCTTTTCTTCAATTTACAGTAGCAAAATTATGGTAATGCGAATTCAAACAGAAAAATAAGTTTTAGACGCCTTATTCTTCGAATGTTCGATGATGGAACAATTATAACTCTCATTCTAAAAAAACCATTAATTTTTCTTTTTTTGCGAATATCCAAAACTGCTTAAATAAAATGCATGTTAATACTTTAAATGCATTTGCACGCAATCAAAATCGAAGAAGTTGTTCTGGATGTTTATAAATAGTTTCAAATAGGTCGCTGAATGAAAATTTACATCCATCAGGCGTTAGTTACAACGGAAGTGGACTTTTATCTCATCCGGTTTGTAAGGTTGTTTGTCAACAAAACAAAAACGCAGTCTTTAGACTAATATTAATCCAGAAGACAATTTTTCAAAAATCGATTTGGATATATTATTATCTTTCCCATTTATATAAGAGAATATACTGTTTAAAAGTCTAGTAATCCAATAAAAATTTCTTTTATAACTTGAATGAAAAACTTCCGAGAAAAAATACTTCGATAACAGAGGAAAACATATTTCATCAAACTTTCAAATTTGAATTAAAAGTTTTATGCTTCTGTGATTTCAAGTTAATAAATCTTTATTTATTCTTTTGTTTTAATAGTAATAATAATTTGCGATAATATTTCAATTTATAATTTTTTATTATATATAAAACAAAACACGAAAAAAAAATTTAAAAATTTTACATTTTTTAAAATTTTTTTAAAAATTTTACTTTTATGTTTCTGGATTAATTCATAAAACTTCAATGAAAATGCGGATTAAAAGATTCAAATCGTCATTTTCTAGGCAAAGCATTTCAAATTCGTCCCGATAAAGAACATCTGTCTCTACTTATGTTTTCTTTTTATCAACATTGGACAGGTGCTATTGGGAAAACTTTGCATAACGCCAATACTCAAACATCGGATGAAATTTGAAAGAAAGCTATCAGAATGATCTTATTTTAATTCTATAAGCGCATAACAATCAGTTTAAGAAATGAAAAAGAGTATGCTAAACTTATAAAACCATCTGAAAAGTGTAAATAGTGTGTCATATGTATAAGAAATATTAAACACATTACTAGTGAATCTTTAAATCCTTTCTATAATACATTTCTAACCAACAAGATTTTTCGAAATAAATTACATTTTTAAAAATCTTTTACGAATTTTCAAAATATATTAAGAAAGAATATTTTATGAATATTAGGGTGCACTTATTAATTGAATTAAGTGACAAGAGATTCAGTTGAAATATATTAGGTTCCTTAATTTCTTTAGATTAAATTTCCCTCTATTTTTGAATGCATTTTTATTTACGCAGAAAACTGCTAATTTCCAATTATGATTGAATCGAGAAAATTATTTAATCAAAATAAAGCAGAATAGATGCATAAATTTGAGTTTCTATTGCTATATATGTTTAAAAGTAGCACACTGTTCTGAAATGATTCACAAAATCTGTGTTCTAAATTCGATATGATATATCTGAGTCTGATATATCTGAGTATTTCATTCTTCCCCCCTTTCTTTCCCATAAAAACTTCATAACTTATGCAACTCAGAGTTACACCAACTGTAATTAAATAATATGTTATATAGATAAATCATTAGAACGCAATTTTTTAGTTTAATTAAAAATTCATAAAAAGTAAAAAAATAGTTAACCATAGTTAGTTAATTCATAAAAAATAAAAAATAGTTACATAGTTAAAAAGTTTAAAATAGTTAATAGTTAAAATAGTTAACCACCATGAAAGAAAGGTATACGGCTATGCGCAACGCAATAGTTGAAAATAAAATCTCAAAACAAACCAATTTTAATATTTTAAATTAAACATTAGATTTAAAGGGACTTAAAAACTTGATTCAGATTTATAGAAACAAAACTATAACATAATAATGTTTTGAGAAACATTTCTTTAAAGAAAACAATATAATGATGAAATAATTTCACTAAATAGGTTTCTCAAAAATAAAAAGAGAATTTTTTATTTTATTATATTTAGAGATGTAAAATGTATTCGAGAAAAATCGAGTTACATTATTCACACATTCACCAAAAACAAACGTGAAAATTTCTAAAATATTAATAATAACAAAGAAAATTCAATTTTTATTTTAATAATGTACTTTGTTTTACTATATTTAACGGAAGGTTAATTTAAAATGGTTTTAATTACATTCTTAATATTCGAGCAAAAAATTAAAGTGATTCTAAAATTAACATAAGAGCTATACAACAACAAAATGAAACATTAAATTCTTGTCAACATAATAATTTGAAAGTAAATTAACAACTTCTGTTGTTTAAGTTGTTTAACTCGTAAAAGATTTTTAAAAATGTAACTTATTTCGAAAAATCTTGTCGGTTAGAAATGTAAAATAGAAATGATTTTGAGATTCACTTGTAATTTGTTTAATATTTCTTATACATATGACGCACTATTTACGCCTTTCAGATGGTTTTATAAGTTTTACATACTTTTT
Organism: Argiope argentata; assembly: GCA_026289955.1. Classification (NCBI taxonomy): domain Eukaryota; kingdom Metazoa; phylum Arthropoda; class Arachnida; order Araneae; family Araneidae; genus Argiope; species Argiope argentata. Next base: position 5,317,989 of record JAOUZG010043906.1, on the reverse strand, counting down.
TTTCATTTCTTAAATTGATTGTTATGCGCTTATAATTTCTGTTTTATACGCAAAGTCAGTTTCATTGCAGAGCAGTGAATTTTAAATTTGCAGTACAAATTATAAATCTTTCGTTATTAGGTCTTCAAAAAATTCATTTTCTAAAAAACAATGCATTAATACAATGCATGCAACTGTAACTGGTAAAAAAATTAATGATTTTAACAACACTCCACAATAAAAAAAAAGTTTAAATTCCGAATTGCCATCCATTCTTCCTGACAGAGTTAAACTTTCGCATTTGCGCGTATTTCTTCGGCATGCCAATCAATCTTCCCGCATTCTAAGAAAGTCAACATTATACAAGTCCCCCGAACCGAAGCTACATAGTTTCAGAAGTTGCCTTTCCCGAATGCTAAACCTGCTAAATAGTAACATTATCTCTGAAATCGCGTGCTGGAAAAAGTGAGGCTTTCTGGCCGGCTTCCAACGCAATCCGGACAAAGCCGCGGGATAATTAAATCTTGTGTTTAATAATCTCCTAGCTTTCGCCTTCACGTGTGTTTGCTTTTGAACGTTGTAGAGGTAGGCATAATCGCCGCGTACTTTCTTCGAGGTTACACTAAGAGGGAGGTTCTTTCCCCCCCCTCTTCCTCCCTTTCCTGGCAGAACTGAATTAAGTGACAGAGATTGTTAAGTACATCTGCCTAAAAATGTAATGAAAACTGAAAATATATTCAGCTTAAAACGACCGATTTCACCTGTTTGGTTTTCTACTTAAGTTACTCAGCTGGAAATATTTTTAATCCAAGGGCATTACGGAGGTCCCATTTCACTTTTAACGACGAAAAATCTCATAAGTAAATTAACGAATAATGCGATATGATATGTTATAAACATATTTGAATTTGATTGCTATTTATTGATATTAGATCTTTTGGGGGATATCTTGTAATCTTTTTTTTTGGAGTGAAGAATAATAGATGCAAACACTATTTTAAATACAAGTAAGATAAGGAGCTAAAAGCTATATGCATATGCAAAAGAGGTTATATTTAAAAAAATTATAAGCTTTATTTTTGAAGAAACTGATTTAAGTACACTTTATTTTATTTGAAATGATTGATCACGAAAAAATGTTGATATTTGCCTCGGTTTTAAAATTTAAGACTCAAGTTTTGAGTTCCGATTCGACAAAAGCATAATTAAAGGAGGCGTTAATTAATGCTAAATTAATTAATTCTAAAAATTAAATTAGCTGAATAATTCTGATAACTTTATTGTAATGAATTGATTTTAAGTTAAGGTTTAATTCACTCATTTTCTTTATTAATATAAAGTATATGTTATGGAAAAATCACTATACAAGATATTAAGACTATTAAATACAGGTATTAATACGAAATCCGGTTTGAAAGCAACATAAATTTAGAAACGCACATGTAATCATATAGAATTTCCTTGATTACTTCATGTAGAATTAAGGTAGTAAAATTTCAAACTTTTGAATTTCTTTTTTCAGTTAACTGTGCAGATATAGGGGTGAATTATATGATACTTCTTTCGAGTTGTTCTTTATCTATAGAAAATCGCAGTACACAGAAATGTGTTATTACAATGATTACAATCATCAAATTATATTAAGTCAGTGTAAGAGAATCAAAAAGGAACAATAGTATTTATAAATATAGAGTAGAAAACCAGCACTCAGCTCTCCAAATATTTAAGAAATTCTTCCTCTAATCATCTCTCCACCCTTATAAAAGTTAACTCCGAAAGAACTCAAGCGATTATGGATTATAGCCTCTGAAATAAGCTTTGTTTATAGTTAAGTTTAGATTACTTATTATTTAGCGAAAATTAACTGGGAGTTGCTATTTATTACTAGAAAAACAATCACTTACATATATCACTTACAGCATACATTGCTAAATCATCACATATTTTTCTTATATATATATATATATATATATATATATATATATATATATATATAT